>JAJMLP010000001.1:0-438089 GCA_030569815.1 Diutina ranongensis (nom. inval.)
GGGGGGGGGGAGGGAGGAGGAGGGTTACCCCCCCAAACTTCATAGTATGCTCACTACGTCATCGTTCCAGGTTAAATGATGAAAATATTAATGAGTTTGCTGGATAGGATTTTAGTTGACTAAATTGGGATAGGAGGGTTCTAGTGGAATTAACCAGGGTCTGAAGATTCTAGTGGCGGCTAAGATGGGATGTTCCAACCAATGTAAGATCCCTGAGCAACCTGCTTATGGACATTGTTATTATATTCTTAACAATATTATTTCTTAGCTTCGATCGCTTGTACAGGCATGGGTGATGCTCACCAACAATAATAAAAGAAGCCAAAAAGGAAGGGAAAAAAAATAAAAATAACCAATGTATGCTACTACCACCCAAAAAAAAAAAAAAAAAAAAAAAAGAGTTTCAATCGTGGGACAAAATAAAAGTTCGGGTTAAACACGGAAATAAGGAAAAAAAAAAATCAACGATATTGCACAAGCAGACACTGACACTGTCGAAATTCTTATCTTTAATAAACCAAGTACCATTAGTAATATGTGAGTTGAAATACGTTCAAATCGGAGATAACCAAACCAAGGCAATTTGTCGCATTTTTCCTTCAAACTTCCTTTGTGAAGCGATATCATTGACAATGACAAAAACAAACACGATCGAATAAATCGCAAAACAAAGAGATAGGTAAATTTTAAATTGGCGACCCCGATTATCACCAACGGAGTTTGCGAGAAAATTTACGGCATTAGTTTTTATTCAACGAGGTTGAGGAGATCGGTACAAAAATTTACCACCATTGACGTAATCGGCAAACGTCGTCAGGGGTAAGTGAAATCGATGTAGGGGAGAGATTTGTGATTAAATATTCGGAAATTGAGTCGACGTGACAAGAAAAAAAAAAACTCCGGCAAAAAAAATTTCACCCGCGCACCTTATTCCTAATTGATGATTAACTCCATTAGCAATTGGGGAAATTTTTAGTTAATGCTCTATGACACCATCACTCGGAAAATTTCAGGTTTGTATCAACGAGCACTGGCGGGTAACGACGGAACATCCCAGACAATAGAGATTGAGGATCGGCTACACAGGGTCATAGAATTGTGCATTACCAGTAATTATTTACCTAGGCGCATTAACCATGCAGGTGTTCCATTTGTCAAGGCCACATCATGCGTCTAACGTTAATTCATGGCTATGCGGGCAAAAGTGCAAGTTATTCACATTTGGGCCGAAGTTACGCATACACGTGTGGTAACCATTAAAATTTTGATCTAGCCGTTAATCACTGGTGATATCTTTGGTAAATTATGTCGCTAGCTAATAAAAATATTTTTCATCATTACGAACAATCCTCTTTACCAATTGTCACCTCGGATTAAATTCTTCGGATCAAACCCCAATTGTTCCGAACCCTCCCTTACCAATTATAGAAATCGCCTTCAATTCTTGGATTTTTTTTTTTTTTTTTTTTTTTATTGAGAAGTGCAATTTAAGTAACCCAGCATGATCACTGCTGCACGGCTTGTTGAATAATTTACAATTGAATAGTACCCCCACGTAGCCTGTGATAGTGGCATATGCAGACTTTGATATTACTGGGCCCCACAAGCCCTGTTTACCATCACAACTAATCATGACGTCAATGGTAACACCAATGAGAGCAGAGGGTTATCAAACTCGTTGGTAATTCCAGGGAAAAAGGATAATTATTTTTTTTTGGCGTTTGGGAATTATTGGTGGGCGTGGGCCTTATAGTTGTTTTGTACAATCATCATCTCCTCCGTAGTTACTATCCCCTCGGCCAAGTACGAGGTTAAACAATAATAAATGATGGTAAACAATCGATGTACTATGGTTTATCTTTTTTTTTTTTTTTTTTTTCTTAATAAAAAACTTGTAAAGGGTTTCGCCAATGTCGTTATCAAATTTATCGGCAATTTCACCCTATTAAAGCAATCGTAAGTCGGGATTAAGATAGGGTGCACCCAGATACAGTACAGCGAAAGAATGTCCTACTACCGCTAGTGCCGCCGATTATTCCGTTATTAAGGATTTTTCTTTTTTCTCTCATTACTCTAATCTATGCGGTACCTTCGGAGACAGTAAGGGGGTGTTTAAGGTCATGGTGACCACGATATTTAACTTTGAAATAATATGATTAACTCCGGGGTTCCATCGACCTATTAGTGGGGTAACCCTCCTCTATTTGCTCTCGCCAATTTATAATCCAAATGGATATAAATGATACCCTGATGGCGGTGTCGGGGGGCCATGGGGTCGATTGCTATGTTTTGTTTTAACGTCGCGCACTACGATTCGCTTCCCACACTTTGAGCCACCGCGTTGCCATTGTTGCCATTTTTAACCACTAGTGTCCGTTGCTTTCAAGGTTGTTGATACCTGTTTCATTCCCTTTGGATAGTGTTTACCTCATGAATGAACCTCTGACCCCACCCCATCTGCCCGCTCGTAGGCGGCGGCGGCGGTCCCGGGCATCAATATTGACCAGTCCTCTGAAACCCCAGACGCTGTTGCCATTTTCTCCAGGGACGAAACGGGGGATGTTGGATGATGATGATGATGATGATAATAACCGCCATGATGCCTTGGCAGGGTTAGAAACCCCTCATCCCGAACCAATGAAGAAACCTCGAACTCCTCAATATCTTGGTGGGGGTCAGAAATTGTTTGTTGATGATGCTCAGGATGATTTTAATGAAATATCACAAAAGTTGAAGTCCCGGCTATCTTCAGCGTTAAATCAACTCCCTCAAGATGCTGCCCCTCATTTTAGCCTCGATACCTCCCCTTGGGGGGAAACCCTGCCTACAAGAACAAAACGAGTACTGTGGCATCCATCGCTGAATGTTGTTAATGTTAATTTGGCTGAAGGCGGCGGTGGTTCGGGTGATCAGCCGCCAACGTCGTTCAAATTTGGTTTAGGGTCGTCATCATCGTCTCAAATCCTGAAACTGACGCTGATGCCTTATCTTAAAGTGGGCGATGACTCTCTGGCTCATCAAGCATTATTAGCTACCATTCTGAGACAACGAAGGAAGAGGAGATCGTTTAGTCATAAACGGACGACGTCATTAGACGAAGTGATTCGCAGTGGTCAAGGGTTACCCCGACCAGTACGATCACCCCAAGTACCATCTCAATCTACACCATTTACAAAATTGCAACCGCCACTTTCGCCAGCGGCTACCGTTACCCCAGGGAGACCATCATTACGATTACCGCCGTTAACGGCTGCTTTAGACGACAAACATCAAGAACAAGATGCAGTGTTGCTGTTGATGCAGTTATCACTGCCTCGTGCTCGTAGCCATCATCGAGACCATCTGATGGACCTGGCACCAATTCTGGCGCTGCCGGGACCGGCACCACGATTACCCCCGATTAGGATCCCCACGGAAAAAGATGATGACGCTACCGACATTGATGAAGATGCCACCGAAGATGAAGATGAGTAACTGCTGGCGGTTTGTGAGATGAGGCCCAATAAACCCATCCTCCTCATATTATTAGCAATAAAACAATCACTTTTAATTCATGCCCACAAACGCGGACAATTTTAATCGGCCCCGAAACCTTCCCTATTTAATCTGCGCCAACTAGTTACTTCCCCCACCCTTTATCCAGCATCATTTACGATTATGATGTCATCATAACTACACCTCATGCATGGGATGTTTGAAAATCCCTACTAACTATTGCTAGTAAGTCAACCCGATTTTGTGATACAAAGGGAAAATCACCGCGGCGGGGGGGGAGGGGATTGAGGGGTTTCGCCGAAATGGTGCTATTTGTGGTGGCTAGCAAAGGTTTGTCTCCCCCTCACATTTGACTTTATCGAAGGTTGTGCTAGCACTTCTATATTGTTAAATGCGGATTAGCCGATCGTCACTCAGCGAGGCACCGCCTGAAATATCGGTCGCAAATATAGGCTTACTACCGATGTCGTAGAACCAACCAAATCTGTTAATTCTTACCGGGGGGCGGGTGATAGTAGCGATGGCCACGTAATCTAGGGGGGATAAATTGCCACCAACGTCATCATGACCATTACCACCGGGTCAATTGCCTTCTATTAATCATGGCGTTGACGTACCCCATACATCAGAGCATAGTTGCAAGCGGCTAATGGTAGGTTTAAGGTTGACATTTTTTGTTTTCCCAAGATTGTCGTCAAAAAAATATCGAGGCGTTGAGGGATATATTGACTCCAATTTTTACTAAACTAAATTTGGCTCCATGCAATTACTTGCTCTAAACTGTTATTTTATCTGCGGGTCAATTATGGTATATGTAAGTGGATGCCCCGACATGCCCCATAGAAATTATCGATCGGCGTGAGGAAGAACCCCCCAGGGGGTTCACCTCAAAAGGGCGATGATGTATTATCTACCGCCTTAGAATGAATAACTCGGCTATGGTAAATTTAAACGAAGGTTGGCCATTTTTTTATTGTTGCCAATGACATCCCCCCATAAAACTTGGTGATCAGAAAAAAAAAAATTAACTTGTTATTTTTAAATTAAAAACGTATCTCGGTATAGTTTAATTTGTCTCGATGATAAAAGTTCACCTATGTCATAAAACTAATCTTCGTAAGTGAAATAAAAACAATACAATAAAAAAAATTTAGGTCGTACTTGGGCAACTATGTGGCCACGATTAATTTATTCTCTTTTGTCGGGATTTTTTGTTTTTGTAAGTGTCCGACGTCATAATTTCATCGAACCCCCACCAACGTTCACTATTTTCGGCAAGGTTATGCGCTCACCAGGAGGTAATCAGTTAACCTCGAAATATTGTCGTCATTACCCCAGTTAAATGGAAATTTCAAAGGATAATAAATTAATTCAGGGGAAAGTCGATGCGCGGGGTGATTTTCCGGGACAACATTCCTTAGTGGTTAACCAGGAAACTTTCATTAACCCCTTTGTCACCCAGATTTCGGATTTTGAATTCCGAGATGAGAAAGTTTAACCGGATGCAATAATTGACCAGATAACTGCCATTGTAAAAGGGTTCAAAGTCGTTGTATCAGGGCTGATAGTTTAAACAATTCCGACCCGGATCGGGAGTTCCGAGGATAATTTCCGTCGTCGCCGGGATCAAGTTATCTATCATGTTTTTTTGTTTTTTTTTTTTTTTCTTTTGAATATTATCGTCGGGTAAATCGATAGTTGATCAATTCATTATTATGGAATTTAGTCGGCAGTATCTATCGCCCCATCGTCATTATTTCATGGGGGTGCCGGTGGGCTAACCTTTACCCCAGACTTAAAGCCACCAATGTCGATACCCCTTCCCCCTCCCGCACCACAGAAGCGTCCCGGTATCGATTGCGATGAATACGGTATTAAATTAGATGCTAGATTATTCCACTGAATCGCCGAGATCAGGAAACTATTAGAGACAAGGTCAAAGGTAAGGAGGATTGAAATTAGAGGGATGGTGGAGACAACCACATAAAAAAAAAAAAGAAAAAGAAAAAAAAAAGGAAAAAAGAAAAAAATCAAAGCAAATGTGTCAGATTAAAACAATCATGTATGTCTGTTTTTTTTTAAAAGAGGTTAAAGCTAATGATGTTAAGCTTTTATTATATAATCGCCGGCTACTAATTATGTAAGCAAGCCCTTCGCACCCCTTCATAATCATTAATTAGTCATCTTAATCGTTCACCATATATGATGAAGGTTCTTTTACTACTACACCCAACGGCAGTTACTAAGTCAAATGTCATCGAATCATATAAGCAGAATATTCCTCAGGAAGCCGAGGTCCATCAACAGGTGATTGATCGACTCACGAGGGGGGAAATCGAGAAGGGAACCAATTACGATACCATCATCTATATTGCCCCTGATGTCAATCAGCCATTCCCTGAACTGTTATTAGCAATGTTATTCGATATGATCACCTTGGGAGGTAATTTACTGGGGGATCTCCCTCGTCAAGACCCCATGGGAGTGATCATGTCTGGATTTGTTGAAGAAAATGGTCTGTGGGTGAAACCAGCGCCAGCGAGTGCCGCTCCGGTGCTGTTAAAGAGAAAATTGGATAAAACCCTGGCTAAACTTCAGTTTTTATCCCAAACGGAACAGCAACTGTCGCCACCAGTATTGGTGTCTGAAAATGACCTTGTCGCCACCGTCGAAGTCGGCGATGATGTCATCACATTACCTCAAGGATGTACGTTTAAAAAGAGACGGAAAGCATGTAAAGATTGTACCTGTGGATTAAAAGAAATTGAAGAAGCAGAATTGGCATCGCAACAACTGGTACAAACCCGAGTACTCTCACAAATGGCGAAAAGTGCCAATGCCGAGGCAGAAGCAATTGAAAACCGAATTAAACAAAAGGGAGAGGCGGTGAAGTTTTCTGCTGAAGAATTGGCGGAAATTGATTTCACCATCCCTGGGAAAACTGGAGGGTGTGGTCTGTGTGCATTGGGAGATGCGTTTAGGTGTGATGGATGTCCTTTCCTTGGGTTACCACCATTTAAACCAGGACAAGCAATCAAGATTGATTTTGATTGATTACTAAAAATAGTTACATATATTATGACACAGGCTATCTATCAAGATTGGTAACTATCGGTAAAGAAATTAGTCAGCGGTAACGAGTTAAATCTAACGGGGGCATGCATCGGTGGCTGGGAGTCTTGATGAGGTAATTGGTATTCCCCAGCCGAACCGGCGGCGGGGATGATAGGTCCCAGCAGCAATGGAGACAACTTATCATACAGAGACAGTGATGAAGCCGGCGCCAGCGGTTGCGGGTCATACCCAATATATTGTTGGCCATAACTTTGAAACGGATTGTTAAATTGATCGGGTTGTAATTGCAGCATATTAGGTGGGGGAGGTTGGAATTGACCATAATCAACAACCATTGGTGACAGCACCACCGGCGCCAGTGCTCTCATCATCGATTGACGACGACAAACGGGACAATTCTTCAGCTTGCCATGACGTCTTGGCGTGTACCGATACCCCGGGTACTTTTTAGCATGGTTTTTCTTCTCCTCCTCGGCTAATTGGTTCCAGACCTCTTTTTCGTCCGGGGCCAATTCTCTCCATCGTCGACCAAGTTCTCTCAGAACTTCAGGGTTGGTTCTAATCACCAGACATTCATCAAGAACCAGTTGATGATGCTTTTGCCGGAAAAGAATAAACGCATTACGAGGACGAGGGATTCGATTAGCGGAGGATTTACAAGTACACTTTTCTTGAATCGACCCCGCCATCATCGTTGGTTGAGGAGGAGGAGGAGGAGGAGCAATCACTTGGTGACCTTGATAATGAAATGGCTGGGTTTGTTGAGTCATTTGCGGTTGATAGCTCCCATAATAATATTCCGGGTTGGGGTTATTATTGGCATTAACTGGGGTATTGCTAGCATAACCAGCGACATATTGTTGATTGGGAGGTTGAGGAGAATAAACCTGGACATTCTGTTGAGGAGGTTGACCTTGTTGTTGACCAGGAATGATCTGTGACAACGAAGGGAGCTTCTGCTGGTCATCAATGGAGTACACCGCCGTGGACATTGGTGAGGCCAGTATCAATTTGCTTATAATTAATCTCTGTTAGGGGACAAGGTTGAATCGTTAGTGATCCAAGTTGACGAAGATGGTAAAATGATTCGTGAAAAAACCAGGTCATTGATGAGGAGTAATAAATAAATATATACTAAATGGTTTCCCTTTCTGCATTGCACTGTCGGGATTGTGAGCCACACTAAACTTGACATTTATTTTATTATCAACTACCGAGGCGTATCTGCAGTTGGAGTTCAGTATTTTTTCAATCCGATCAGCATATGGGAACTCACGAAAAAAAAAAAAAAAAAAAAAAAAAAAAAAAAAAAAAAAAAAAAAAAAAAAAAAAAAAAAAAAAAAAAAAAAAAAAAATGCTAATGAGAAAAAAAAAAAAAAAAATTCACAACTAAAAAAATTATTACTTTTGCGATAACCTGTAATTTTTTAAACCCACCTCTGCGTGCAATGCAACCAAAGTTGAGGGTCCACCAGTAACACCACGCCCGAAATTTATATCGAAGTCAAACTCAATTGCAAGAGATCATCGCAAAGGCAAAGTCTACCGCTGGTCCAAACCTTTTTCCACCCCTTGGCCATTTTGCGCTGATCTTACTTGTTATTCTCCTCCCGCTTGTCATCAATCGGGGGCTTATATCTGTAAAGCAGTAGTCATGGGGTAAATCGTTAATTGCATATTACTATTATGCACAGGCGGAGGTTACCACGAGACGATGACACCGCCAGTTAAACCGATGGTGGTCGCCACCATTGAATCGATCATTAGTGATATCGTTACCCACCCACCCAAACACTACTGTCCCGGAGATCGATCTCAATTAGGTAGGGTGTTTTGTGTACATTAGTTCCTTCCACATGCTTAGACGCTCACGTAAGGGCCTAGAGACTACAGCCGCAGTAATACTCGGAAATATATTTATTTCCTAACTACAAATGGTTAGGAATAGCTAGACGACATCGTCCACCTGCCGTATTGAGCGCGAGATTCGCGAGAAAGGCGAAAGTGGTGAAAAGGAAGAAATCGTTCACAACCAATTTTTGTATCGATATTTCAATGGCCGATCCTACATGAACCATCGGTATCTTGACGCCATCACTTCACCACCACCATCACCATTATGTAACCCCGGACCTTTGAACCTCCAATGCCACCACCATCGAGGTCAATAGTGACAATCACTGACTCGGGAGACGTTGCAGTTGTTCGAGGTTTTCTCAAATGTTATTCTTCTTTATTGTCATCATCGGTTACCATCGATCATTGATGATAACGGTCTCAATAGGATCTTTTTTCTCCCTTTGCTCGCGCGACGATGGGTATTGTGTTTTTTGGTGTTGTCAATTAGGTGTCCCCTTGATGTCGATTAAAGCTATAGACGACGACCTTTATACCAATCATCGGTTTATTCAATTGGATGTACTTACTCGAGATCTTTCTCATCAACATGACGCGTTAACTGGTCAATTACGCCGGGTGGTTAATGATCTGTTTGATCAATTTGTTGAACTCGGCAACATGATCAAATTAGGTGATGAATCGTCCCCGGATTTATCAAAGATCACTAAGGATGTTTCTGAATATCAAACAGTGGTATCAACAAATCGCCACCATATCTCGACGTCATTAGATACCGCCAATGCCATTACTTCTCATACCCGCGAATTGATCACATTGAAAACCGAAGCCAAATTGGGATTGATCTTGGCAGATTTACTGGCAACTTTTGAACAATTACTCGCCGAAACTACACCAGATCGCATCCGCATCGTCGGCATCTACCTCCAAATTAAACTGATATTTTCTCGTCTTCCGCCCCTGCTGGCAGTGGCCAATGTCATGAAACCAAAAATGATATCGATTAGCCGAGAATTTGATGGCTATGTTCAAACTTTGAGCCCCGAAGTTCGTGAACACGTCATGGTAGCGGTGGATCAAATCGTAACCCAAGATCGGAATTAACAGTGTCGACGATGCATAATTAAAGTAAGAAAACATAATCGACCAATAATGAGGGGAAAGAGGAGGGGGTTGTCAAGAGACCAAAGGATTAATTTAATCTCGCAATCAATGGCGATGATTAACACTACCTCCAAACGGCCCATTCTTTTTTTTGTTGTTAATATCGTAATCCATGCATTATTATCTAAAATGCCGCTTCATCGCCATCATCGTCGCCAGCACCATCATCATCACCATCGTCAAAGTATTTTTCGGCATTATAGTCATCGTCATCATCTTCATCGTCTTCATCAAAGTCGTCGTCACCTTCTTCAACTTCTTCTTCTTCTTCTTCACCCTTACCATCATCGACATCGGCCATATTCTTTAATCGTTCAAGCATGGCTGCCGCTTCATCTTCAGTCAGGGTCAGATATTCTCGTAACCCCCCATTATCGACATATTTAGAAAGGTGTAATAACTTCTTCTTAGTCACCCCCATCACCGGATATAATTCATTGGGGAACATTTCAATGGCAAAGGGATGGTCATCGATGGTCCGCGCCACTCGTCTCGCCTTGGTATATCTATCCAGGTATCTTTCAATTCCATCATCTTGAGTAGGGTGAGCGGTGACCATTGCCCGTTTCGATGTTGTCGTGGTGTAAAAAGCCCCAGTAGCCATCAGTCTCGTGAATGCAATTTGTTGTTGAGAAGCCCGGATTTCATCCTGGAAAAGTGCTCCATTCACCGGAAGTACAATCTGTGCTTGATCGGTAGCATTAGATTGGATATCTGAATAGTCTAACCCAAATGGGAGAAGTACTCGGTTCTTTCGAAACCCCAGCAGCATCGCATCGATAACCAAGTTGAAATAAATGCGAATATAGTTCAAAAAAACCTGGGTCACGTGGTTGGTCACGTGCTGTACCACCTTTCACCTTCGGAAAAACTTCATGTTTGTACCCAACCTTAAATTTGTCAATATCAATGTCATGGTATATTTTCGGTTAAACAAACAACCCCTATTAAAATCAAACTTTCATGTATTCTGTATCGGTTGGTAAACTCTAATTGAAAAAAGGGGTTTGACTATTTTGCTAAATTTTCAACTTTTGTCGAGATTTTAAAAATACAATTTGTGATTACTAACCATTAGAAAAATAACACCAAATACATTAACATTATAATTAACTATCGAATAAACACTCCTTAGGGATCACTAGTCTCGGTAAAGTCTTCCTTTTCACCATCACTGTCACTATCACCTTGATAATGATCATAATCCAATAACTTGAATATTTTCCAAACAACAAAAGCAATCAACGATCCAAGCATGGGACCCACCCAATAAATCCAATGATAAACGGGAAAGGAGGTTGCTGCTACAGCAGCTCCAAACGCTCGGGCGGGGTTGTAACTAGCCCCAGAAAAGTAAATACCAAACAAATGGCCCATAAATAGAGTAAAACCAATGATAACTGGGGCAAACACATTTGAGGGATGAACCTCAATCGCCAGAAATAGAATTGAAAGCACTAAAATCGCCGTACCAAACGTTTCAACCATTAATCCTCTCCCTTTAGAAGCACCTCCCCCGAGACCACAAGTAAAGGCAACTTTACCTGGAGTCATGGCAGAGACTGCCCCGGCAGCTGCCATGCCAGCAATGATTTGTACAATCATCATTAAGATCCCAGTAACCACCGGTACTTCTTTAGCCGCCATCAATGTCAACGTCACCGCCGGATTGAAATTGGCCCCCAGCATTCTTGCCATCATAAATGCTGAAATCATAAGTGAAATACCAAAGCCAAAAGAAATCATCAACAATTCTTGAGGAGAAGAAGCATTGGCATTTTTAAATTCAGCATTACTCAATATAAGTTCTTGATTAGCAACTTGGGCCACCATTTCCCCCATCCAAAGAAAAATAAACGTCCCAATCCCTTCCCCCAACAATGCTAAATATAACTTATGAGGGTTTCCAACCCCTAACCGAGTAGAGTAATTGATTGATTTTTTATTAACATGAGCTTCTTGATCAATGGTTGACGCCGTCATATTGAATTGACCCCCCCCAGCTGGTTGATTATAGATATTTATATCATAATTTAGGATAACAAATCATCCAACTTTGGAAACTTTTGCCCAAGTGTTACATTACTTTACATTACTCTAAAACTCAGGCGCAGTTTTAGATAGCCACAGATTCAATAATAATCGGGGAGAAACAGGAATAGTAACGCATTACAATGGGTTGCTCCCGTTTGTTACTTCCATTTTCTATTGTATATTCCTTTTTCCCTTCCTCGTAAGCTAATTGATTAAACGCGATTCGAAAGCTAAGGTTTAGATTTGAAATAATTGTGGCCAGTCATGTCGCTGATAATCATGCTGACCACGACAATAATTAGTGATGGTTTATCCACCTAATTACTTTTGATTATCCATTGCTAATCGATGGGGAAATAGCAAATGTCTTTATAATTATACCATCATTATCATCATCTTAAAATACTCACCCCGATGTAAAATTCCCAACTGATATCGTGATCATGATATAATTAGAGTTTATACAATGTTGGTGCCCCTTACACCAATGGTGACAATGATCCTTAAAAGTTCACAACCATCATTCGATAGGAATATCTGCCACATAATAAATTTATGCCCGGCCACGTTTATTACACAAGGGTTCCCGCGTCGAATTATTTGCGCAATTAATCCGACAAATTGGTGAATGGGGGTGAATAATTATTTTAACCATATTCCCTCTTATCTGTGACTGCCCCTCCCCCCTCGCAACTTCGGTCAAAGTCATCTTAGTGCCTCGTTTCCATTCATTGAGTCGCCTCGAATCTTGGTGCATAGTTCGGTATACTGTCGGCCCGGGAGTTAAAAAAAAAAAAAGCTATAGCTCGCTAAGTGTGATAGTTGACTCTCTCCCGAATGGGATGAACCAAATGATCTTGTTCAAGATGGTATCACGGTGACATCTCCGGGGTGGGGAAGGTTACCTACGTCAAACATCGTCAATAACGAAAGAAAAGATATTGACAGGGATTATGGGGTTTGAGAGAGTCACCCCATTGATTATTCTTGATATATTATCTTCTGTTTTTGATGGTGCCTGCAGCTAATGAACATTTAATAACCGAAGACTGTGATAAAAATATTCATCCGAGGCTATGTCAAAAAATAGATAACCTAACGAGGAACAACCTTGTTCATGATAATAAATAACCAAACACTAACTTGTTACCCACACAACCGGGCTACGACGTCCATTTGTTATCATTTGTCGTGGTATGTTCCTTTGCATATGTCCCCAGCCGTTTCATGTTGGAAAATGCATCATGATTAACTCACGTGACCGATATCGAATGTTGAGGACAAAAAATGGATTAATTTATGATTAACTCCAGTACAAATGACGACTATTTTTATTTACCAATTAATCCCTTCTAAACACCAATGTAAACAACCTGGATAATACCCCCCCAATAACAAATCACTTTCTCCATTTCGTAAATGGCAGGGATGGTGGCCCACGTGCCCCGGTGATAAATTGAACCGCACTCTCTCCACCTAACTTTGCAATCGTCGACTTACATATACTCACATCGAATAACCATCACCACAGCAATGTCATCGCAAAGTAAACGGATTGCCTTACCTGCCAGAGTCGAACCAAAGGTTTTCTTTGCTAATGAAAGAACCTTCCTTTCATGGCTCAATTTCACCGTCATTCTTGGGTCACTTGGGGTTGGGTTGCTCAACTTTGGTGACTCGATTGGTAGAATCCTGGCCGGGTTATTCACATTCATTGCCATGTTGACGATGATTTATGCCCTTATCACTTATCATTGGAGAGCTAAGGCCATTAGATTAAGAGGTACTGGTCCTTATGATGATAGATTTGGCCCCACGATGTTATGTTTCTTCTTATTCATTGCCGTGGTTGTCAATTTCATCTTAAGAATTAGAGGATGATCATATTCAATTCCAATTGATTGGTATACAGGTTGATTTGACAATTTACTGTTAACGGTTAACAACTGTTGATGTTGTTGCTTTGTCACCATGGTATGAAGCAACCAATAATAAAAAAAGATAATCATGAGGGTAATAATAAATGTTCCGTTCCCATCCGTTCCGTTCTCTCTCTCTCTCCTCCTATGACATCAACCTTATGTCGTCTACAATAACCCCATTGAGTATAATCATCTTTTGACCAGTCAAATGAGGGTCCAGAACAATAAACCTTACTCTAAAACTTTTTGTCCTATGTTATTGTTAAAGGTTGGAGCGATTCAATCAATATCCTAACAAGGTAATTGTGGTGATAATGGTGTTTAAATGTCGTTACCAGACCATAGTAACCATCACCACAACAGTGGATGCGACTTGGTGGTTCATTTTATAATCAACAAACCCCAGGTCCGGTTGTTTTCTCCCAGTTTCCATTAAGCCTTGATGCTATGCTGCATCGCATCGAGATACAAGTATGATGCCCCACCGAAAATAGTCAATCGCATTCCCTTGTGTTCCTATTTTTGTTTACCCGTTTGGGAAGGTCGACATCATCCCTGGTACACTAATTTGTGTGGACATATTCGACCGGAACAAAAGAAGGTATCATAAAGAAAGTTTATGGTTTAATACCAAGGGAAACTCCAGTTTCCCTATGGAAAAACCAAGAAAATGAAAAAAGTAATTACGAATTTCAAGAGTTAACGATGAAATTGATTATATCTCGTTCTTCTCGTAATCGTTTAGATGGTCTGGTTATATTTACCAATTACATCGGTTTTCATCGGCCACCTGCAGGACATTTCCCCATTGGGAAATAGCCTAATTGGGTAAGTGGATTCTAAAAGGTGATAAAAAGATTAAGTAGCCTGCAATTTTAATTCATTGGTAAATTACATTCACACCAGATTACTTCCATTCGCTATGAAATTGTCTGTACAAACTGCAACTGCCATTTTATTGGCATCATCAACCGTGGCCGCTCAAGCTGCTCCTCAACCAGCTTCTGGTGATGGCATCCAAGCTTCTGCCACTACTAATAGCTTGATGATTCGTCGTGACGTCCTGGATAAAGTCATGGCGGAATTGGACAACTTACGGGTGGCATTAGCCAAGCGGGATGGTGATTCCGACTTTGATTTCCAAAAGAGAGCCGAAACCTCTCTTGGTAACTTGGTGGTGGCAATCTTGGATTCCGGTTACGTTGGTACGGTGTTGAATACTCTTTCTAGCGATTCCGACCTTAGTGGGGTCATTTCTACCATTGCTAAGGGGATTGTAAGCACCGTTGTCCAAAACTTATGGCCATTGGTAAAGGCAATCTGGAACTCGGGGTTGATTGGTAAATTCATCCAAGTGTTATTTAACGACAAGGACGTGACCTCGGCCCTTTTCGCCATCATCGGTGACATCGTTAAGGCGGTGTTCTCCAAGATTGTCGGCTTCTTCAGTGGTAACAAGTCTGGGACCACCACCTCTGCTGCTGCTGCTCCCACCACCACTGCTGTAGCTCAAGCAACCCAACAAGCTACCACCCAAGCCATCATTAATTTCTCTGCTGCTGCCACTTCTGCTTCCGCTGCTGCTGCCGCCGGTGCCTCTCAAGCGGCATCTGGAACTGACAATTCCGTGTTAGCTTCGTTGACTGCCCAATATGGTAAGAGAGACACCATTTATCTCAGTGAAAGAGAAGTCAATGAAAACGTCGATACCATCGCCTCCGAATTGAAGCAACTGGGGATTGTCGACCAATTCCTTAAAAAATTGACTCAAGACCCTAATAACGCCGAAGACTTTTTGAGTCAAGTATTGGCCAAGGGGGTGGTTGCTGTCGATGAGCTTTATGACTGGGCTAAACAAAATGGATTAGTCGATCTGATGTTGAATGATTTGAAATCTTCTGGTAATCAATATGCAGAAAACTTGGGACAATGGTTACAAAATAATGGGGGTAACTTACAACAAGCTCTTGCTCTTACTTCTGGTGGTAATAATGGTGCCCCTGCTTCAAGTGCTGGCGCTCAACCTACTACCCCTGCTGCTGCTGCTGCTGCCACTGCTGCCACTACCACTGCTGCTTCTGGCGCTAATGGCGCCGGTAACTTCTTGGCTTCTTTACAAGCAGCTTATGGTGGCAACGCTGCTACCACCTTCCACAAGAGAATGTTGTACTAGCTGGCTAGACAAGTAATACCGATGTATAATAGAATGTTAAATGATGAATACCTTTAACATAGCCCAATATAATGTAAACGGAATGTCACCCGTCGTCTGTTATTAATCCATCGTCTCATTATATCTCTATTTGTCATTGTTCTAAATTGGGCTAGATCGTTGTAGGTCTCTCTCACTTAGTACCTTGATATGCGCGTCGTGAACTTTTCATTGACGTGTCTGTTGTCGCTATCATGGTGAGTATTCAACCCCCCCCAGTTATTGCTTGAACAAATGATATGGAGGAATGGTTTAATTAAACTGGTTATTAACATTTAGCTTGATAAATTGATTGGGTTGGCCATGCTTGCCGTCGCTGCTGCCGTGTTTACCTACTACACCACTTGGGTATTTGTCCTTCCCTTTGTCGATATTGATTCCCCCATTCAACAATTCTTCTTGCCTAGAGACTATGCCATCAAGTTACCTTTCCTTTTACTCGTGATTGCTGGGGTTGGCGTTGGCACATTTATTGGTAAGGTCATGACTAAGAATGCCGCAAAGGAAAAGGCAAAGAAGAAGACAAACTAATTATAAATACAACATAGATCAATGCAGATAGCCAACCAAAGTGGTGGGCGTTTCGTTCAATTATTCATCGGTATCCAACAACACCGCCACGTCACTGGTGAATGCTGGTCGAGGGTATCCCATTCGAATCCAATCATTAACATTATTATAAAATACCACGGGAGGGCTATTATACCCCGACATCACATTGGCTCCCAGAGACGCTGCTTGTACGGCAGTTTTGCCAAATCGATCTTTGGCAACCTCACACTCATGACGGATCCATCCAATCAAATAAGGTGAACTAAGGGTATCGTAGGCCAGAACCACCAATGGGAACCTTTCTTCGATATCTTTGGCTCCCAGTAGCTTCAATTTAACATTGAGTTCATAACTAATGGTGAAAAGTCGTCCTTCACTGGTGGTAAACCCTTGGAATTGAGTAATGGGAATCCCTTCTTCAAGCTTATCCACCACTCGTTCTCTTGAAGGACAAAGGTTTTCAACTTGAGTATCATCATCTTTTGGTCGTCCTCGGGGCGGTTCAATATTGTACAAGTTTAAAAAGTCATTACATCGAGGGAACTTCAATTTGAAGGTATGCGACACCCCAACGGTATTTAATGCCTGATCAAATTGTTTGTTAGTGGTGGAAATCTTAATGTCTCTTCTTGGGGCGATGCCTCCGCCATTACAGGTACATATTTCCCGTATCTGGCATGTCATTTGTTTGAGTTTCGTTTTGCGTAAATGGGAATGCTGGTTATTTGATTTAACCTTGATTTCAATCGTCAATACATCCATGGGTCCAACACATTGATTAGGTAATGTCATTTCAATGATTACTTGTTGATTTTGCAGTACTCGATTATAAGTCTTTGGCTCGGTGAATTGACGATAAATGGGGAGGTTATCATATCGCTTAATGGCCACGGGGAATTTTTCCGTACACAACGTCAGGTTGGCGATATATTCAACCAATAAATAATGCATGGTTGTTGATTGCCAATTTTGCCATACTCCCAGCGACGGGGTATCATTTGGGATGGCGATCAATAATGGAATATCCACGCCTAATAGATTAGAAACCACCTTCTTACCATAAGGAGGAGTAAATACCAATTGTTCGGTTAATTTCCTCTCAACGGCAGCTTCATTTTTAGATGATCCAAGCTTAGTGGAGACGGTCACCACTTGCCTGGTGCGAAGTTCCACTTTAACCGTCTTGATAGAAAATGCCGTCCGTAACTGGGACAGTCGTATCTGGAGAACAGTCTCAATTCGGGGCATTGACATCGGAACCCCAGGACATCCTTGTACAAGCAGGTTTTCATTTAATCGTAGCAGCGCCACCACCAGCATTAAAGGTAATGTGCGGAACCCCCAATGCGGCGCATTTTGATAGGGTTATTATCATAGCGTCGAGGTAATGCATCGGATGCACTTTATATTTGTGCCATTATTATCGTCATACCATTACCATATCCCCTGCCATCGCCTGTTTAAAGAATCCCTGGGATAATGGCATATTTTTGTTTCACCTCAAACTTTGAAGTATAATATTTATAAGTCTGGAGTGCCAGCACCGAGAGGTTAGTGGTGACGAATAACGCCATAAGAAGATAATTCCCCCAAATATACTTTGTTGGTGGATTCAGCTTAAATGCCAATAAGAAGAAAACAAAGTAGATCTCAATCTCATTAGTATAATGGGCACTCGTCACCATCCAAAAATCGGGTAAGCTATATTTGATCAATGTCCCAAGGTGATAATGACACCAGCATTGATTAATTGAGGCCAAGATAAATACCACCACCAAAAGTAATTCCATTGATGTGTATGGTGAATCATTAACGTAACCAGCAACGCTATTAATAGCGGTAAACGTTTGCAATGCCAATAACAAATAATGACCCATTCCAAGGAAATAATGAGCGATATTCATCTTGGAATCAGGAGAGAACTTGGTAATAGTAAAGCATTCAATCACTCGTCTTATCAGATGAATACAAAGTAACCAAAATAATAGGTTAATACATCGATAGCAATCATCATAATCATGGGTAAGGGATGGAGTGGTCACCAAGGGCATATTCCACCATATAAATAAACAATAGATAACCAACAGGATATAATAATGACTAAACCATTTCTTTGGAACCGTCAATTGACTCCACCATCGACTTAACCAAAATTGATCACCAAATTCATTGGATGAACATTTACCATAAAGGAGGAGTTGATGGAATTGAGGAATAACCACCAATGTAATAATACCAATAATCAATAAACTATAGCTAAGGAAAATCACGGGATAAACATAGCGTTGTTCCGCAATCAATGATGATATGTGCTGGATCAAGGACATCATTGGTAATGGGTGCGGCTTTCGCCAACCACCTACATTGCTTATATATGAGGAGCTACCATGGAAATTTCAGGATTGCATATTCATTAACTCTATTTATGGATTACATATTTGTTTATAATTCAGTACTCCATTTGACATTAATCTTCATCGTGATTGGTAACCCTGGGTCGGTCAAGATGATCTCTTCTCCTTGGTCTATTAAGGTTGCAAGTGGTAGATGTAAGTTTGCCCTCGTTTGTAATTCCAAAGATGGCGGGCTTTGTAAATATAATGGTTTTGCTTTGGTTGCCAATGAAGGTTGAGTCACTTGAATGCTTTGCACTGTGGCCAAATGTTCGATGAATTGGTCTAAAGACCATGATTTGGGCACCGTCAATTGCTTATTATTTTCACCACAAACGGGACAATCATTGGATTTGCTGGTGGCAAAAGTATAAGTATAAATTCCTTGGTCTCCCGAATACATCATATAATTATCGAGTTGAGGGTTAATATTGGTCATGATTTTGAATGCTTCATTACAGCACAGAGCAGCAATGATGGCATTGGTCAGGGCAATGGCGGGGATAATATTTTTAACCACCCCTAACGTCAACAGTCGGGTTACCCCGGGGATATTAAACGTATTTGCTCGAGATAGTGCCATTTGATACATCCAATCGACATCATCAGGATTATCGCCATCAAATTTCCGATCAGGAAATGATCTCGGCCATGCTAATTGTGAAGCCCATTCAATACAATGTTCAGGTAATCTCGGAGTATTGGCAATGGTACACACGGGGAAGGTGACTTTTGGTGTCACCGTAAATAATGTACATTCATAACACAGGGAAAACCCTGGAATGATCACTCTAGCTTGACCTCGAAATCCTTCAGTACCCCCATCAATCATAGGAATAATCTGATCGGGAGCAAATCCATGTAAAGTAGCATTCATCCACCTTCTCGCCTCAACACTATCCAAACCACAAATAACAAGATCAAACAGTTGATACCAATCCAATGGCTTATCTTGAATTTTACAAAAATGAGGAGTAATCACCGGTGATCCCTCTCCCGACCCTGCCAATACCCTCAGTACCGAGGCACAGGCCACTTCGGCTTTAGATTTGCCCACATCCTTATCCCGAAACAAAAACTGACGATTTAAATTAGACACATCAATAGTATCCATATCAATGACGTCGATCAGGGTGAATCCCGTTATGGCAAGGTCTTTAATGATCTCACAACCTAAGCCCCCAGCTCCCACCACCAACACTCTACCATTAAGACCAGCTTTAAAATCATCAATACCATATTCCAGGGGCACTTCCAGGGGGAGGTACGGTCCTCTAGACGAGAGAAGGGCATCAATTGGCTCCATGCGAGACATTGATAATGATGATTTAGATGGGATTATTAAGGTGTCAGATTAAATGTGCGGCGCATACTAGAGGTATACATGCAGATTAACATTACGTAATAAATTACAAAACAACCCAGCCGCTTATGTAATCGAGATGATATCTA
Organism: Diutina ranongensis (nom. inval.); assembly: GCA_030569815.1. Lineage (NCBI taxonomy): Eukaryota > Fungi > Ascomycota > Pichiomycetes > Serinales > Debaryomycetaceae > Diutina > Diutina ranongensis (nom. inval.). The sequence continues at coordinate 20,157 of JAJMLP010000001.1, forward strand.
AGCTTGTTTTTGACGTTTTGATGGAGGCAATCCAATGCCCCGACCATGATGGATATTAGCTTCGGTGGCGGTTAATGGGTTTATGGATCGAGAAGAATTGGGGCTACCACCACTACTAACTTGAGGCGCCACTATCCTTCGAATTGGTTCCAGTTTCGTTTGATCTAGGGTATGTTTCACCGATTGGGAGACAAATTTGGTATCGAATTTAGGGATGTTTTGCTCTCCATTAGTAAGCATCTCCAGAGCTTTGGCTGATACAAACATTACTTGGACAGGAACCGCAGGTGGAGGATCCTTTTTATCATTAGTCGTTGCCAGCTCTTGGGGAGGAAGGTTACCACGAAATGTATCATCATCAGAGAAGCAAAATGATTCATCTTCCAGAGGTAACATGTTTTGACTTTCATGAGTAGGAGGTGGTGGGGGTTGCTGATGCTGGGGTTTTTGTTGGGGTTGTGGCTGGGGTTGTTGTTGAGGTTGTTGTTGAGGTTGTTGCTGCTGCTGTTGATCATTCATCGCTGGCGTCGCCCCATTGGATGCCGGGGTATTAGGACTGTCATAAACATTAACACTATGACTAACAGCCTTGGCCTTAAGCTGACGTAGAACATGAGGATCTCGGTAAAATGTTGGATCATTCAATTCGGCCTTTTGCGCCTTCAGTACCGTGGTCTTGTCATATAAACAATTTCCCAATAAATTGCCAAAACAACGTAAACACCGCTTGATACCATCAGTAAATGCTTCCTTTCTACACTTCTCAAATGCCATCGCTTTCGATCGAGCATTCTCAATGTAGCCATAGCCAAAATCTTCATGAAAACAGCCATTTTTAAGGGTGACTCGAACCAATAACAGCATCCCCATGGCATACCGACCTTTATCAACATCAATAAAATCAACCTCCTTCAGTATCACTTCCGACAGCCACCCATCAAACCCAAACGTTTCATTAGCCAAGTTGAGGGCCCTCCACCCTTCAATATAACTCACTTTCCCCCCACCCAGTTGACGGAAACTGATATATTCCGGTCCAAGCACTTTACGTAACTGATTGCTAATCCTTGACCGTTCATCATCGGTGAATTCTTTAACAACATGTGGTCTACCTTGTGGATATTGAATATCGGCACTTCGACCAACAACCGGGAATCTAGATTGGTTAGGGAGTGGGGTGGTTTTTGGAGGAATCGGCGCCGATTTAGATGGTACAGCATTTGGTTTCGACATCTTCGGTGGCGGTGGCACGAGATCGATCTAGCTTTCTGGGGTCTGTATATCAGTAGTGACGCGTCGCGTTCGATGAACCTCCACACAATCTAAATCAGATTAGTATATATATAGAAAAATATGAATTAGTTTGGGGGATGTTTACCTTATAAATCATTCCTGTATATTTGTATATTAAATATTACTCCTATCTTTTGTATGATGAATTAAAGTTCACGAGCATCGACATCACCATCGATATGCCAGTTATACACCGAAGAAGCGAGATGAATGTCTCTGATGATTTTGTCTCTGGTGGTTTTTGACTCTGGTTTTTGTCTCTGATGATTTTGTCTATGGTAATTTTGCTAGTATTTGTCAACCCCCGCCGATAATCTCTTTGACTTGCCCCAATGTAGTCTTGTTGTTGTTTGTTCATTAATCATTAGTCAAAGACAAATATCAAACTTCAGTAGATGAAATCATAGCAATGTTATCTCCACGAAGGACAATTTTCCCTAACGATTCCTTGGTACCATCTTCATTAACTTCTTGAGCTTGTTCAATGACCAAATTCATGAATTCATCAAACCCCTTAATCTTACCTTCAATTCTCAGACCTTGATGATCAAGCCATACCAGCACAGTTGCTTCTTGTTGTAGGTACTTGTAGATGAGGTTGATAGGTGGGAGCATTGGTGATGATGGTGATGATGATTATCGGGTGATGTGCGGCTCCTCAAAGTGTGCGAGGAACGATTAGGGTATCCCACCCAAGAAAACGTCATATATCCCAACACGCGTCACCGTTGATGGAGGAAACCTCATTTGATCCAAAATCATTATTTGAGAAATGGGCTGTCCAGTTGGCAACAGAACACGCCCAAAGAGGCGCTCGTACTGCTAGTGTTTACACCAAGATGGTGAGATCATTCCGTAACTTCAAGGAACCAATAGATGATTATACAACATTAAAGCTGGTCCCAGGGGTTGGGGTTAAAACCGTACAACAATTCTGTGCTAAATTAAAGACGTGGTGTCAAGAAAATAACCATACCTTCCCTGAAGCATTCAATTTTGATGGTAAACCTAAAGTGACGAGGAAACGATCAACTCCTGAAGATGGTACTGATGAAACAACCACAAAGAAGAAACGGAAAAAGTCAGAAAAGATATACTTGCCTGCCCCTAGAAGTGGTGGCCATGCCATTCTAATCGCTCTCTATGTTCTTGATAAGCATCAACAAGGGAAGTCCAAGGATGAAATCATCACTGTGGCCAAAAATTATTCCGATTTTGCATTCACCGCCGGTAATGGACTGTTTTATCTGGCATGGAATAGTATGAAAACCCTCCAAAAGCATGAATATGTCGATAAAATTGGCCCCCGATATATCCTCACCGATAAGGGGATGCCCATCGCCAAAGAATTGAAACAAAAGGAAGACGTACAAAGTTTAGAGGACTCATTTATTCCCAGCTCACCTCCACCATCATCATCTCCAACAAAATCAAGTGGTAACACTAGTCATCGGGGTATGTTTAATCAAATCCCTTATCGCATCTATTCTCCTGAAGAATTAGAAGTAATTGTCATTGTTGATAATCGGGAAGTTCGATCAACAAAGGAAAGGGCTTATTTTGAAGAGGAATTAATCAGAGCCGGGGTCAAATGTGAACTGAGAACATTACCAGTGGGTGATATGGTATGGATTGCCCGCAATCGCAACCTGAGAAGAGAAATCATTCTTAATGTCATTGCTGAAAGGAAAAGATTGGATGATTTGGCGCTGTCGATTAAAGATGGGAGATATTATGAACAAAAACACCGGTTACGTCGTGCTGGCATGACTCACTACTATTATTTGGTGGAAGAGATGAAGAATATCACCATTGGTGATGGTGTCCACAAGGCAATCTCGTCAACAATAACCCTGGGATTCTTTCTTAGAAGGTTTCAGAATTCAGAGGAAACCATCAATTTTATCGCCGATATGACTCGTATCATCCAACAGTCTCTCCGACTGACAATGGTGATCAATCATCCAATCAACTCTCAACCTCAATACCTTGAATTACTTGAAAGTTTCCGTCAAGAATATGGTGATAGATATGAGGTTTGCCATGAATATTCCAATTTTAAAGAGGTGTTGACCAAACTGCATACTACTGTTAGAGAAATGTTCATTACAATGTTATTGGCAGTTCGAGGAGTTTCTTACCAAAAGGCATTGGCGATTCAACAACGGTTTTTGACACCAAAACTGCTTCTTGAATTCTACAATGCTAATCGACACCTTTCGGAAAGCGACAAGTATTTATTAATGTCAAAAGAAATGGCAGGAGAAATAGCAAGTCGGAAAATCGGCGTCAAGTGCCTGGAAAACATTTATTTGACTTGGGGGAAACATTAATCAAACCATTCATCATCCAAATCAGCATCTTGCATCTCAGCGATCAATTGATTACTGGCTTCTTCGGCTTGCCTTTTAATGAGGGCTAATCCACTAACTTCTTCCAAGTATGGCGTCGACAGTAAGCATTTGGAAATAAACGCCCACCCTTCTTGATTATACCGATCAATTATGGCATGGGAACATGCCAGACATTGAGGGAACGCCGGAGCTTGGAATTTTTGTTGATCGAATTGATTCAAAAACCCTCTGATTTGATGTGGGGTAGCGAATAATTTCGTACCATCATTAACATCAGCGTTGGCACCGTTTTTATTTTGAAGAAGAGATACCAACAATTCAACTGCCAATGACAGAGCCATGAGAGCACCACCAGGTCTAGTCACGGTACACATTTGATCCAAGGTCCGATCGGAAAGAGAATCAGTTGGGGCAACGACGTCATTACAAAAATAACACCCTAGATCATTGATAAAAGTACCATGACGCATCACCAAATACAGATCATATCCTAGAGCTGCATTAATCACAATCTTATCGGCTGCTTTAGCCATAATCGTTGGTAACCACCTTGATTCCCTAGAATCCATTAATAGAAACACCACATCATGTTGTTGGATAAGTTGATCAAGTTTGTCGTAGTTTTCTTCAGTGCCTTCATGGCCAATCATAGGTACTTCTAGATCATATCCCTTGGTGTTGACCCCAGGAAAGACTTTCGAAAGCCCTTTGGCAGCGGCCTCAGCTTTTGGTGCTCCTTGACCACCAGTTTCACCTCCTCTAGCCCCATCACTAAAACAATCTTCAAACGTAAAGAGTGATTGTCTAACTGGATTCAGATATGACACCCTCCCACTATCAACAAACGTTATATGGTTACCGCCCCATGCTAATAACGATCTAGCGACATACGTCCCCAAAGTGCCAGCACCAAGAAGTAAATACTTCTTTGATCGAATGATATCTAAATCGATATCAGGAGCCACTCTCCATTTCATCAATTTAAGGTTGAGATCAACTGCTTGTCTTGCCAATTCCAACGGATCTATAAGACTGCCCATATCAGCAATATTAACTGAACGTTTACCATTGGCGGTTCGTTGCCAGCCAATAAATTCATTGGAAACATCCTGAGGTTCAATTGTATACTCAATCAGCGATTCCCCTTGTTTATACACCACCACCTTACACCGTTTATCAACCGGAAGAAATCGTTTAAGATAAATCGATGGGTTAGCTGCCAAGCACCCATCGATGAAATAATAGACCCCATTGTTTTCTGTGATAGTATCAGCAAATGAAAGTTGATGACCACCATCGATCTGAGGCTTCCAATCGACTGGTTTCGTATCGATGATTTGCCATTTTGATTTTGTAGTGGGGACGGCAGTCATGTAATAAAACTTGAATTTCTTAAGATCAGGGAAACAATAGAAATGAAATACCTTGTCTGGATATTGGTTACCCCAATCATTGACCAATTGACTCTTATCCAGCGATTTGAATTCTTCTAGAGTATTCACCAAATGGAGCATCCCTGGAATTAATACCAGGGATGATGTTTCAGGATTAATATCAAAACTTTGTTGTGTTAAATTGAAGATAGGTTCTTGATTAAGTCGAGTTAAGGTGGCGGGATTACCAGCGAACCCAATGATTGATCTGGGAGTCGTATCTAATTTGAGGGTATCTAATTTTAATTGAGATAGGCTGGTGAAAAACCCCGATTCAACGAATTGACCATAGGGAGTGAATTTGAGTTGAGACATATGGTGGTGGTTAGATTGCAAGGTAAGGTAATGTGATGTTAAACTATGCGTGAGCACTTGGGTATGTGGGTGTGACTATCAATATTTGATGGTAGCGCCGCGACAACAGAAACATCAGTGCATCAAGTAGTCAAAAATGTCTGGTTAACTATATAACTAACTAATTGATCTCATCCGAAAACCGCTTCCAATCGTTCACAAAGAGCCAATCCCAGTTTCAGCTCCATCTCACTAGCCATTCGTAAATCATAAACAAATTGTGACAATTTTTCATGGAATTTCGACATAAATTCCGTCAAATTCTTACTCATTTTTAAGCATCGTTCTTTGATTGCATCATCACTCATATCAATATCATCAGTGAACTTTTCGGCGTGTTCAGATTTGACCGTTGCCAATAATTCAGGGTCACACATGACTAATGTCTTCTTTAATCCCAGAATATATTGATTAACGGCATTGATGATATCAAACAACGATCGAACAAGAATCATCATATCGGGACGAGCCAAAAACGCATCATTTAACACCGTACTAAGGTATTGAAACAATTGGAATTGTAAATCTTCGACGGTGGCGGGGACATCATCCAGGAATTTTTTAAATGGTTTTGAATTTTGAATCATGTTATCAAAGATGCCATTAGTATTTTTAAAATTCCCCAACAGTTGATGTTTACCTCCAACTGGTGCCAGCGTCGGTCGTTGTTGATTGACCAGTTCGGTGGCGGACTTTGTTTGGATGGTAGTGACTGCCGCCATCAATTTGGTATAATTAGCATCGATGACATCATTACAAAGATAATTCATCAATTCCAGGAGAAATAACCCCATATTTATATTAAGAACCCGACACCGCTTAATAAACGTCCTCACTGGATGAGGGTATTTTTGATATGTCCACGTACTCAGTTGATGTAGTTCTTTCCAAGTGTTTTGGTTAAACCGAATGAGGAAATGCATAATCATGAGTAGTTTAAAGATCAACTCATATTGATATTGTAAATTGGAGTTAATGACGTAATTATAGGGGAAGGGTAATGGTATTTGAAGTTCAACCAGAGCAATGGCATATTGATCCAAATGAAACTTATCATAGGCTTGAGCTGGTCCTGCCAGTCTTGGCGCCATCGTTTGATCTTTGGATAGGGCAAAATCCATGAATTGGTCGACGGTATGATCTTCAGAAAGCACTTGCTCGGCATCAAATGCCTGAATCCCCAGCATGTCTTGCATAGCGTCATAAAGGTTAACTTCAGAGAGACCAAATTGTTGATTTCGGTCGACAATATCTTGAACGGTGATTTTGGGAGCTTTCCAAGTTTCAGGATTATACACTTGACTTGGTTTAAATTGCGCCAAGTAATGACTGGATAATGACAGTATCGATACCTGATTCTTATTCCTGAGCAAATCATTAAATGACTGATCGAGAAATCTTTCAATGGGGAAACAATCTTTAAGCATGAACTTATCTTGTAATTGACCAATGAGGGAATCAAGATGATAACCATCGAACAATAACTTTAAAAATAAAATGTTTGCCCGACGATGAAATTGATCAATCTTTAACTCTAAATCTTCCAGATCCAATGACTCTATTGGCGCAAGCGAATAGGCATCAACTTGTTGGAAATTATGGAGTCCCGAGCATTGTTTAAATACATTAAGAAATTTCCCGGTATTAAGGATCTTTAATTGAACTTCAGGAGATGCTAATTGTTCAATCAATCCATCAGTTCGAATGACAAATAATTCCGACCAATAAGGTTCCTTGGTTTTGCTGAAATGATCAATAATCGTTGGTCCAACATGTTGTTCCTTAATAATGAATTCATCAAAGGGATCATCGATTTCTCCATTAATGAGCCAATTATTTAACATGAACACATAATCCTCCAGGATCAGATCGAATAAATGGGTTAAATATTCAAACAGGTGGGCATCACCTTTATAGGTATTAATTCGTTGTTGGATGATTTTAAGCACCAATGATCCTTTACAAGTGGTGAATCGCTGCAGATTGATAACAACGTCAACTTCACCTGTTGTCGCCAACAGATGACGAATATCGCCCATAAATTGATTGAAATCTCGAGTAGGATTAGTATTATCATTCAAATAAGCTCGATCATTGGTAGTGGCATGGATGGTGGTACAAATCTCATATAAATGACCGATTTGATTGGCAACTCGTTGATTAAGAATGTTTTCAATGACATTAACGGCGAAATTTCCTTGGGTATTAAACATGGTTTCAAATTCAACAATCACTTGTTGGTAATCACTAATAAATTGGGAAATTTGTTGACAAAGTTGTTGTACAACTTTACCAAATTGATTATCATCATAATGGTTAACAAATGATACTAAACCCGAGTAAAATTTTCCGAATCGTAATAGTTTTCTCGTGATCAGTTTGAGGGAGATATCCAAATGCTTTGCCGTTTTGAAATCGGGACCAGCGATTCGACAATCGAGGGATTCCGGGTTATATTTATCATTATACCGGATATAAAATCCTTCATAACCGAGGAGGGCAAATAAGAGGTCCTTTGTGATTAAACCTTGTTGGAGGGTGATGTCAGGAATATCCGCCAATGACGGACCACGAACCGCGGGGACATTACCATATTGGACCTTGGCACAATTATCAAGAACTGATGAATTATCAGTAAGATAGACAATATCAGTTGTGTCCATGATGTGATGGACGATTTGATGGGGTTGTACTCTGGGTGCGTGGTTCACGATGTTTGTACACGCGACGCGTGATAACACTCGGTAATAAAGACAACACTAAACAAGTAAAGAAGTGATGGCAGAGGTAAACGGTGTACGGAGGATTTAACTATAATGGAGGGCTTAATGAAAATGAAACTGATGATAACCTTACTAATCTCATGCCCTGGGTAATTTCAAGAGAGTAGTGGGGCCAGGGTAACCTAAATTAAAGGTTTATTGATGAGTAGGCTACCACCCGGTAATCATCAGTGACTACATGTCCAGTATTTTCCTTCAACTATTTACCACCTGATCCACCTCTCAGTCACCATGACACATCGGTTGTGGTTACTGCAAGGTACAGACGAGTGCGCACAAAGATATGAGCACTTACCACTACCATACTTCGACACTTACGACACCTAAGATTATCACATAACGCCTTGATGCCAAAATACTACGCTGTTAATAAAGGGCGAAAGACCGGGGTGTTTACTGATTGGGCCGAAGTTCGGGACTATATCAATGGGTATAGCAATGCCAAGTTCAAGAAGTTTAACAATCTTCAAGAAGCAAGGGCTTTTGCCAATGGTGATTTTGCCCCCATTAAGACCAGTCATCTGGGGGTGACGAAAAACACCCAGAAACTGATAACTAAGAAAATCAATTCCATCCCCCAATTAGTTGACAAAACCGCCATCTACACCGATGGTGCTTGTCGTGGCAATGGCCGAGGGGGGATCCTTGCCTCGGGAATTGGGGTTTTTTATGGTGTCGACCATCCATTGAATGTTTCAAAGGGACTCCATGAACTTGAAGACCCTTATGATTATAAACCAAGTAATCAACGGGCTGAACTTCATGCTCTTAAACAAGTGTTGACCCAACTTGGATCTCGGGTGTCGAGACTTTTACCCATTGAACCAACTGTCATTTACTCCGATTCAAAGTATTCCATTAATTGCGTTACTGATTGGTATAAGAAATGGCAAACCACTGGATGGAAGAATTCTCTGGGCGGCGATGTCAAGAATAAAGATTTGATCATGGACATGGTTGATAAATTGACACAGATTAACAATTATTGTGATCGGTATGGATACCACCGCCCAGAAATTGATTACGTCAAAGGTCATGCTAACATTTATGGCAATGAAATGGCCGATGACTTAGCAAATGATGGTGCCGATAGAATGCAAGAGCGTTATGGCATATAACCTTGATTTTTGTTACAAAGTTCCTGTTGTAATTATGGAAGATTCAATTATATGGATAACAATGAAAATGATCGTCAACATGGCTAGCAATCCCCACCCCTAGGGGTTACTTCTCAAGGCATTGTCTTATTAACCCTCGGGGTCCTTGTATCTAGAACTTAACCTAGACTGAGAAAGCTTAATGGTGAACAAACTCAATGATTCTACATGATGGCAACTACACCATTTTGTGATATGTTGGTGACATGATCTAGGCCCTTTTGTCAACAGGAAATGTCGGACCCCATCCGTCTTTGTTACACAAGGTGCAAGCGGCTCATTATCATTAATAATCTCGATTTTCAAAATCTGGTGACCATCCATTGTTGATCAAAGCTTATCCCCTCCGTAGCGAACCACGTGATGTGGGGTACAACCCAAACTTAAATTTAACAATGTAGTTGTCGTCGTCCCCGCCTCATGTACAATGGTTTTGTGGTCAATGACTCAATTATCCTCAATATCTAGTTTAAAGGATACGAGGACGAATAACTATTATGGTAATAACTATTGATAGTACCTATATTCATCTATTGTTATTGTTTACTCTTTTCAAAAAGAAAAGGAAAATACCCCCAATGTATTATGACCTTGTTCAAGTTGGCAACCACACTTTAATTCATTGCTGTGATTACCTTATAGTCAATGCACTCCTGATTGTGCCACAATCAATAATACCGATTATATACGTGATAATCGTCGTAAACCAAAGGACAATTACGTGGTTATATAAACCTAGAGGGAATAACCTCGACAATTGTAATGGTAATCAATCAAATTCTCTCAATTAGGTAATGTCTCAATCAATGTCAAGATTCCACAAATATGGTACGGGTCTATGCAGTACGTTACCGTGAATGACCATACCCTTAATGATTCGGTAGTTACCAAAGTAGTCTATCTTGAATTATGGTAACCATCAACAAATCCATTGCAAACCTGGGTGGTTTACCATTGGGTAATATCATTTCTCATATTCTTACCCTTTGACGTTAAATACACCCCCCTCCCCCCTCCTCTCCCCCCACCTGTCGCAGGTATTGCCGTGTCCTCCAGATTGTAATTATAACTGGCGGGTTACCACAATCAAATACAAAATGTTTGCTCTAGCCTAATTCCCTCCTTTGATAACCATTTTGGGATAAATTGTGCGATTTGCGAGACTAATTTTGGGTGGTTCTCGTGACCCCCATCAAAGGCTGCATTTTTTTTTATATTTGAGCCCTATCTTTGTCTTGCCTAAATAATGTAAGATTACGTCAGGCACCCCCATCATAAAGTGGTGTTGATGGGGGTTGGCTTAAGGCAATAAACCACCGAAACGAATACCATGAAATAACCGTATCACCAAATTGATAAGCAATATTGACAATGGATGCGTCTGGTTGGAGAGGGGAGGTTTCTCGGCAATAGTATCTCCTCAAGGCTTTGTCAATCCTCTTTCTTTCGATATTAGACCCTACCCCACGTCTCACACTATTTCCCCGAAAGTTTCAAGGAAAAACTGTTGACGCAATTCATAACGAGAAAACACGATGGGAAAAAGAAAAAAAAATAATCCGAAAACGACCTACCCGTCGGAAAAACTTTGGATATCGATTGTCGCCACCAACATCAATATTGATAATTATTTCCATAGTTTATCTTTTAATCGGGCCCTTCACCGGGATAATATCACACATTCACGTTCATAACCTAGACGCGGGGCCTGCATGGAGTATGCATACTTTGCTTAATGATCAAAGAGTTTAGTTAGTATTTTCTACGACATATAAAGGGCAGGAATCCTGCTAATGATTCTCCCACACTAATTAATAATGTCTCAAACGGTAGCCACCCCTCTGGAGTCGGCTCGTCCTGAAATTGACCAAGTACAGCTGACGGATGATTATCTGCTGCTGGTGTCAAAAGACCATCATGATGACAACCTGAATCAGTCGTTAAACGAAAAAGGAAAGACGGGTACCGGAATTGACCTCGATGATAACTTGTTAAAGCTGTACTCGGAAAAAGATGTCGAACATATGGGTCGGACTTTTGCCAGAAAGCATGGTTTAGATGAAGAATTATTTGCTAGAGGTGCCCTCTTGGCTAGAGATCCATTGGACTACAATAGTATGTCATTTCTCAGTCCCGATGAGAAGAGTGCTTTGGACCTTGAACATAATAGTCCTTATAAGACAATGTCTCCCGCGGTGATTTGGGTGATTATTGCCCTGTCGGTTTCGGCAGTGATTCAAGGTATGGATGAATCAGTTATTAATGGTAGTGATTTGTTTTGGCCAGATGTATTTGGCGTTGTCAAAGGTAGAATGAAGAATGCTGATTTGATTGAAGGGTTAGTCAATGGTGCCCCGTACCTCATGTGTGCCTTTTCATGTTGGACTACCGATTTGTGGAATCGTCATTTGGGTCGTAAATGGACGATCTTTTGGACTTGTGCTATTTCATTTGCTACTTGTATTTGGCAAGGGTTTGTCAATAATTGGTGGCATTTGTTCTTGTCGAGACTTTTCCTTGGGGTTGGTATCGGTCCTAAATCAGCCACCGTGCCCGTTTATGCCGCTGAATGTACTCCTGCCAAGGTCCGGGGTTCATTGGTTATGCTTTGGCAATTTTTCACCGCCGTGGGGATTATGCTTGGTTATGTAATGTCATTGGCATTCTACTATGTCCCTAAACATGGTATCAAATCTGGGATTAATTGGAGATTAATGCTTGGTTCTGCTTGTTTACCCTGTATCATTGTATTATGTTCGATGCCTTGGATCCCTGAACTGCCTCGGTGGTTATTGGGTAAGGAAAGGGTCCACGATGCCTTTAATTCCATGATTAAAATGAGAAGATGTGATGTTGCCGCTTCAAGAGACTTGTTCTACATGTATGTCCTTATTCAGGAAGAAGGAAAGTACGAAGGGTCGACGTTGAAAAGATTTAAGGAAATGTTCACCATTACCAGAAACAGAAATGCCGTTATTGGTTCATGGATTGTTATGTTTATGCAACAATTCTGTGGGATTAATGTCATTGCTTATTATTCATCTTCAATTTTCATTTTGTCCGGTCTATCAGAGATTAAAGCGATGTTAGCTTCATGGGGGTTTGGGATGGTGAATTTCGTGTTTGCTATACCGGCATTCTTGGTGATTGATAAGATTGGGAGACGAAATTTGTTATTGATTACCTTCCCATTGATGGCGTTGTTTTTGTTTATTACTGGGTTTGGTTTCCTCATTCATGAATCGAATCGACATGGTCGATTAGGGATGATTTCGGTGGGGATTTATTTGTTTACAGCTGTTTATTCGTCAGGGGAAGGTCCGGTACCATTTACCTATTCAGCTGAATGTTTCCCATTGTATATTAGAGATTTAGGCATGTCATGGGCCACTTCTACTTGTTGGTTGTTTAATTTCATTTTGGCATTTACTTGGCCAAGATTATTAAACTCATTTGGTTCAGTGGGGGCATTTATGTGGTATGCTGGGTGGAATGTCGTTGGGTTTTTCCTCGTGATGTTATTTGTCATTGAAACCAAAGGTCTCACTTTAGAAGAATTGGATGATAGGTTCAGTGTGCCTATGCATCTTTATTCGAGATATCAATTTAAAGTATTCTGGAATACGGTTCAAAGGTTGGTATTTAGAAAGAAGATCGCCAAATTACCTCCAATTACCTACTCCCATCGAAACCATATCACCAATAATCAATGGGATTCAGACAAGGCGGAAGTTGGACATGTTGAGAACGTTGATAACAACATCAACAGTAATAATGGTAATGGGGTGATGTCTACATAGGTGAATAATATCGAATCAGATTAAGTTTAACATATTGGTGGGTTATGCTCATACAAACCTTATTCGTTTACGCATAGCAATTGGTTAATCACCTTTACAACTTTAAATTTTAGTAATCAAATGGTTGGTAGCGATTAACTCATCCTTAGACAGGTTGGGATAGGTTGGGATAGGTTGGGGTGCTCAGCGTGGTGATCCAATGGCTTCCACAAATGAGATGATTACTTAAAACTGTGGAATAGCATTTAGTCAATTCCTACTCAATTTGATTAAATACCCCATTAAAACTATAATTTCAATTGATTGATACCAGTACCAGCTACAATTGACTGATACCTCCAGCAACAGCTACCATTGTCCCATCACCAATCCCCTTCCGATGTTCCCGACGATACCCATGGTACTAAACCCTAGTTTCCCCTTTTAATTACTATTGCCGATGTCGTTAATCATGTCCAGTGCCGCTAACTCTGGCATTGACCCTGGTTAAAATATATTAATTTATAAACCCCCCACTTTGACCCCACATCCGCACTCATAATACTTTCCCACCAACCATGTTTAGAGCAGTAGCTAGACACCAAAGAAGATCAATGATTCTCTCCAATATTGTTGTGTACTCCGAGCATGGCGATCCAGCTAAGGTGTTACGCAACCATCAATATGAAATTGATGAAGTCAATTTGAAGCCAACTGAAGTGGTGGTGAAGACATTGGGGGCTCCGGTTAACCCTTCCGATATCAATCAAATCCAAGGGGTTTATCCTCTGAAACCTCCTATGACTAAGGAATTTGGTACCGATGAACCGGTGGCTCCTTGTGGTAATGAAGGGTTATTCCAAGTCCTCAATGTCGGGGAAAAGTCGACACTTAAAATTGGCGATTGGGTGGTGCCAGCCGCTGTTAACTTTGGTACTTGGAGAGAATATGCCAAGGACGATGAATCAAAGTTTCTTAAGATCCATTCTCCTGAAGATCTGAAGAAATTGGGTAAGAAGCCCTTGACGGTGAACCAAGGGGCCACCATCCTGGTCAACCCTCCTACCGCATTATTGATGTTGACTCATTACGTTAAATTACGTCCCAATCAAGATTGGTTCATTCAAAATGGTGGTAATTCTGCCGTGGGTCAATATGCCACCCAAATTGGTAAGCTTTTGGGATTTAATTCGATTTCCGTGGTTAGAGACCGTCCCAATTTGGCCGAATTGAAGAAAGAACTCGAAGAAGAAAAGGGGGCCACTCATGTCATTACTGACGTTGAAAATAACTCGAGAGAATTCGGGGATACCGTTAAGCAATGGGTTAAGCTGACCGATGGTGAAATCAAGCTTGCGCTTAATTGTGTTGGGGGTAAATCCCTGGTGGCAATTGCCAGAAAATTGGCTCCTAATGGGTTGATGTTGACTTATGGGGGGATGTCGATGCAACCAGTTCAAATGCCCACCTCGTTGCATATTTTTAAGAACATTACTTCCGCCGGGTTCTGGGTCACCCAATTATTGAAGGATAACCCTCAATTAAAGAAGGAAACTTTGGATCAAATTGTCACCTGGTATGAAGATGGTAAATTGATTGATGCTCCCTCTACGCAAATCTTTTTCGGAGTTGATCAAGATGCTGATTTGGCCAAGACCTACATTCAAGCCATTGAAAATAGTAAGCTGGGGAAGCAATTGGTTGAATTTCCTCAAGATGTCTAGATAATATCATGTTATTCTCTACTTTTCCTTCTTGTCCTTGTCTTGGCCTTGGGCCTTTTTGGCCGCCAACAACTTTCTCTTCATCTTTGTGTTTTGAAGGGTACCAATACAGAAACCAACCACCGAAAAGAACACCACCCATAATTGAGGAGGTAAGTACTTTTGAGCAATCACCAATGCCAACCCAGAAGTGAAGAAAGAAGCCTTATAAACCGCCTTAAAGTTGGTCTTTAACGAATTCTTGATGGTGGACAAGATCAGGTGGATTTCCCCACAGAAAGATCCAGCCTTCCCTGGGGTATAAGTGTTTAATAATCCCACCCATGCAGTGTAAATGGCACAAACAGTAGAAGTGACCGTCAATAACGAAGTCAAGATTTGAAGAATATTCTTTTGGACGGATTTGGGTCCAGCAAACACTTGATTGATAATATTGTACAAATAATGGGACACGGGGGTGGAAAGGAAGAACCCATAAATGGCCAAACCAATTGTCTTCTTGGTAATCAAGTTAGCCACCTTAAACGGCCCAATTTGCACTTGTTGAATATCCCCAGTAATCAACAGAGCAATAATTTCGTTAAGAGCATTGAGGACAGCAGCGGTGATCAGCTTAGTGAGCAAGGGATACTTTGCAAGATAAGTCAAATATTTAGCATTTAACGCAGCAAGGCCAGACATGGTTGAATTGGGGGTCAATGGTGATAGTGTGGGGCACGTCTTAGTTTTATATCCTATGTGCAAGATATCGGTTTCCTCCGCATTTATTTTGCCGGCAGCGGGTTGCACCCGCCGAAAGTTAAGACGCGTGAAAGAATATGCTTAGATAATTTAACTGGGAAATAATTACATGATTACGTAGAAGATTGTTCAATGAGGTCAATTGAACAATTTGACTCGATCTATCGGTTAGCATCGTCGGTCTATATTGAATCGGATCCTCGGCCCGTTGAGGGGGTTACTGAGGGGATCCTAGCAAGTCAGGGCTCATGTGAGATTTTCTGGGGTGCGGTGTGGAGAGATTATGGGTTGACAAGTATATGCAACTTTGTAAAGTAAATAATGGTGAAATACCTGGCAGAACAAAGGATAGCGCCATGTTAATTAAATATAACAGGGTCAACAACATATTTTCTATTAGGGCTTCTATTCTAATCTAGCATTGACACGTTATGTTAAATAACACGTGTCTAGCGGTTATCCGAAGCGACGGAGAAAAAGTATAGACAAATTAAACTGAAAAAAAAAAACATTAATAAATGAAAAAAATAAATAAATAAATAGGAAGCCAATAACTACCACAATTACTATGGTATCCACGTATTACTGGTATCTTGAAACACCCCAATTAATAGTTTAGTTTATTTCAATTAAAATGAATTAAATCTTCTATACGTTTGCACATGAATCTCCTGTATATTAACTAAGCCCGATCCAGACAAAATCAATTAGAGAAGAAGTTACGATTATCACCAATATAGGTTTGTTTGGTTAAACCAAGGGAATTTCCAACGAAACGGAATTTTCCTGTTTCCGAGTCACTTTAGTGAAACCCTCCACTAACGGCGTTAACCGAATCAATTGTTGAGGAAACCCCATTATTTCCCCAACAATACCAATCGTCGACGTCATTACCTAAATCCTAACATACCCCTTCCCTCCTCTTTAGTCTCTATAGGTTAAGGGGACATCAATCAGAGTTGATTTTGGGTGCCATTGACTGCCTGCAGTACCTCGCACTAGATCTATCATAACTCTTATACAAAAGATATCAATCGAAAGGGTTTCCCATCCTGTTCAAATACTAAAGCAATGCTGGACCTTGCCCTTGCCAGAATTGCTAACCTCATTAAGAATGAGGAAGATCTAGGTAAGCTCACGCTTTATCGAGATCAATTCTCAAAGGAAAAGCAACAATTGGATCGACAGGTAACCATGGCCACCGAGCTGCAAATTAACCAAATCATGACGAATTTAAAGGACCTTAACATTGCCATTACCAAATTAAACTCCATCAAACTGAATATTGGCAAGGTCAACGGTATTTATGATGAACTGGTGGGGGAAATGAAAGATTATGATGCCATCAAAAAAATGCTGGGGGTAAACCTGTTTTTGAATCAAGTTAGTGATTTATACATTGATATTTCTAAATTCCGCCTGTATTTGGAAGAGTTGAATGGGATGATTAATAAGGAATATGATGTCATCAAAGACGATATCAAATATACTTTACCCAATATCTTATACATCCATTATGCCGTGACCCAGGCTCGGAATTTTCATGATTACTTGGTTCTAGATCTGGGACTTTCTGATGATTTTAAGCTGATTGTCCAACGGATCGTTGCTCCGCTAAAAACAACTATTGCTGAATTTAATAAGTTATTAACCGAAGTCATCGTGTCTTTGACGGAAGCTGCAAGAGAAGGCAATCTCCAATTGGTTTATAAACTTATTAAGATTATCCATCATGAGCAACACGCCGATTTACAATGCCAATTGATGAATAATTTGGGTCTCAACCTGTTTGTCGATATTAGACTGGTCGATTATCGAAAATTTAGAGGTCAACCTCGAGGGTACGTTAAGTTCTTTTATGATCGGTTAGAAGATGGGTTAAAAGAAACTTTCCAAGCTTGTTTGGATCATTTTGATCGCGAACCAATGGGAGTATTTGATTCATTAGGGTGGCTAGAAGATGAATTGGTATTCGTTCATCAAGAACTTAATCCATTGTTTCCAGAAACTTGGGGGTTACTGGACTTTATTCAAAATGTCTATTACAACTGTCTTCATAAATTTACTAACCTGGTCATCAATACTGATCCCCCTGCTGAAGATTTGATGAGAATTTTAACCTATGATTCCCATTATAACAAGTTTATCGGTGCATTACAATCACCTGCCACTGGGGAAAAGCGTCCTAAATCATTGGTTAAGAAAGAACAACGCAGTATCATTGGTGAAGACTTGAAGAATACTATTTTGGATGATTATCTTAAGATGATCATTAGTAAGATGGATGAATGGAATCAAAACTTAATTGCCAGAGAAACAGAAGTATTCACCCGACGGGAAGAACCTCCTGACAAGTACTTGTATCAACAAACTTATGACGATGAAGATAACAATGATCAATTGATCCAAGTTGACATCGAAGTCGAAGTGTACGTATTGCCTGATTTTAAGACGCCATTGACCATGCTTAAAGAACAGGCAGATGTGGCGGCAGATCTGGGATATCTGAAGGTTTTGGTAGGAGTTTTGGAAAGTTGGTCAAAGGGATATTTGGAACGGATCGAAAACTATCATCGTCTTATCGATGACGATATTGAACGATATATGCTGGTTTTTAATAATGATCGTTTCCTTATTAAAGAAAGTGCTACAAGGAGATTCTTTGGTGGTGGTAGTAAGCATCTCCCCCCTGTCGATTTGGAAAATATGCTGCCAGAAGAATTGGATAGAATTTCCCCTAAAGGTCTTGTTGAATATTTGGCAGCATTGGGCAATACCTATGAAATCAATACTGACCGTCTTCAAGATCGTTATTTGGAAAACTATAAGGATAAGGTTCATCTGAGTTATCATGAACGTATTTCCCAAGCTTTTGAAGATATCCTTGTTCCTACAACCGATTTGAATGGGCGGGTGATTGGTATTTTGGTGGATATCATTATTAATGATATCTTACCCGGTCTCTCCATTATCTTTTCCAAGAAATGGTATGAAAATGATGGTCACCAACCGGGATCTGATGACCCCATGGCCACCCAAGTGGTGGATACGGTTGCTCTGTATTTGTTTGATTTGCGGCTGTATTGTACTTATGAATTTTATTCTATCCTTACTCAAGTGTTATTGGACAGATTTATCCCCCTTTATATTCGGGCAGGTATCGAAAATGTTTTACATGGAGATGGGAAAAAAATTGATCCAACTACTGTGAAAAAATTCCGTCTGTTTGGTGAAGCTATTGGTCGAGATGTTACCATATTTTATGAAGGGTTGGCAGATTTATTTACTCGTCGGGATTCCCACTCTCTCGTTGAACTGTTACGGGCAATTGAATACCTTGGTGACTTGGCTACATGTCATAACCCAATGGAATTCATTCCTGAAATGTGGGAAAATGAAATCTTGGTCCACTTTTACCATTGTTCCCCTGAATACGTGAGA
The DNA here is from genome assembly GCA_030569815.1 of Diutina ranongensis (nom. inval.). NCBI lineage: Eukaryota > Fungi > Ascomycota > Pichiomycetes > Serinales > Debaryomycetaceae > Diutina > Diutina ranongensis (nom. inval.). Next base: position 39,216 of record JAJMLP010000001.1, read on the forward strand.
GGGATTTTAATGTGCCGTAAGGATATGGATAAGAATCAAATTAATACCTTGATTAAGAAATTGGAAAATATCCAAATTGATTACCATAAAAAGGTTGATCCACCGGAATACTCAATGCTGACTTTGACTGATTTTAGCTTCAATTAGTTTTCAAGGTTTTATATAATCATGACTCAAAATGCAATTGATTATAGCTCTAAAAACATAGTAACATTACATTGGTCACTTATCTATTAAATTAATTTCTTCTATATTTTCTCCTTGTGTTGCGATCATCACCAGGGGGAGTTTGTGGAACATCTTCAATTTCGACCTTCCGCTTTCTGTGCAGACGGCGACGTTGTTGAACTTGGGGTTCAGGTTCTATCTTCATTGGCAGCTTCAGTCGAGTACGCAGTGATGGTCCATCAGGGGTGAGATCGGTGGAAGATTGACGTGAATGTCCTCTTCCTCTTCGACCTCTCTTAGGAATCTCAAGTAAAGGATATACAGAACCCCCTTCGGAGTTGGCTTGGGAAACTGCTTGGAATGCACTAACTGGTTGCTTTGGTGTCCGTTTTGGTTCTCGCTTTATGACTGGAGGTTGTTGTCTTCCTTGAGCTTTCCTGGGACGTCCTCTTCCACGACGGGGAGGTTCTGGGGATGGGGATGGGGATGGAGATGGAGTGGGAGAAGCTTCATCGGGCTCCGTATTAGGACCATGAACATGACGAAGTTGTTCTTCAATTGGTTCAGTAGAATATTTCTTTCCAAACGTGTGGCCACTTCTAAGGGAACGTTGAGGTTCGAGGGTATCAAGCAGATTTTCATCTATTTCAAGGCCCATGACTTTTGCCTTGATAATATGATCATGTTCTTCAGAGCCGGTACCATTTGTATGTGTTTCGTCCTCAGTCGTATCATTTTCATTCGTGGCTTCTTCGGGTTGTTCAGGTTCGAGTTTGATTTCGGGTATGATTTCAGGTTCGACTCCAGCTACAGCTTCAGCTTCAGCTTCCTCTTCCTCTTCCTCTTCCTCTTCCTCTTCCTCTTCCTCTTCCTCTTCCTCTTCCTCTTCCTCTTCCTCTTCCTCTTCCTCTTCCTCTTCTTCCTCTTCTTCCTCTTTCACCTCTTCCTCTTCCTGTTCTTTCTCTTCATCCTCTTTCTCTTCCTCTTCTTCTTCTTCATCTTCTTCATCTTCTTCTAATTGAGCTCTCAACGTTTCATTTTCATGGATGCTTTCTTCCAACCGATCATGCATATTTTGAATGGCCACTTCAAGCTTATCTTGAATATCTTCAAGATCCCTATACATGGTTGAATTTTCCTCACCATCATCTTCCAAATGAGAATCTGTGTCGTTTTCGTTTTCAGCTTCACTCTCTTGAACTTCATCGACTTCCTTACCTTCATTGCTTTCTTCATCATCTGGAGTTAAGTTGGCTGGATTATCGGATTTATGATCTTGTTCATCAATAGGAGTTTCAATTTCGATTTCTTCTTCGATTGGTAACAAAATTGGAGGAGTGATCGATTTTTGGAAATCAAAGAAAATTGGTTCAACTTTATCTTCTGAATCCTCATCTTCATCGATGGCACCCGCATCTTCCATATCGATATCGCTGTCATCTTCATCCTCGTTTTGGATTTCTGCTTGTTGATCTTCAAGTTGATCTTCAAGTTGATCTTCAAGTTGATCTTCAAGTTGATCTTCAAGTTGTTCTTCAAGTTGTTCTTCAAGTTGTTCTTCAAGTTGTTGATCTTCCGAATCTTCAAGTTGTTGATTTTCGGCTTCTAGTTCTTCAAGTTGCTCATCTTCTTCAAGTTGCTCATCTTCAACTTCAAGTTGTTGTTCCTCAAGTTGCTGATCTTCATGTTGCTGTTCTTCGGCTTGTTCTTCAACTAGTTCTTCATCTTCGGGATCTTTGGTTTTTTCTTGAACTTCACCTCCCTCATCGTCATCTTCTTCTTCGCTTTCGGCATCACCAACGCTGATATCGTCCTTAACTGGGAGATTTTCCTTTTCCGATTCAGTCGATTCAACGTCTGCTTGTTTTCCAGCGTCACCTTCGACATCATAACCAAAGGCATTGGCAGCGCCCTTGTCGAGGTTTTCTACCAACAATGAGATTAAATTCTCAGAGTCATCCTTCACTCCATCTTTAGAGGTTCCATCGACATTTTCACTTATCAGATCCAGCACCACTGGTACCAAAGGAGTTACAATATCTGGCAATGACTTGACCTCGGGAATGGCAATTTCTTCTATTTCGTCATTGCTTACATCCCCAATGGTGAGTTCAACACCAGAGTCGGCATCCAGGTCGGCATTACCATTAACTTCACTTGCTAACTGGTCAATTTCTTGGTTTGAATTCTCATCATTGACATCATAGTCATCATCAATAACTTCTTGGACGGCAGAAATCAACCCATTCACGATATCCGCTTGTTCAATGCCTTCTTCTTCTCCATCATCTTTATCTTCGTCTTCTTCTTCTTCGTCGTCGTCGTTGCCGGCGCCATCGCTTTCATTTCCATCATCTAAAACTTGTTCAACAGCAGAGATCAATCCAGTAACAATATTTGTTGGAGATCCTTCATCATCTTCATCATCTTCATATTCCTCTTCTGTTTCAGTGTCATTGTCACCATCATCAATGGCTTCACCAACAGCAGCAATCAAATTGTCAACAAGGTTAACTGGGGTATCTTCGATGTCTTCGTTTTCTTCAATGTCATCATCTCCTTCATCGATTTCATCATCAGCATCATCGACAACTCCTTCAACGGCGGATATTAGCCCATTGATAATATCAGCTTGGTTACCCTCGCCGACTTCCATTGCATCATCTTCGTCGTCATCAACTTCCATGGCGTTATCATCATCGTCGTCGTCTTCAATTACCTTTTCAATAGCTGTTACCAAACCATCAACAATATTGGGAGGCTCGATCTCATTTTCGCCATCCTCGTTATCACTGTCAATAACCTCTTCAACTGCTGAAATTAATCCTTCAACAAGATCAGCTTGAAACCCTTCTTCGGCATTTTCATCTTCATCTTCAATGTCCTCTTCATCTTCATCTTCATCTTCAACCACTTCCTCAACAGCTCCTATTAAGGTGTCAACGACATCTATATGGTTCTCCGAGTCATTTTCTTCATCTTCATTGTCATCCATATTCCCGGCCAATTCATTGACGAACAGTTCAACGAGAACACTAGCAGATAACTCGTTATCTTGAATAGTAGGTTGAGACTCCATTAAAGTATCAACCTCAATTTCACTGAGTTCGTCTGTCATAGCCAGTTCGTCTTCACCATCATCTTCTTCACTTCCAGCTGAAACTAAAGCTGGCTTGACAATGTTTTCATCTTCTTCAAGAACAAATTCTTCAGGTAAGGGTGCACTATCCAAAACAGTATCCGCAACAGGAGCCTCGATAAGCTGTTCTAAAGATTGTTCAGCCAATTTAGCCGCACGGAGGGCTTCTCCAGTAACATCTTCGATAATTTCGACAACTTGGTCAACCTCAATCTCTTCCGATTCTTTAATCGCTGCTTGGACATTTTCAATAATTGGTTCGACAGATTGGGCGATGGTTTCAGTAACTTCGGCCACTTCGTCATGTATAGCATCAGAGATATCATCGACGGTCGTGGTAATAGCATCCAGGAACATTTGCGTCTTTGTTGCGGTTGTTCTCAACCATTTCCTTGGCTTCAGGATCACTGAATCAAACATTTGTCTCCATGTACGCTTTTTGGAGGTATTGACTTCGGTAACATCGGTAACTTCAACCGAATGAACAACCATATCTACCAATTCATCTTCATAATCATCTGTTTCGAAGATTTCCGATGGGGTGACTGCCTGATGACTTTCATGGAGCTCTCTCGATTGTTCCCATTCGACAATGACTTGTTCTTCTTCAATAACTTCAATAACTTCCAGTGGTATAATTGTATCTGTGATGGTAGGATCAACTAATTCGGTAACATCCAAAGGCATGGGAATATCTTGGTTTGGCATTTCAGGTTCGGTGATTGTCAGAGGGAATAAAACATGACGAACATATAACAGAGTATTGGTATCATATTCAACCATGGGCGAAACTTCATATTCGGGTTCGACCACAGTTGGTTGCAGGTCATCGACGATATCTTCAATGCCAATATCAGAATCAGCATTAGAAGAGAATTCTGTCCAAGGTTGATCAGCTTCTCTGGTTGGTAATTGAGGGGTGGGGGGTTCATTAACCACTTCTTCCATTGGTTCTGGTTGTTCTTCTTCACTGTCAACTTCATCTAAAACAGGCTTGCAAATGTTACCAAACTCTTCTTGTAACCTTTTGAGAATTCCATCTACTTCTTGTTCCAGAGTAGCACCTTCAAGTTCGCCTTTAGATTTTTGCACGGCGGCTCTCATCTCAGCCAGCTCGATGGAATCGACGCCGAGTTCTTCTTCTAAATTGGTAAGAACTTCCAAAGTGATGTTATAAGATACCAGGGTGTGACGAAGTTTTCGAAGAGTTTCAATGGGATCTTCTTTGGTGACAGTTCGAAAGATAGGTGGAGGATGAACTGTTTCGGGATCAACCACGGGTTGGTTAAAAATCGACGGTGGAGTTGGTGGAAGGTAGGAGTAACTGGGTCTTCTTGATATAGGAGATTTTGCTGAGTCGGTAGAATCTTCATTGCTATCCTCATCGATGGCGATATCAGAATCAACAACATTATCGCTTACATCACTAGTAATGAACTCAGCTGCAGTAACCTCAACTTCATCATCTTCTTCTTCTTCTTCTTCTTCTTCTTCTTCATCATCATCGTCATTTTCTTCAACATCTTCTTCTTCTTCAACATCGTCATCATCATCAATATTGATTATTTCATTGTCGAGTGGTGGTTCCGACAGATCCGGTTGCAAAGCATCGATATCTTTACTTGCAGCTGCTGCCAACCAAGCAAGATTATCAAGACCATTAAGTGAATTCGGTAGGATATCAGTTGCGGTAGTCATTGCAGCATCTTCCAGTTCATCAAGAACCATGTCGTCGTCGTCGTAATTATCAGCATCATCATTAATATCATCATTATCATTATCATCCTTTTCAAACCCCTCCTTTGAAGACAGTATAATTGGTTTGCCTGGTATCAGTGAATTTACCAATGGTTTATTATCATCATCCGATGCTGCTTCGAGTTCAGGATCAATGGCAATTTCGGGGGCCAATATTGATACATGTGGTTGAGAGCCACTCAGGAAAGATGGGTCAATGTTATCGTTAACTGAGGGTTGCACAGAAGCCAAAAACTCCAATGCAGCTTCGGCGAGTTCCTTTTCAGAATCATTGCTTAGGTCATGTAATGAATAATCCAGAGTAGTATTGCGGATGGATTCCTCTTGTTCCAATTCATCAAAAAGTTGAGATTCATCATCTTCGTTCGGAATTATTTCTTCTTGATCACAGAGATCAATTCCGTAGGTTTCCGATTCGTCAACATCGATTGCGACATTGTCATCTTCATCGACGTCTTCAAAATCGTCCACCTCCAATTCATCTTCAATGTCTTCCTCTTCCTCTTCATCAAACAAGTCATTGTCTTCATCATAGCAAATTTCCTCTGAGAAATTGTCGTTGACGTTTTCCGGTTGTTCCTCATCATCGGATGACTCAATCTCAACGATTTCGATATCCAGATCAGATTTATCTTCCTTTTCAAATTCATCGATATTATCATCATCTTCGATATTATCGTCATCATCAATATTATCATCATTGTTGACATCTTGTAATTCCAAGAGAGCTCTTTCAACAACATCAGCTAGTTGCTGTTGGTCATGTTCGCCTTCTTCGTAATCATCATCCCCCTCTTCATCATCCAGGGCAAGATTAGCTTGAGTGACCAATTGATTTTCTTCATTTTCATCACCACCATCTTTTAGTAGCTTGCCCAATTTTTCAAATTCATCATCGACCACTTGATGACGAAGATTATGTCTAAGCACATCTAATCGGTGGATTTCATCCAATGCCTGCTCATCTTCAGTATGTGACCGTTTAAGGTCACGGTGACGACCGCCAACATGGTCAATCCATTTTAAAAGGCTATTAAGGTCGTCCATGCCTGCTCAAGGCTCGATATGGGTGATGGGGATATACAATAAACTGTTGCGCGTAATCGAGCGCATGGAAAAGTATATGCAGAATAATTAAGATGAAACCCACAAGTAAATGGTGAGGACAATTTCGAGTTCTGAGCACAGGTCGATGACCTGATGATCTGATCTATTTCCACTTGATCCAACTATTATTTATCTAATTGTTTACCATTAAGTATGTTCTCGAAAGAATGGTTACTGGACAATCCCTCAAATAGTTGCTATGGTTACAATCCCATTACTGGTTAGTATCACATCTCACGTATAGCAATAATTAGCAAAGTATGATCTGTATAATTAGAGAATAGCCAACAGTAGGGATTCGATTAGATGATAGATAATATTCATAATTGCCCAATTAAATCAATTCAAGATAATATAACTAGTTAAATCTCCCCACCCTATGATTCTATCCTATTTGGATATTTCATCTAATGTTCATAGCTGACCTCGCACTGATCTTGTGAGTAGTGCCACCGTATACTATCTAACTCGATGTTGAAGATCAGGCAACTACAGAAACAAAAGCAAGAAGAAGCTGCCCAAGGGACTAATTCCAATACCAAAGTTCCCGCTGCCCAATTAAGACTTCAAAAAGATATCACCGAGCTTGACCTCCCGCCATCAATAACTACGGAATTCCCCGACCCACAAAACTTATTCCATTTTAACCTTCACATCAAACCCCAACAAGGATATTATCGAAATGGTCAATTTGATTTCTCCGTTGATATTTCTTCTGATTTCCCCATTGAAGCGCCTAAAATCAAATGTCTTAATAAAATCTATCATCCAAACATTGATTTGGAGGGCAACGTATGCTTAAATATCTTAAGAAGTGAATGGTCTCCTGCTCTTAATTTGAATTCGGTGATTATTGGTCTAAACTTTTTATTTTCCGAGCCAAATCCAAATGATCCTTTGAATAAGGATGCTGCCAATGTATTGGCGAAATCTCAAGAGAGATTTGCTCAAAATGTTGCCAATAGTATGAGAGGGGGTAGAGTTGATGATGAATATTATGATAATGTCATTGGAAACTTAGCAGGGTCTCGGTGGTGATCAATTTGGTATCATAGATATCAATAATGATTTTCGATGGTTTGGTGCTAATTATGGTTGATGTTCTCTGAAAGAGAGAGTGGTCAGTTATGAAGTAATATATACTAATAGTGAACTTATAATTGTGGTTGTTAGATAACGGATATATATTCATTGGTGATTTAGTCGTGTTCCACCCATTTCTATAATATGTGCGTGTACCTATCAAATGTATTGACCAGTTCTCTTACATGAGAGCGTCAACCAGCAACTATGTGTTGACCAAAGGATGGAATTGCCAAAATAAGTAAACAATAGAGTAAATAATGAAATGTTTGTTGATGTAAACATTAACAATTTCTGTTGATCATTGCTTCTAGCAATTATATTGATACAACTAACAACATTGATGGCCAACCTCCTATTTCTAACATCACCGATTACCGATTTCTGTAGCGGCATTTCGCAGTGCGAAATTCAACCAACCACCCTCACACTTCACATTTGACAACCATGCTTCAAATCGACGTCAACAATCAACTCCTTGAAAAGATTGTCAGTGAACGGGTCAACCATTCACCCGATGAATCTCTTCGTCTGGTAGATCGAATTGTCTCCGATTTTGATTTCACCACCTTCCATGTCTCCACCTTGGACTCTAAGACAACATTGATCATTTCCATTTACCTCAAATGCTGGGAAGATTTGTTCAATTATGGGGCAGTTGAATATCTTAATGGCAAATTTGGACAATATAAAGAAATCCAAATTGCTCCTCAAGCTGAACAAGGGTATAACTATACCATTGCTGTCGATACCGAGGCAATTAAACAAAGTGGCAATTTAGAATACCAAGAACAATTAATCAAGGAAATCGGATTACTTAAACGTCATGCTATGGCTGCTCCTTTCGAACAAGCATTTAAGCGGTACGATCAATTGGCAAAAGAATATGTCAATGTCGATACTTATGCCGAAGATGTTAGAGCACAATTGAGATCGGAACCAGTTCTTTTAATTCGATACCGGGGGTCTGAAGAATCAATCTATATCAAGCCTCTGTTTGATCGGGTAACGGTGATTTTCTCCACCGTTTTCCAAGATGAAACCGATAAGATTTTCGGGAAGGTGTTCCTTCAAGAATTTGTCGATGCTAGAAAGAGACGAGTGCAAAATGCTCCTCAAGTGTTATATTCCCATGGTGAAGCTCCTTCCGATATTTCTAGTGTCACCCAAGGTCAACCCGTTAATGATAACAAGGGGTATGTCACCATGGTTTTATTCCCCAGACACTTGATGCCTCAAAAGCGGGACTTTTGTATCTCTCACATTCAAGTATTCCGTACTTACTTCCATTACCATATCAAATGTTTCAAGGCCTATATGCATTCGAGAATGAGAACCAGAGTCAAGGACTTCTTAAAGGTATTGAACCGGGCTAAGCCTGACGCCGAAGAAGGTGAAGAAAAGACAAGAAAGACTGCCACCGGTAGACGGTTTGAACAGCGGGTATAAATGATAGAGATGAATAGCAATAAAAAAATGATCTATAATTATTATTACTCTATGACGTTATTATTCGTTGTCTTCTAAAGAATATTCCACAATATTGGCATCTTCAGTTACAGCGTATAAATTGGGGCCAATAAAGCCTACTGAAGCATAAGCAACATCGGTAGAAGTTCCTTCGGACCAAACTTTTTCTTTCCGGGAATATTGCCATAATTGAACGCCAAATTCACCATATCCACATGCAATTTCACAAGAATCATCGATAGACATCCCTATGAATCTCAGGTCGTCTCTATCCCAAGATTGAATGGCGATTTGCTTCCGAACATCTACCAATTCAATCGATGAACTTTGATCATCATGGGAAACGATGAATAACCAATAACCATTCATTCCAAAAACCAACTGATCGATATGAGGGTGTTTTGGTGTAAATTTAAGAGCCGAAGATTGAGTATCTAGGCTAAACACTTCCACAAATGAATCATCACTACCGAGGGCCAAGAGCACCCCATCAACATGAATGGCCCCAGCAGTTAAGTGACCTGTACTGGGTTTTAATCCAGGAGATAACACTTGGTTATTGTATACCACTCTAGCCCCATCTGTAGTCAATAACACAAACATATTCGATAATTGAGGATGAGCGATGATATCAAACACCTCATCAACGTCAATTTCAAATTCACCAATTATAACTATATCCTTTTTAGCAATGATTACTTGGTCATCAACGATGGAAACTGCCTTTACTTGTTTGGCATTGGTTTTGATGATTTTATCATCAATAACATTGGCTGAGTACACCAGAGATAATCCCACCAATTGAATCCAACCAGATCCATTAATTTGGTTAAATAAAGTCTTTTTGAATGTTGGAGATTCCACTTTATTTGGAGACGTAAGGTCAAGGGAGAACTGATACCGGATCTTGTTGTTCTTGTGTTGAGCAAATAATTGATGTTGCGCCAGAACCAACTCTTCGGTGAAATCGTCTGAAAAGGGAATAACTTCACTTGATTGTTGTTTTTCATTGTCTTCGTTGTTTGCTTCTTCTTCGACATCATCATTTTTCGTTGGTTGAGGAGAAGTTGAACCCACCACCTTACTGGCCACCAATTGAGATAATGCTTCCCGAGCTTCATCTCTTTCCTTTATTGTATTTGCTACCACCCGGGCAGCTGCATCGTATTTGTATAACGCTACACTCAATTCAGATCTTGCTTGAGCTAATTGTTTGCGTAAGCTGTATAGTTCAAGGGCTACAGCATCCCATTCTTTTTGAAAAGCCAGAAGAAGCGACGGTACCGATGTTTGAGGTAATGGGGGTACGGTAGAATCGATTGTTATGGCGACGATATCATCAGTAGTCATGGCTTCATTGGTGATGGGATCATTACCAGTGGCTTGGATATAATCTAAGAGATGCTTGCGATCGAAAATTGCCCCCAGTTTGGTCAGAACAACCGGGTCCTTGGCAGGAGCCCCCAGAATTGAGCAAATCATATCCAATGACGATGGTGTTTAGATGATGCTAACTCTCCGATGGATATGCGCAGTCGCACCAGGATAAACATGTCAAAACAAAATTAGATTGAGGATCGATCCCTTGGTTATCTAAGCAAGATGGTTGTTTATAGACGGTATAACCATTAGATGGTAGAAGAAAGGTTAAGACATATTTGATCGCCAACTCTACCATCATTATTATGTGCTAACCTCATTGTTTCATGACCTACATATGTGGCAGGCAATGGGGGGGGGGTCCATAGATGAGTTTCGGAGAGGTCACTCGCACTTATGTTATCACCCCATAACAATGTGTATATCGAAGAATCACTTAAACGAAAGATGCCATGGGGCCAGCGTCTTGGTCTTGTTGCTACTGGTGTAGTTACTGTCACCGCTATCTATGTTGGTATTCAATATTCTCAATTCTCCCGAAGTGATGAGCAACAACGACAAGTGTTTTTACCCATGTGGTTCCATTATAACAAGAGTCAATGGAAATACCCTCAAGGTCTCCTATATTTTGATCATGAGCCAGCTGGTCCCCCCTTGGACTGTAATTTTTCCGAATTGGTTCGGTATTCAGTGTTACTGGAAATTGGCAATGCTCAACCGGTGCAACGGGAATTGAGGAAATTGGGACATCAACCTCCATGGAAACTAACTCCCAATACTCATCGGGTATGGGTTGAATCGAAAGGTCCCACTATTTGTGGACCTTGTATCATTTTTCATAAACCAGGAAACGACAAACCAAAAATGGAAATTAAATGGAGGGTAAGACAATGCGATGGCTATGATATCGAATTAGGTGAATTAGTAATGGGGAATCCTCCTGAAACATTGGCCAATTATGGTTACTGTGGTCCCCTGGCAGTACCTTATAATATCAAATTCGCCAATTCATACCTCGTTGGTGACGATGCGAGGTGCAAAGTTATGAGCATGGGAAAGGTCGACTTTGATCATTACGCTTTAACCGGCGGACTTAAAATTACTCAGCTTGATGTTGAATTACCAAACGAAACATTTCAAGTGGTTCCATAAATTACATAGTATTCTGATTCATTTATCATTTATCCTTTATTATTGCCGTGGGTTCGATTCCCGGGTAAAATAATTTAACCACCGTGTTCTCAACGCGCACCACCATCATCACCTTTACCCACCTATCACCATGTCTACTTCAACCCCGCAAAAGCCTAGTGGGGTTCTCCGCAAGTATAAGATTGTATTCTTAGGAGATCAGAGTGTTGGGAAAACCTCTTTGATCACGAGGTTCATGTATGATACCTTTGATGACCAATATGCCGCCACCATTGGCATTGATTTCCTCTCAAAGACGATGTACTTGGATGATAACAGAACTGTTCGTCTACAATTATGGGATACTGCTGGTCAGGAACGGTTCCGTTCCCTTATTCCTCTGTATATTCGTGATAGTCATGTTGCGGTGGTATGTTACGACATTTGTAATAAAAAGCTGTTCCAAAACTTGGAAAAATGGATCAAGGATGTTAAGCTGGAACGAGGAGACGATGTTATCATTGTCATTGTTGGTACAAAGTCTGATTTGGCCAATGAAAAGCGTCAAGTTACTCAGGAAGAAGTTGAACAATTACATCAAAAAGTGGGGCTGAAATTTTATATTGAAACATCAACAAAGGCCAACCATAACGTCAAACAATTATTTAAGAAGATTGCTCAAGCATTACCCGAACTGGGACTGCAGCAACCAGGAGGAGACGACAAATCAAATTCGCAAACCGTGGATATTTCGGTGGAAACTGAAGCCCCCCAAACCAAGTGTTGTTAGATTGATGGCGTGGCATGGTTCAATTGGTTGAATAATATCGCATCCACAATGGTAAATCGCCAAATTTAATGCCATGACAATGGTATTGACTAAGATAACGGAATAACGACAACATGAGACCTTAACGTCTTAACATGAATAAACAGATTTAGATCATAAAAAAAGGGGGCAGTAGTAAAAAGCATAAACCAATTAGTTTCATCTTTCACTTTGGCTTACGTCACTTATCGATAATAATTTTTGCTTTTAGCCTCAATGATAACATAACTGACATTGAATGATAAAATCGATTGTTTCCTATTTTGTGCCAAATCAGTTTAAATTGATTGTCGGCTAGAGTTAGCCCTATTATATAGTTTGATTCCATTTTAGGTGAAACCTAATGGAATGATGGCTTCATGGTACTGCCGACGGCAACCACGTTTTGTTGTTATTAACATTAGATATAGAAGAGGGGTTTCAGAGATATTTTTGGTATACTGTATCTCTATCATTGGTGTGACCAAATCATTGAACACAGCCTAAGGCTTATTACCGCCCATCAACCACAGTCAACTAGCATGAGCAAATTAATCTCAACAATGCTTGCTTTTGTCATATGGAATGTACAGTAGATGAGGTACCCAACATCGATCTACATCAGATGTTGCGGTTAGAAATACCTCAACTCCTACCTCCTATTGCCTACGTGGTGACACGTGGAAACGCACCACGAATCAGTTTCCCATCTAAGCAAATATTTCAATGCTGGTACAGGTTTTGCGTGCGAAGAAAAAAAAAAATTTAGGTCCCGATCGTAAGACAAAGGTATGAGATGGAATTAGAATTAGAATTAGGATTTTATTGGGGGGAGGGGGAGGGGGAAGGGATAGAAGTGAATAATTAAAAGAATAATCAATTGGTAAGAACAAGTATTACTATTAGATGATAAAATATTAGGGATCATTATTCGATGGCAATCATTGTAGTAAACCCGTCTTGGCCGGAGTTAACCAAATTTAGACAGGGCAGTGTTTTGACGTAGGGTCCCCGTTAAAGTCTAGAACGGTGGATGAGGGTGTCCACAATTTTTTTTTCAACCCCGAGTATTTACTAGGAGCTCGGATCAAAGTCGGAACCTACTGTGCGATGACGTGAAAACCGCATCATGGTTACCCCAGCATAAACCCTTGGCATCAAGAGGATGGATATACCTCGCTACAACCGTAATACTAATGATTGTTGTTGTTCTATTATAACCTATATATCCTTTCCATTCCCATTTCGTATCGTCGTTTAAGTTTGCTTATCACAGGGTTTAAAAAAACCCCAATCTCCCAAAGATGATTATCGGGCCATCTCCAACCATAAATTATAATTATCTCCCACCCATTTATTGTCAACGCCAACCTCTTCATCATTACAGCACTTGGTACCAATGATCACTTGTTGTTTGCAAATCACACATTCATACATCAATCCTTCGGAAGAAAGATCATATCTTTCAGGCTCCAGCAGGTAATAGTAATTGTGGTTATCGACTGGAAGGTATTCCTCATCAGAATCATAGGAGAATTCAAAGATCTCTTCGTCGGACATCGTTATAGTAAATATGTTGCTTTTAGGAATTGTTGTGGTTTACAGAGATCGGTTACCCTTTATATATGTAGTGTCTTATTATCACCTACTTAAATATAGACAGGTGCCACATGTGAGGCAAGCATTGTGGCGAGACCTCCGAGTTCTCCATTCGGATGTACTATGCATGAATGTTTATGTAATCGTCACCTGTAACAAATTTTACGGTTAGTGACCCCTCCGAATGCGGGAATGAGTAAACCCCAACCTTTACTAGAACGGGGTGTGTTTTGTTGCTCTATGAAATTTGGGGGGGGCCACCACCACAATATTTACTGTGGTGTATGTCAACTACTAGATTGCTTCCCCACCGTCTCTCCTATTATGTCACTTCTATCAACTGTGGCGGTTGTTGTTATCTGTAGATAGTGAAGGTTTTTTGTCAAGGCCATTGACAAAACCCTAACGGTTAACCATTAACGTATGAGTCAAAAGGTAACCTGCGAAAAATTTTTCATGTGGGGTTGGTTATTGACGAGGTGGTTATGGCGTTAGCGCCGCTTATTAGGGTTATCCGATTTAAGGGTTTCTTCTAGCCTAACCTACTTAGCAATTGATTTCCTGGCGCCATTGTTATTCGTTATCATTAACTTCGGTCTTCCTCAGAATCTCCGATGCGGGAATCGTTCCACGAAGATAACATTGGCAACCACAGATAACATACAGGACATCTCATTATGCACATCCCCCATCCACTTGGGTGCCACCCACAACTGAGTTAGTGGTGTATTTGGTTTTATGCACTACCTACTCATACAAACAACCGAAAAAAAAAAAAAACTTTAATTAACAAAAGTATCGAGAAAAACAATTACCGAATCCGGATATGGTTGCGCAATGGCCACCGGCGGCTAAACTATTGTTTTCCTTATATTACTACTATTACTATCATATCTCAGAGGTCGTAATCATAGCAACCCTTTTGTAATTAATCTCTAGTTAATTTACTCGTTTCAGGTTTCCAGTGTCAGATGACACTAATGTGATGTTCTAGATGGATCGGGCGGCTAAATCTGTCGTCGACTGCTTGGAAATTTTCATCACAATCATGATGCTGCTGCTGCTGCTGCCAACACCAACTTGCCTACAGATAAAATTAGCATCAAAGGTCGATCGTTGTGCTTAACTCCTTTTTATTTGTTTTTTGTTTGTTTGTTTTTTTCTTTATCAATGTAGCTTTTCTTTTGTTAATGATTTAGTGAGGTTACATTGAACTAATAATACTTTTTCCCACAAACATCGAGTTGAGGTCTGGAATGTTGACCCCCGAAAACTATACTAAATTGTAAATGTTAATATCGTTGAAAAGTTCCTGTGCATCCGCTCGACCCCCTGAGGTTGGGTGCAGGTTGCTACAAATCCATTTTTGTGGTCAATGTTCCACTACATCCGTTAAAATATGAGCCCCTTGCAGAACTTTTCACATAATTCATTAAAACTAAATACTACCAGGATGAGGATAAAACTGTAAATGATCGGGAGTGGCGGTAGTCACCTCGAGTTTTGCTTTATGACGACGAGAGAGGCACACGTCGTATCCCCGTTCGCCTCTGGTTAAAGGTAAGATGATCCAATTAGGGGGGAGAATCGCCAGCGATGATGGTATTTGAAGGGTTTGAAAGTTGGTATCATCATCAGTAGTGGAAGGTGTAGAAGTAGGGGTTGGAGTTGGCGTTGGTGTTTGGGTTGTTGTCGCGGCAGGCGCCGAGGTATTCGTTAAAGGTTCATCACCAGTGGTGGCGCCATCATTGAAACTGGGTTGATGATTATTTTGAGTTGCCGGCTGGGGTCCTCCCGTTTCCACTGGTTGTTCAGCACGACCCCCAGGTTGAGGTTGAGGTGGTACTTGAGCGTTTCCGCGGTTCAATACTTCGATATTCTGATTTAATATTGCAGCTTCCTGTTCCGGGGTTAAAGGAACATCGCCAAAAACCTTCAGTCGACATAATGGACACAGATCAGTACGTTCCAACCATTCCTTTAAACACCCTGCATGCATAAAATGACCACAGCGGAGTTTTTTGGGGATCCGTCTCTTGGGTAACTCTCTCCCCTTTTCTTCGAGGTATACTTCGGGGGCTTGCATATCTTCCATACAGATGATACACAAGTTATCACTGTTGGCCAATTCTTCAACCGTTGCCGTTGATAATTGTGAATCTAATTGACGAGACAGATCGATAAACTTGATCAAATGGTTAATCTCGACATAAACGTCCCGAAGGGCCAGATAAGTTCCCAGAATCATCGATACTGGACGTAACAGATCACCCAGTTGATAAATGAGTAAGTAAATGAACCAAATATGTGATACTGCCTTTAATAACGCCGATGAAATATCAATGGCCTTGGCATAATATGGTTTATTTTCCCAAGTTCGTTCCGCCAACACGTCATCTTCATCTTCCAGGAGATTATCATCATTTTCACCATTATCAACCCGGTATAACAAGATTTCATACCCTGATAATAAGATTTTGGCAAAATAAGTCAATGCTTCGATGCCTTGCATGGCAAATTGAAAGCCAAAGAGTAAACAAATGACACTGGTGACGCCATAAAGCACGTCATAGACAAGCAATTTGGCAACGGCGAAATCAAGTAAAATAGCCACCGGTACAAGCCAAAAATAGAGATTCTTGGCGTATTGACCAACGATATTGGTTCTGGTGGTGGACAACCCGATGCTATTGACGATCTTCATCGAATAAAAGTCCATTCTGTCTATAAGAACAATGTGGAACACTTTAAACGTTGTCAGAAGACCAAATAATAACACATTAACCAACATTTCTTTATCGGTGGTCACCCAATTAAATAATAGGTTAATAACAAACATCGGCAACCTCTCCATCAAATGCTCGACTTCAATGATTCGAAGTTCACCAAAGATCAACAATTGAATGATTCGACACCCGATCAAATAGAAAATGGCGATAAAATTGATCAATATCCCTTTCCTCACTCCGTCGGTAAGATTCCATACAAACGAGTACTCATCATATGATATTAGAAACAGATGGTAAACCAGCCATATTAGTAGAAGCGTCAGACATATGGTATAAACAACAAAGTAATAGAAATTCCGGTGCATCGCCAATGCTATTGATTTGTCTGGGAGTCGTGGTGAGTTTGTCGCTGCGTGAGGTTATGCCAACCTGGTCAGTGCGGAAATGTTAGTAGGAAATGGGGAAATCATAGGGGTAATCGTAGAGGTTGAAGAATCGGCGAAAACACTGCCATTATAAAGAAGATAGGATATGGAAATCATTCACTTGGCTATAATCGTTTTCCTAGGCAATTAATCGTCGTATCGTCGTATACTACCCCTCACTTTGCTTTGTCCTTGACATGGTTCACCACAATTAACAATATACCAACTCCCACCAGTGATATTCAACCCTTAATTATCTCACCACTTTTTTTTTCGTTTAATGTCGTTTTGACATTAGTCGGCTATGTAATAATTTTTTGTGTATCATGATGAATTGAAAGAAGCACTTTCATAACCTCCCCAAATCAGGATTGGTAAACGACCTGCAACTTTAACTTCATTGCCTTATTTCAAGCATCGTCTCCAGCATGGTTTGGTATGATTTGCTGCAATTCACCATTTGCAGGTGGCATGATCGGTGCACTTTCATCGTATGGGGAGCAAACGGTTATAGGGTTGATGACCTGATTAATTATTGAGGATGTGAACACTTGGAATGATATCTATGTTGGTATGGAGTATGGACATGTTGCTTCCGTTTGTTTCCAGTATTATTTTCGTGATTTTATTGGTGACGTTTATTACCTTTAGACGAGATGATCATGATAATCTCGTCTTGTCATTATTTATTTCATTATTTGGTTCCTCCTTTAATTCTATAGTACAACCCCAATATTTCATGGATCTTCAACGGAAAACCCTCCCTTTTCCAACTCTTCGGTGAATTTTTCTTCAATCACGGTACACAATTCGGATAAATTGTCCAACCCTTGGTGTAATGCTTCCACGGCGGTGATATTACCATAAGTTTGAATCCGGACATTCAATTTGTTTTCACTGGGATGAGGGATGGAGTACCCACAAAATTCAACTTCAGGGTTCTTCATGATGATATACCGAAGGGCATTGCCTAAGGTGTGGTCTTCATCGATAATTTGGAAAGATGCAGCAGTACCATCTTCCAGGGAACCAGGTAACATCTTGATCTTTTCGGTATCAAATTCGTCTTCCGCCATCAGAACATCTTGGGAGTCAGTCATGATGTAGTATCGATCAGATAGTTATAGATTTCGCGATGAGCGCGAGGTGGATATATCACCAGAAGGAATTAGTTACAAAGACCCCTCCATCCCTTTAGAAACAACAGAGACACAAACCTATACTCCCATTACAATATTAAATAGATTGGTCATTGATGATTAAATCCTTTCGTCATCTCCACCAAGGTCACGTGATGGTGGTCTCTGGTTAGTCAGCCGTACTGTAATCATCAAAAAAAGACCATATTAATGTAAATTGTAGAATAAATTACCCCAGGGGAACCACCAATTGACTATATACCTTTTTCATTCATCTCTAACTTTCTAAGGTTTCGGTATAGGGTAATTGTTTCCCTCAATCTTTTGTTTTTTTTTTTGAAACGCAACTACTTGCACATTACCTCGCTCACGCGTATTGTTTACATCTTCACCTTAGAACCCATGGACCATACCGCTGACTCCTTTGGAATCCTGGAGTCATACGCCTATCAGCTGGACGTTTCATCCCATGGATATACACTGGATAGTCTCAATGATATTCTGCGTCCGAAGATCTCATCATATTTTAAAGACCTTGAAGGAAGTATCGATGGAGATGTCACCGAAGTGGAAGCGCTGGCGCCTCCCGCTACGTCTTCAAAAGCTGCCTTCCCTTTCTTTCCTGGTTCTGATAGACTGACTACGGCTGAAGATGACCTCAGTCTTTCGAGGTTTCATCAATCTCTGACTGATCCTGGACAAGGTAACGTCGATTCAATAAAGACACCATTCCTGCCGAGTATATTAGCAGCATCCAGTACACTAACGGGTGCACCCAAAATGAATTCTAAGAATCGACAACAAGAAGATAAACCTTTAGTGGGTCCATGGAATGGAAGTCGCAGCAGTCTTTACCAACATATAACTACACCCCCGAAGGTAAGACACCAACAGCCACTGGAGAATTCACCACAGCCGGAATCACCATTAAAATTTCCGGTTCCCCCCCCTCCTGCGGCACACCCTTCTCCCACTAATACTCATGAAATTCAACAACTCCAAGATACCCTCCAAAATGTACTTCGCCAATTGGCGCAACAAGAAGAAGTGATCGCCGAGTTAAGACTCGAAAATAAGACCCTTTCCGATAAATTGGTATTAGCAGAGGCTACCAAGATGGATAGCACTAATCCCCAGACATTGAATGAGCAAAGGTCGATGTACTTTCAAATGAGAGGGTTGAATCTAGCAAATGGACGTCCTCATTCAATCCACATACCTCCAAGAAGAGACATCTCGCCAATACCTATTTCTCATGTTAGAGGTGCCAGTGCAATCCCAGAATTCTTTGATACCATCGATGGTAATGATGATGCCACCACTCTGACTCCCACAAAGGCGATGCCAATAAAGAAAGAAACTGCGGTGCAAACTATAACCCCGCCATTGGTTGATGCTGCTACCAGCCCGTTTAAACAAGTGGGTCAAGCTTCTATTCCGCCAGCTTCAATGACAGATAACATTATGGCTGGGTATCCACCCATCCAAACAATTCCACCTATGACCACTGGTGAAACTAAACCATCTTCTGAGCCGGTCTCAGAAGATGCCCCTATAGATAAGTGTTGCCATCAAGCTGATTTTGAAAAGTTACACGAAGAAATATTACAACTTCGAAGACAGATTGGTGACCCCGCCACCGCAATTACCATCTTCTCGTTGCCTAAAGAACTTTGTCAAGAGTATGAAAATCGCCACGTTGCTGATGTAGATAACTTGACAAAGGTGCAATTGACCAATGATATCAAGATAGCCATGCTTGAATTGCTTCATTGTGATGACCCTAGCAAATTCGCTGAACACACACGAATCCATGCTAGGTTATTCCGATTAATGCATGCATTTTGTGAACTGATATACACTGATTATATGCCGGGTGAAAAGGATTTATTGGTGGATTCAATCGCTACTCGAAATGTCGAGGCATTCGAGCAAGCCTTCCAAAAGATGGCCGCCGTTTTTAATTTACAAGGTTTCGAACCCATTCTTGAAGGGAGGTAATAGACTATGGTGAAATACTTTGATATTTCCCTTTGCCCCTTGGAATACCATTCTATGGATAATAAACGTACTCTAATCTTTATGACAATACATCTGAGTCTTGTATCGAGGGTATGAGGAATTGATGGCGTTGACCTCTTTCGTCGTGCCAATTTCCTCAAGACATAAATAGTAGTGATATCAAATGATTAATTCCTAGTGGTTGATAGAGAGCTAAACAAGAGGTAGGCAACTAGAGGTTGGAAATAAGACTTGTATTCTCCCCTTTTTAAACGTATCACATATTTTTCAAGAAGGCGTCTATGGCCGCATTGTCCTGCGATCGGTACTATTTGATCAAAGGAACCACCATCGATGTTTTCTCGAGATTCTTATTACAAAAAAGAGCAGAAAAGAATAATTGAACAAGTTGGTGATGTCATCTTAGAATACGTTCTTCAATTCCTACCCCATCTCCAATTTCAAGAGTCTAGTCGTCATGACATGTGGGAAGTGGTGGCGATTAAAGTGAATAACCTGAGATTGAGTAAAGGTATGAGAGATACCCATGGCGATATTAAGGTGGTTGATGAAATACCTCAGCTAAATGGATTATTTGTCCAAGAATTATATGATAAAATGATGAAAGATTGGAAACTGAGATATGTGGTGTTCAATCCTCATACTCACCAATGGGCAAAACCTGAGGACATAAAGTGGGTAGTGTCTACTCATCGGGAAAACCTCCTATATCAAATTTATCAATTAAGTGGTTATGGCTACGAAGTTATGGCCCAGTTGGCCAAGGAACGATTACAATCAACACATAAAGCCCTTTTTGAGAAAGAAGTCGATGGTGACAATGAACCGGTGGTTTCAACTCAAGAATTATTAGCCAGATATCAAGGAACTCAAGATGGGGTGAAACTTGAGCTGACAGAAAAGGAATTGTTGCGGGCTCAACAAAAATTGGCCCAAGTTGAAGCAGAAAATATGAGGTTATTAGAATTGAACCATGATCTATTAGAAAGAATGGGAGGTGCCCCTCCCGCTTCATCCGGCTAATACTTTTGGTTAATGGCATCGGTGGTGCTTAGGTGTGCATATCAGTACGAAACAAACAATATACCGTTGTCGGAGGATTTAAATAATGACTCTATATTGTTCTCATCAGCGATTTTCTGGAGACATGTTTGCGACGCCAATTATTAATAAATTATGAATACAAAGCCCAGTTTAGTTGGAACTCGTTTTAAAGAGTTGTAGGACAAAAAAAGAAACTCGACGCTATGGTGGCAAAAAATGCCTTCAGCCAGATTCGAACTGACGATCTCCTCATTACTAGTGAGGTGCCTTACCAACTTGGCCATGAAGGCTGATTTTGAGCGAAGTTTTGCGCTGTTTATTTTCGGGACACTTGCATATTTGTTTTAACACCAATGGTTGAGTGTTAATTTAGTACATCCTTAAGTTTTTACCGAAAAATGAGACTTGCATTTTCTTTATTCATTTAATGATGCTCTAGAGATGGTTTAAGTATTACGTAGAGGGTTTAATAAGGAAAACCCGATTGGATGCTACGTAGAATGTTTTAGCATTGAGTTACTAATGGAAGTGGTTTATAAACGGCTAAACCGATTACGGGCAGTATATGTGAATGAAATCTCACACTGTAAAGTTAAGCTTGTCTACGTGATCGGGCAAAATGAATGGCTTCAAGGAAACTATAAAGATTGCGGGCATTGACATCTACTAACAAGGATAACATCACTAAACAACAGCAATTGGATCAAAAGAGATACGATATGGGGAATGATAGCTCGAAATAATTGGATAGCAACGGGAACAATGGATATAATCATGGAGGGAAGGACCAAGATCTGTGGGGTCTTATAGGCACTGATATAAATGGGGGTAAAGGCATTAAAGTTGCCGTTAGAATCCATTCAACCAACTATCAGCAAATAGTTATACAGATCTGAAACAGGTATAGCAAGATCCAATGTCCGGTTTCCTTTACCTTAGAGGATTTTTCAGTTACTCCATAATTGGAAGGACTTTCTGATGTTAGAAAGAAATATACCAATACTTCTCTCGTCATATTCTGCAAATTATCTCCGAGAATGGCCACATCGTCGATGCTTGGTATGGATCCATGGGGTCTATATACAACCTTGAGAAAATACCGCTTTGTGGGTACTAGCGAAGGAGTCAAGAAATGCAGGAAGCAAGTTCTGTAGCTCTCCGAAAACGAATGATCTAAGAGTATATGGGCCAAGGGATATCACATAACATTTGGGATGCCAAGATATGATGGAAGAGCCCATAAATTTGGAAACCTGCCGTGGTATTTTGTTTTGCAGAACAGCAATACCTCGATAAATATCACAATGGGTACCAAGCAAAGATCAATTTTTATGGGGTTTTGTTTAAAGACGACTGGAACAGTAACTTTTAGGAGGTACCGGTCGAACCTCAGGTACCCGTTGAACCTCAGGTACCGGTCGAACCTCAGGTACCCGTTGAACCTCAGATAGTCATGAAAATATCGTTGTTTCCTTTCTACTATAATATGATATAGTTTATTTGGTGAATTCCGTCAAATGTAGGTAGATAATTGCCAATTCAATATTATCATCTAGGTCTTCAAAATACCAATCATGGGTTGTGGGGACATTACAGTTGAACCGCGTCGTTGAACTAAAGTGCGACGACCCACGATGAGGGCTATCTCAAGACAATCATGGAAAGTGGGAGGCACTGACAACTGGGTGTTAAATGTCAAGTACTTCCCATCTCCAAATTTGGTTGTTGCTGGTTCCAGTGATGGATTTATTCGGGGGTATACTTTGGAGGGATCAGAACGATTTGCAATCAAAGCCCATGAGCTGAACGTTAACCAGATTGCTATTGTTGGAAATCATGGCCTTATTCTGTGTCTGACTGATGGGGTCAAGTTATGGGATTTGAATTCCCAAAAATTGATTCATCATTTTACCAATGAAAAGAACACCACCTTCTTGTCAGTCGCCGCATCGATAGATGGCAACTATATTGCTGGAGGAACAGAACTCTCTGGAGTAGATGCTGAAATTCATGTTTGGGACGTGAGCATACCCGATACCCCGTTTAGACTGTATATTGATAGTCATCATGATGATATCACCGACTTGAAGTTTCATCCTACCCTTAACTATCTCATGTCTGGTCTGACTGATGGTTACGTGAGTATTTTTGACCTTGGTGAAGTCGATGAAGATGACCTGTTACATCAAGTTATCAATTTTGCTCTGGTACACCTGTGCCACTGGACACTCGAACGTCGGATTGGTGTACTTTCTCATATGGAAACTTTGGCATTCTTCGACTTGAATGATACCAATTATGAAGAATCAGGCGAAGCCCAAGCCAATGATTTCGGTGATGTTCGTCTGATGTGGTCGGATTGTGAGTATGTCGTTGACTTACTGCCTCTGGGGTACATCTCTTATGGTGCCAATTCCAAATCGCTGCTTACATTACTTCCATTTAACCCAGCCATTGAAAAATTCGATGAAAATAAACCAGTTTGGTTCCCCGATGCCCATGGTGAAGACGTCGTCAGGGATTTATATGTTATCCCTGGTACCAAAACTACTATTACTTGTGGTGAAGATGGCTATATCAAGGTTTGGGACCTTCCATATGACCTCCAATATTATAACTTCTCCAATAAGCAAGATATGATGGAAGTTGACCCTAAGAAGGAAAAGAAGGAAAAGAAAGACAAGAAGGAAAAGAAAGATAAGAAAGATAAAAAGGAGAAGAAGCATAAATCCAAGAAGGACAAGAAGAACGACAAACGGTTCAAACCCTATTAATGTAATATAGAATGATAACCCAAAGATAACAACGTTACCAAAACTAATCTTCAACAAATGATTTGATCGAATCCTAACCAATATGAGAAATGGGGATTTATTGTATACAAACTGGTTGGTTTATTTTCAAATTTCGGCGAGGTTCCTTTTCGAAATGGAACAAACAAACTAAATAAACATAACCATAGTAGATCTTCGGTTAGGTATTTTCTAAGCATTGGCTGATATCAAATATGATTGAATATAAGTTGGATTGTATTATTATTAGTTAGAGACGTGATTTACACAGAATACCGATTCTGAAACAAAAAGTTCAAAAACAAAGCCCAATGCGGGGCTCGAACCCGCAGCCTTGAGATTAAGAGTCTCACGCTCTACCGATTGAGCTAACCAGGCTTTTTTTGATTGAAAAAGTGTCGTGTTTTTTATAAGGGAGTGTAGATACGGAAATTACAGCGATTGGAACATTAATTCACTCAAGAAATCCTAAAATTTATATCCTCTTGTTTTCATTGTTTTGTTTTAAAGAAATGGATACCTGCAAAATCTAAAATTTAATGGAATTTTAGGGAAAGTTGAAGGCATCTCTGATTCAAGTATATTAAACAAATATCTAAAAGAAAAAATGTTCTCTTGATTTAAGTAAAGTATTAGTTGACTTCTAATGGCAATAGAGAAAGGGGAATGGATATGGTTCTTTTAATGAAGTCGTTAATAATGACATTTTTAGTATGTCAATCATAACTATTAATTGTCATCTAGAATCACTTACATTATTTTGATTTTGGTAGAACCTAAAATGTTTTGTTAAATATTATTTTAATTAGTATGTCATTATCTACTAGTGTTTCTCCTTTGATTGTTAAGGTTTCTATAATATTCATATAAACTGAGATATTACATGTCTAACAATTGAAGCCAATTTGATTAAAGGAATAGCTAGCTATTTTAGTGTTACTGACAAGGCCAAAAATAAAGTATTGTATCCTGTGTTTCTCATGTCTATGAAGGCTATTTTCTTTATCTGTGATTATCTTTCATATCTCTCGATTCCAGGTACAAAGTATTGAATAAAGGTCCACATCGTAGAAAGATGTTTTGGGAAAACAATTTTGGTGACTATTGGGCTTATTAAATTAGTGTTCTCCATCAAATAAGACCAAATGAAGTCAAGGGGAGTAAAGTTGATTTAAACTATAATTGTTTTACAACAACTCAAGAATTTGCTTGTAAAGGTAATTATTTGGTATGTAGAAGATGGTTTTCGTGTGGATTACAACAATTTTGAAGGTTACAAGAGTAATGGTTATTGCTGTGACTTTTACATCCAACAGGTGTTACCAAAATTATTTTGATTTTTTAAAATTTTTGTAAATTTTTAACAAATTGTGAAACGAAACTAAAGTCGAAGAAGAATCTAATTTACCTTAATCATTTCGTCGTATCCAGTGATAGTCTATAAGTTTCTCTAATATTTCTTTATTGTTTAGGCATTGCGTCATAACTAATTCATTCTCTTAATAATATCATCAATCACTTGTTGAGTAGTAGAGTTACCGCCGAGATCGGGGGTCTTAATCTTGTCTTCACTCAAGTTGGCATCAACAGCTTCGTAAATCTTGGAGGCAGCTTCTTGGTAGCCCATGAATTCCAACATCAAAGCAGTAGATCTAATGGTAGCAATGGGGTTAGAAATACCCTTGCCTTCAATGTCAGGAGCGGAACCGTGACAAGGTTCACCAATGGCAAAGTTGTCACCAACGTTAGCCGAGGGAACGACACCCAAGGACCCAACAAGAGCAGCGGCACCATCGGATAAGATATCACCGTACAAGTTAGGGGCAACGACAACGTCGAAGATTTCGGGTTCTCTGAACATCCGGTAAACCATCGAGTCGACGATTTGTTCCTTATGTTCAACCGATTGGTACTTGGGGGTTTCATCCCAAACTCTCTTACAAACTTCCCGGAACAACCCATCAGATTGCGACAAAACGTTAGACTTGTGAGTAACGGTAACCGAAGCATGGTCATGGATCAGCTTCAAGCCAGCATCTCTCATTTGTTGTCTAGAAAGAGCAATGTCATAAGCAATCTTGGCAATTCTAGTAGTAGCGGGTTCAGTAATTCTCTTGATGGCTTCAGCGACGACGGTACCATCAGCAGCGTTATAAGTCCGTTCTTCCTTGATGTACAAATCTTCAGTGTTTTCTCTGACAATCACCATGTCAACGGGACGACCAATACCTTCAACCGACTTGACGGGACGAACGTTAGCGTATAAACCCATCTTCTTTCTCAAGGCAACGATGGGAGAAGAGTAACCAGCGACCTTAACGGTGGGGGAGGACACAGCACCAAAAAGAGCCCCGTCACATTCGTTCTTAAGAGTGTCGACGGTTTCTTCGGGCAAAGCAGTACCAGTTTGCTTGAACAATTCGTAACCAGCCTTCAAATCAACAAACTTGAATTGTAAATCGTACTTGGAAGGTAAAGCTTCCAAAACGGCCTTACCGGCAGGAATAACTTCCCGACCAATACCGTCACCAGGAATCAACCCAATAGTTAATTGTTTCATGGCAGTGGAAGAAGTAGATAACAGACGAGTAACTCTCAACATATTAAAGATGAACAATTATTTTAAAATTAAATTGAAAAATTTTGAAAATTTATCGTGGGGTGAGCGTTGTGATCGCGGTGAGTCAGAGCTCATAGCGCCGTGGCGATAAGAGTCAATCAGAGTCACCTTTAATGAGAAATCCTCAAGGTTAACTCACCTGGACCTGCATCGTGCGAAACCAAGGTTAGATACCCCAGAACTCCTCCACAGGTATAGGGTGGGTATATATATACTCTTCAATCTCAATGAATTTCATTTGCAACCTTCCCATCAAACATTGAGTTGCCCATAGTGTTGGTTCCCATTAACGAAATAAGCTTTTCTTAGGGGGCCATAACCGGTATAAAACCAAATTACCTAAATCATGGGACATCACCTCTTAATTAAAATTCATTGTCCTTTCGTCAACCCTCTCGTTACCTTGTCTACTCATTTGGAGCTTTACTTCGACGTGTTCGCGAGTAACGCGACTTTTCACTGTTCCTCTCACCTCAACCACCACCCCCACCAACCACCCAAAATATCACTCGAAAATGAGCAAACTAACCCAGGTATTCGTCATTGCCGGGCTCATTAGAGTGATAATTCCTACCCTTTATCCTGAATTGGTGGATACCCTTGCCCAAACTGTGGAAATCCTGACGCCGATAAATTCATTCACCACTCTCCAAGAAGCGTTTTACTACATTGCTAATGACATTCCCCTTTATGAAGGTGGGGATATTACCATCCCTCCCGTTTATGTTGTCATTATGTCGTTTCTTAACCTTCCTTATGTCGGCAGATTCTTATACAATTTGTTATATGCGGCAATTGATCTTTGGATTGCTTACCGAGTGGTTTCGATTAACCAATGGTATCAATCTCATCAACGGACCCGTTTAGGTGGTAACAAATCTATCAAGGGGTTTAATGATGATCTCATTGCATCGTTTGTTTTGTTTAATCCTTTGATCATCCTCACATCCATTTCTCATCTGACATTGCCAGTTCAAGTTGTTTGGGTTATTGAACTGATCTACCAAATGGTAAAGTGCCGCAGTATTAGTCGCACTGCAATTGCCTTGGGTATTTCTCTGTATGTGGGGTTGACTCCATTCTACTTGGCACCCCTGATATTTGCCATTGGTCATGCTATTAAATTAGATGATCCTGCTAGAGTTTATGTCCAAGGGGGTGCTCTTTTAATGATGACAATTATGTTACTTACGTTAGTATCGGTTGCCATCACCGGATCAGTGCTGTTTTTGAAATGCTATTTGACTGTCATCTTAGGTGATAAGATTTCTCCTAATACCGGATTATGGTGGTACTTGTTTACCGAAATGTTTGAATTTTTTACTCCCTTTTACACCGCCGTGTTTAATGTTTACCTTTTCTTGTTTATTTTACCCATTACCGCCAGATTATTCGAATTTACCAAAGTTACCGAAGTTGATCGGATAGGTCTCTCAAAGATTATGATTGATGAAGAAGGACATTTGATTAGTATTGACCCCAATGGTGAGGTTACAAAATTAGATGGCATTAATGGCCTGCTTGGTAATGTTGAAGAGGTCACTTCCACTAAGGTCATTGAAGATGGGGCAGTCACCACCGAGTCAGAAGTAATTGAATCCAATTCTGATCTTAAACAACGTAAGGCTCCACCAGCACTGGAACCTGAAGAAGTTGTCACCACCTATTCCCAAACCACCGAAGTTGCATACTATAATGGTGACTGTCTACTTGCAGTTGTCCTTTGTTGGATGTGGTTATCCTTCTCAAAGCTGTACCCAGTCATGGGTGACTTGGGGTATGCGATTTCACTTCTTCCGATTTTTAAGGATACCGTGTTGGCCAATTGCCAATACTTATTCCCCGTGGGGTTAACCTTTTTGGTTTGCCTCTTATTACTGCCAATCTTCTATTACTGTTGGATCGTATTGGGTAATGGTAATTCTAACTTCTTCTACAGTATCAATTTGATTTGGGGGGTCGTTCATGCATTAATCATGATGGACTTGATTTGGGGTAAGTTCCGTTTCGATTACTTTGTCCAACATCTGGTGACTGAAGAAGAAAAATCCACCGTCCAATTGACTCAATTATAGCATACATAATAATCACGTTTACCATCATATATTTATCATCTAAATACTCTCTAATAAACTTCCAAGATGTATCTACCTTCTTCCTTCATGTCTTCAACAACCTTGGCGACATCCTTGATTTCCTTACCTTCTCTAGCAGCACCGTTCTTAACGATATCTTCCAAACAGGCAGTGATGTCAGGAACGGGCCAAGTAGGACCACACAAGTAGAACGACCCGTTCTTGGCGACAATAGCGTCGGTCAAATCTTCAATGGTGTCTCTAATCTTGTCTTGAATGTAAATCTTTTGAGGTTGGTCCCGAGAGAAGGCGGCACCAATATGAGTCAAGATACCGGCAGCCTTATAAGCTTCCCATAATTCACCATACAAGTATTCTTCCTTCTTGTGACGAGAACCCATGTACAAGTAAATATCACCGATTTCGTGACCTTGTTGTTGTTGCCAGATCTTTTCTTCAATGAAAGCCTTGAAAGGAGCCAAACCAGTACCCAAACCAGACATAACAATGGGTTGAGTAGTAAGAGGGGGCAACTTCATCACTGAAGGCTTAACAGAGACAACCAATTCCGAACCAACGGGCAAGTCCGACAAGTACTTGGAACATTGACCCCATCTCTTTCTACCCTTAGAGTCAATCCAGTCAACAACAACAATCAACAAGTGAACGGCATTAGGGTGAATCTTTTGAGATGAAGCAATAGAGTATTCTCTACGCTTCATAGGGGCAATCAACTTAACCAATTCACCGAAAGTGGGACGAGCAGAAGTAAATTCTTCAAGCAAGTCTCTGTAAGTGACGGTGTCTTCTTCAGTCCGCTTCTTGAGCTCGGCAGCACCGGAACCAGAAGCAAGCTTTTCAAGATGGGCCTTTTGCTTGTCATCAGTAGCGTAGGCAGCCAAACCTTCATAGAAACGCTTGGGGACTTTACCCAAGAAGTCAACGTTTTCAGTAAGAACTTGGCGAGCAGATCTCAATTCAACCAAAGAAGAGTCATCCTTGTGAGATACTTCAACAATATCATTGGCATTGACACCGTAGAACTCAAGGAAGGAATCAACTTCAGCCGCAGGGTTACGGGCATGAATCCCGAGAGCTTCCCCGATTTCATACTTAAGACCGGTACCAGTAGTGTCAAATTCAATGTGGAAAATGTTTCTCGAGTATTCGGTGGGGGTCAATCTCTTGTTTTCTTGAACCTTAACAATGAAGTTCTTGACGGGCAAGTCGGGTCTCAATTCTTGCTTAGTGTCATAAGCTTCAGGGAAAGTAATCCGCTTAGCAGCAGCAGATTTAGGGGCGGTGAACACTTCTTCGGATTCAGAGTGACCACCACGACGAGGGTTGCGAGAGAACGAAGTTTCAGTAGCAAAGAAAGGCAGGGGTTCAATTTCTTCGTATTCTTCTTGTTCCTTCTTACCTTCATCCTTGGCTTCTTGTTCAGCGGCATCCTTTTCGTTAGCTTCGTTAGCTTGCTTGAACCATTCAGGAGAAGAAGGCACGTTGATAATAGCACCAATTTCATCAACTCTAGCAATGAACTTGTCCAAAACAACGGCCAATAATTCGAACTTGTTACCATTAGCTTGCAACAACTTGTTGACAATGAAAGAACCCAATTCAGGCAACGAAGCTCTCCAGAAGGCCAATTGAACCAAGAAATCAGCAGAGAACCCCTTAGAAGAGTCATCAAGATTGTCCAATTCTTCAACTTGAGTAAAGTCAATGGCAACAAGCTTGTTGTGATTGGCAACCAAGAACTTCTTAAAGTCACCAGGCAACTTAACTACCCAGTCGTCGATGGCAATCTTCTTATTGATCCCGACAATAATGGTTGAACCAGGCTTGGTAGTGGCCAAAACGTCATAGTCGTTAAGGACAGTGGCATCATCAACAAGAGTAACATCGGCAGCATCGATACCAACAGTAGCGGGAGAACCGTTAACCTTGGACACAATTTCACTTTGGAATAACCCACCACCACGGCCATTATCAAACTTAGACCGGATAGACACATCCTTAGAAGCATCGAGAGATAAAGACAAAGCCAACTTGTCAGCAGTTTGGACAAGCAAGCCAGTATCCCGACCCCAAAGGACAAAGTTACCAACGGGAGAAGTGTTGGCAGTGATTTGTTGATCAACTTGAGGAGCTTGAGGAACGGGCAACACCAGTTCAGCAGTGATTTGAGCAGTGGCTTCCAAGATTTTAGCCACGGTGACAGGGGTCCAGACTTGAGCAGGGCCGTAGCCAAATTCAGAAACGACAACACCATGGTATCTGCCACTGAGGAACAAAGCAGCGGTGACGTCAGCCTTGAGCGAAGAGCCAGGTTGAGCCAAGACAACAACCTTAGTGGCTGACTTAGGAAGAGTAGCGGCGAATTGTTCTTGGTTGAAAGGCAAGGGGATTCTGACCTTGAGGACACCAATGGTTTGGTTCTTAGGGAATTGAGAAACAATCAGAGCAACTTGAGTAGCTTCTTGAGAACCGTACACGACAACCACAGTCTTGGCAGTAGCAGGTCCAATGTATTCAAAGGGGGTGTAAGTGGTTCCAGCCAACTTGTTCAAGTTCTTCAACCCGTGAACGATGGCTTCTTCAATAGAAGCAGGGGAGCCTCCTAAAGTCAAC
The DNA here is from genome assembly GCA_030569815.1 of Diutina ranongensis (nom. inval.). Taxonomy (NCBI): domain Eukaryota; kingdom Fungi; phylum Ascomycota; class Pichiomycetes; order Serinales; family Debaryomycetaceae; genus Diutina; species Diutina ranongensis (nom. inval.). Next base: position 70,339 of record JAJMLP010000001.1, read on the forward strand.
AAGTCTTGGTACAAAGATCCCAATTCAGGAACCGACAATACTTGAGTGAACTTGGAGTTAGACTTAACAAAGTTAGGACCATCAAACAAGTGCACGGAAGGCTTACCAGTGACAGCAGCCAAGTAGTGGTTGAAAACGGCCAAGTGTTGCAATTCAGCGGCATTGTCAGCATTGACAGGAGTAACCACGGGGTAACCGAGAGCACGAGCGGCAGCCAAAGGAGCAACATAGTTAGAAGTCAAGGCACCAGTAGCAACATCAACATCCAAAGCAGAAATGTTAAGGGCGAGGGGCAAAGTGGTACCCAGAGCTTGAGCCAAAGCAGGTTGCATGTAAGGCAAAGCTTGAGCAGCAGCAATGGTCAGAACGGGTTGACCATGGGTACCTCTCTTGGCAAGATAACCCAAGATGGCATTAGAAGCACCGGATCTAACTTCCAATTGGTGGTAAAAAGGCACGACACCAAAAGAGTTAGGATGTGAAAATTGTTGAGACCAAGAGTTGATATGGGCATCGACGGCATTGACATTAGCAGGAGCTTCATAAGAGAAGATCTTCAGGGACACAGCGTAGATGGCTTGGTTGATAATGGTGTTAGGGGAAGTATAGATATCACCTCTAACCAGGGCGGGATCAACGACAGCCCCATAAGGACCCAAGGCGACCACTTCACCAGCAGGAGAAGCAGGGAGGTGGATTGAGTTAGCTTTGGAAGCCGGCTCAGTCACAGTCATGGCTATAGATACAGAAGAAAAAAAAACCTGCCTTTGGAATCTATAAGTTTAAAACCGAATGGTACATTTCACAGTGATCGCACGTGATGTGGTGTAAGGTGTGAAAGCGAGTAATATACAGGATTTTCCACCGGTTTTGTAACTGTGTGGAGCTGAACTGTGGCTTTATATACCTGCGGACTTTGAAATGACGGCTTTTGGTTGATAAATCCTATGATTCGTGGGGATTTGATCGCACTTGACTGTAAAATGTTAAATGGGACCATTATTTGGTAAAGGAAAAAGAAATTTTATGTAAAAAAAGCAAAAAAAAAAGAAAACATTTTTGTTTGGTGAGGAATTGTAATTTACAAAAGAAATTTTGAAATCACCAGATAATTCAATTTAAATAAAGAGAACCTATCATTTCAGGATGGAAACTACTAATTTTGAGACCTCCCAACTGTGAATGTAGATCCTTGATGGTGGGGTGGGGTAAAGGAATCATAGTATCTATATTTGTCTATAAGGTGCATGAGGCACCATTTAAGACGGAGCACATTTACATTTCAAAATTCTCATTTATACCACAAACAATAATAACCAGGGTTTGGTCATATCAACTGACCCTATCATATTAACAACCTTTTGACTTATAAAACAGTAGCCTAATTTCGAACCTTTAGTTTCGCTTATGTCAGTGTTAAATTATCACCTAATAAGTTATACCTAAGTTTACTATACTGAAATAGCCAGATTTAGGGAAGACTAGAAAGATCTTCCCTTTGTGGTAAAAGAACCTCCAAGAAAAGATCTGTACGTCCTTAACGTATTCAGGGGAGATCACACAAGATATACCTCAGATTATTTCCATCGAAAACAATATACCCCATCAATATAAGCCACTATAGAGTTGTTTGTCATTATTATTACCTCTAACAAGACAATCACTAGTATTAACACAATTCACACTCAACTAACTACACGGTAAATATCTTGATTATGTTTGACATTGAGCTATCCACAGAGAAATGTCTACTTTTGTGTTATCCAACCGGGAAAGGGTACCTGCTTTTAATTGAAGATGATCATTTTTAGGAGTAAATTGGTTAAGGTCGTTAGTTGATTCATTAATCTTTTTCGAGAACTTCAGCATCTTGACTGCTGCGATGAAATCAACTTGTTCAAAGTATGGAATATCGATACCTCTGGAATAATCTTCAAAAGGTAAATCAGCATTTACTCCCCGATTTCCAGCAAATCCTGGATATAATTTCTTACCATTTGGTAACACTAAAACCCCGGAATCAGGTCCATTACCTTGAGGGATACTAGCTAACTCAAGATAAGCTATTTGATTGTCATCAACATATGTGAGACCGGGATATTTTGCAACTGCCAGGTCAAAGGCAATATAGGGACAGTTAGGAAAAGCAACCCCGTAATAAGTCATGTTATGATATCAATTAACTGTCATTGATTTTGATACAACTTATGATCATAAATTGCATGTGACTGGTTAAGTCATGTGATCAGAATAATCATTACAATTAATAAACTAATGGCACCACCTCAAGGCTAAAAAACAAAGTGACCCGGGGGTAGGTGAAAATGAAAAAGCAAGATTGTGGTTAATCGACACAAAACTCAAAGGGATGAAAACAATAGGGTATCAGCCTATTAATAGTCAACCATCATTTGAGGACATTATAAGGTAGATGTGTCTAATACAAAAAAGGATTGTCATAACCCCAGGGGAACCTCATCCAAAAATAAAGTTGATTGAGGTGGATAGAAACCCCCCCATCTGATAACGGGGTTGGATGCAGTTCACAATCTCTTCGATCATATAAAAATAACCAATCACAATTTTGGCAGTTACCGGGCTCAAATGCAGAAATTTTATCATCAGTTAAAGTTGCCAAGAATAATCCTCCTTACCAATAAACGTAAAAAGGGATACTATAATTAACCGATATAACTATACAACGTAATAATGGTTGAGCCATGGTTTACATGATCATTTATTAATGGTTTCCCCTTTATTGTTACCATCGAAAATAAATCGTATATGCAAATGGTGTGTATATTAACTGTCATTGGCTAGCCCGAAAGACTTGGCAAACAGGAACGATCGTGAATGACTCCTCGCCAACTAATTGACACAATGCAACAAATCCAAAGCGACAAAGCGGCTACATCTGCAACCAATACCTCATTGTCGTTTGGCCATCTAACTACAGACAATTGCTATTCTTTTTCTAATTACCGATGTTCGGCTTCTTCGCGCAACTGTAGGGAGTGCAGGTGCTTCACCGGAATTTGGTCGGAATGTCAAATCCCTGAGTGACAGAGAATATTATTGGCAGAAAAAAAGGAAAATGATTATAAATTATTACATTAAATTATACCAAGATAATTATATCAAAATTATTACATTACCATCCCCCCCCCAAATTAAATTTTTATTTTATTTCGTTAACCGTACAAATTCGGAAGTATTTATGCATGTTAAAAATTTTCACAGTATTATCAGTTTCATCACCAGCTTAATCAGATCGTGAGAACAAGCGGCTTAAACAAAGGATTGTGAAACATTTTCAGTTGAGCAATTTGATTAACCTATCTAATCACTATGTACTTTTTAGATCGGTTCTTCCCTGGTATATAAGTATTAATGATATAACCATTATTAAACCAATAATTATTGAAACCCCGTCCGTTGGCAGATACCATTATTTTCCTAGACTGCATATGGCTTTTGCATTAGGCATTGTACCAATAAACTGTATAAATTGGGCGGTACTCCCATCGCCAACATAAAGAATTCACCACGATAATGTTGAACAAAGTTTCCCTGGTGGTTCTTTTACTTACGCTATGGACAGGCATGGTGATGGCAGAAACCCACACCTGGTGGTTTCAAACCAGTTGGGTCGATGCCAACCCCGATGGGAACTTTGAACGGAAAATGATTGGTTTCAACGGTACTTGGCCTTTACCCACTTTGAGAGCCAAGAAAGGTGATACCATTAACTTGTATATGATTAACGGCTTTGATGATCGTAACACTTCGATCCATTTCCATGGGATGTTCCAAAACGGGTCGTCACAAATGGATGGCCCCGAAATGATCACTCAATGTCCCATTCCTCCCGGTGAAACCATGTTGTACAACTTTACTTTGACTCAAGAAGGTACCTTTTGGTATCACTCTCACACCCATGGTCAATATGGTGATGGGATGAGAGGGGTTTTCATCATTGAAGGTCAAGATAAACCTTACTTTGACTATGATGAAGAAGTCGTCTTGACTGTTGGTGAACATTATCACAAGTTTTCTGATGAATTGACTCCTAAATTCTTGAACAGATATAACCCTACTGGGGCCGAACCTATCCCTCAAAACGCCTTGTTTAATGAATCGAGAAACGTTACCTGGGAAGTCGAACCTAACAAGACTTATTTCATGAGAATTATCAATACTGGGAGATTTGTCTCTCAATACTTGAAGATGGAAGATCATCAATTTGAAATTGTTGAAGTCGATGGGGTTTGGGTCGAACCTCAAACCGCCGACTTGTTGTACATTACTGTTGCTCAACGGTACGGGGTATTGATCAAAACCAAGGATAATGCCGACAAGAACTATAAGTTCTGTAACTACATTGACCCTGATATGTTGGATGTCCAACCCGATGACTTGGTTATGAACTACACCAATACTATCATGTACAATAAGGACATTGGTTCGTTACATTTGGAAGAAGCCATGGAAATCAATTACGAAGACTTGTTTGATGATTTCGGCCTTGTTCCTATTTCCAAGACTGCTCTTTTACCTGAAGCTGATATGACGATTACTTTGGATGTTGCCATGGATAATCTTGGTAACGGTGTCAACTATGCTTTCTTCAATGACATTACTTATACTACTCCTAAGACTCCTGTTTTAATGACTGCTCTTGCTGCTGGTGACTTGGCTAAGGATGCTACCGTTTATGGTTCCAATACCCATTCTTTTGTGTTAGAAGGGGGTGAAATTATCGATCTTGTCGTTAACTCTATGGATCCTGGTAAGCACCCTTTCCATTTGCATGGTCACACTTTCCAATTGATTGCCCGGGGGGAAACTGTCGGTGAATTTGATGAACCTGTCAAGTATAACTCCACCGAACACGGTAACGACTTGCCCGAAATCCCCATGGAAAGAGATACTGTTTATGTCAACCCCAACTCCTATATGGTTCTTCGGTTTGAGGCCAACAACCCTGGGGTTTGGTTCTTCCATTGTCACATTGAATGGCATTTGGAACAAGGTCTTGCTGTTATTCTTATTGAAGACCCTATGGGGATTCAAAACAATCCTACCCAACAATTGACTGACGACAGTATTAGAATGTGTGAATTGAACAACATTACTGTTAAGGCCAACGCTGCTGGTAACACTGACTTTTTGGACTTGCTGGGTGAAAACGTTCAACACAAGCCCTTGCCTAGTGGGTTCACCGCCAGAGGTATCGTTGCCTTGGTGTTCTCTTGTATTGCTGGGGTTTTGGGGATTGCTGCTATCACCGTTTACGGGATGGCCGATATTAAGAATGTCGACGAACGGGTTGTCCGGGACTTTGACATTGACCCCCATGATATGTTGGATGATGAAGATTCCAACACTTCTAATGTGGAAACTTCTTCAGCCTCTCAATCTGATCGGAAGTAGGTTGGTTGTCTGTTTATCAATGTTTGTTAATATTTGTGTGTGTGTGGGGGGAATCTATTGGCCTGAGTGCAATATAAAACCCCTTGTCGAAATGACAAACGATAAATGACTCTCTCTTGTATAGCGTATCCCTATTTTGTATGACTTAATGAATCCCGATAAATAATATTAATCTTCAACGGTTTTAATTTTGTGTAATGTTCAACTTTTGCCGCACGAAATATTCCGATAGAAATCACCACAATTTTAAACATCGACAATTTGCCATAGATATGGCAAGGGCAAAGACCAAACGATGTGCTAATTGCACAAGATTAAAAATAAAAGTATGTGGTTATTATAAAATTGCTATCACGAAATATATAATTAACCGTTTAGTGTGATATGAACCAGCCAAGTTGTGAATACTGTGTTGCCACCAGAAAGCCTTGTATTTATGAATTGCCAATGGAATCGAGTTCTAATGAACAACTAATAAGTACCACTTCAAGTAATGAAGGGTCAGTTTATTCAGAGGCAATAATTTTAGATGATTTCGGTGATATGGTTAATATTATTGATCCACGACTACCCGAACAAATAGGGGCAACCGCTCTTGAATATGAAATCTTTCGATTCTTTATTGATTGGACTGGCAAAAATTTTCAAACAAAAGCTGATAGCCTACACCAGATGATGTTTCATCATGTGGTGCCAAAACATTTCCCTAACCTGTCGTTGATCAGAAAGAGTGTTTTGTCTTATCTGGGGATGATGATGTTGAGTGCTTATGGTCGAAAGTTCCAACTAGGAGAATCATTGCCTGATGATGGATTATCTTGTTTATCTCAGGTGCACCAATATTCTAATGATCTGTATTATTATCAAATTACCCGAATCAACCAATTAATGACAAAGTTGGTGGCAGGTTTATGTACTCCCGACGAAGCTGGAGAATTGATGGTGGGGACTCTATTCACCCTTTCCATTCTTAGTTGTTATCGATTAATATCTTGCCCATTGGTTTGTTTGGAAACGGGAAAGAATGATTTTGTCAGTTTTGTTCGAGGAGTTAAGCAAACGGCGATTGTATGCTTCCCCCTTTTGCAACATCTGGATTTTTCTGTTTTCACTTATCCTTGTGATTACCCTTCGAACTTTCGAGTTATCTTACCCATGTTCCAACGAATATTCGAGGAGATTGCCAATCCCCAAGTATTTATCGGCAAGGAGTTTACCAAAAAGATTCTATTCGATGCATTTGACCATTTCAATCGTTATATTTATGCTTCGAGTATCAACCAGAGTTCAACGACGTTTTTCATGTTACCAATCGATGTTGATGATAAATTTTGGGATTTGGTTTATTCACAAAATCCTTTAGCATTGACATGGCTATATTTATATGCTGCTTATGCGATGATGTTACAATGCCACTTTGATCGAGATTCCAACATCTGGATCGATTATATCGATTGGTATATTGATAACTGTCGCAAACAATACCCATGGGATTACCCGATATATCTGTTGATTAGATTAAAAGGATTTGTTGCCAATGACTACCTGATATTGCTGACTTTTGATCCCATTATCATTGATCCCATTTTTTAGAATACGCTTATATAATCATACATCGAGCCGCACCTAACCCCATCTTAAGCTAATGTTACAAGGGAAACGGAAACGGAAATTAGATTGGGATGATGAGGTAGAAGATACTGGTACTGATAAAACAGAGACACCACCACCCCAAACAATACAACCCCAACCAAAACCCCAGCTTTCTCGTCAACAGGCACTTCGTATCAGTCAACAAGAGAAACTTAAGCAATTAGAATCGGAACTAGCTGATGTTAATTGCCCAGGATACGAAAGCAAATTAAAGATATATGAAAGATTAAAGCTTATTATCGAGAATCAACCAGACAATGATGGCAATAGCCGTGAACACAAGCATCAGTTGCTCACATCCAAGGACAAAACCGGTGAAAAGAACGCTAAGAGATGGGAACAGTCCCAATTAGAAAGGGCAGGAAATGTTATGCTTGATGACAGACTTCATCTCCCTGGACTGGAAGATTATCAATTGGTTTTTGATGAATCTCAATTTGTTGATTTTCAAGATGAGGAAACCTATGGAGGTGACGGAGATTCATTTGAAGAAGAAGAAGAGGCAAATCATAATGATGATATGCAATCAGTACGACAGCTGTTGCCAGTATTTAAATTCCGTGAACAGTTTTTGACTTCGGTGGCAGACAATGGTGTCATTGTCGTTGTTGGGGAAACAGGGTCAGGTAAGACGACTCAGCTTCCACAATATCTTCATGAAGCAGGCTATTCAAAGGATAATAAGATAATTGCATGTACTCAACCTCGGAGAGTTGCTGCTACCTCAGTTGCTGAGCGGGTTGCCAATGAAATGAATGTCAAATTGGGGAAAGAAGTGGGGTACACCATTAGATTTGATGATAACACCCTGGACTCAACGGTGGTGAAATTTATGACCGATGGGATGCTCCTTCGTGAATTCCTTATTGATCCATTATTGTCAAAATATGGCGCCATCATGATTGATGAAGCTCATGAACGGACACTACTGACAGAAGTGTTATTATCTTTATTAAAAGATATCATCAAGGAAAGAGATGATCTCAAATTGATTGTGGCATCGGCAACTATCAATGCTGATAAGTTTTCATCTTATTTTGGTGGAGCTCCCATTCTTAATATTCCTGGTCGGCGTTTTCCCGTCGAGGTTCATTATACCCTGGCACCAGAAGCAAATTATATCCAGGCTGCCCTTACTACCATTTTCCAAATCCATATTACTCAGCCTCTCCCTGGCGATATCTTAGTATTTCTTACTGGTCAAGATGAAATCGAACAAATGGAGGTGGCATTAGCTGATGCCGTGGATAAACTAAAAGATAATGATGATATTCCTGATATTGTTGTTACTTCAATTTATGCAAACTTACCTCCTGAACAACAACAGAGGATCTTTGATCCTCCTCCTCCTGGTGCTCGTAAAGTGGTATTGGCTACCAACATTGCCGAAACGTCAATTACCATCAATGGTATTTGTTATGTGATTGATCCTGGTTATGTCAAACAAAATATTTATAACCCTGTCCTGGGAATGGACCAATTGGTAGTGGTCCCCTGTCTGAGAGCATCTGCTGATCAGCGTGCCGGTAGAGCCGGTAGAACGGGCCCAGGGAAATGCTTTAGGTTGTTTACCAAATGGGCATATGATAATGAACTTGAATCAAATCCACCTCCAGAAATTCTTCGAGTAAATTTGGTGGGAGTGGTCCTTCTTCTCCTTTCGCTCGGGATCACCGATTTGGTACATTTTGATTTTATGGATAAACCCCTGATATCAGCCATTCAAAAGCTGTTGGAAACATTATATGCTTTGGGTGCTCTTAATCGACATGGTAAATTGACAGCCACGGGTGTGATGATGGCAGCCTTCCCATTACTGCCCAATTTATGCAAGTGCTTATTAACAGCAAAGAAGTTTGGCTGTTTACTGGAAGTAATCCTGATTGTGGCCATGCTTGGAGAATCAGCAACGTTGCTCTATCGTCCCAAGCAGCACAAGGAAGCTGCTGATATTGCTCATAAAAAGTTTCATCACCCAAGAGGTGACCATTTCATGTTACTTGAGATATGGAATGAATGGGCAGACTCTGGGTTTTCTAAACTGTGGTGTCAGGATCATTTTGTCCAGTATAAATCTATTAAGCGGGCAAAGAAAGTTAGAGAGCAAATCCTAAGACTATCAGGAAAACTTACTACCGAAACGAAAGAAGAAGATGCCATTGATGACCAATCAGAATCATGGATTGAAAAGCTGTTAATCCTGGGATTCTTTCCTAATATTGTAAGGTTACTGGCGATGGGAGATTCATATAAACAGATACGTCCCCCAGGGGGAGGAGCCAGTGTACCAGTTCTGATCCATCCATCGCTGTGTATCTACGCCACCAAACCTCCCCCAAAATGGGTATTATATTACGAATTAGTTCTAACCCTGAGGGAATTTGTCCGGAATGCCATGGTCATTAGTGATCCAAAATTGATCGAGATGTACGGTGGTCATTATTACAAACCAGAGCAATTAAAATAGATAATTTATCATAATCTTTATATTAATAATAACCTATGCTATATATCCAGCCCTAAACCCTTTTTTCATCTCTATAAATAGCCGTTCTATCTAAGCAAAACCCAATCAATCACTAATAATACACTACGGGGCCCGATGCAAACAGAACCGCCGGTTTTCGGAAAAAAAGAGTTAAAAAATGCAAACACATAGGTTTCCTTGGCTCCCTACCACCACAGGGCGTTGTTGGTTTGGTTGCCATACCCACTGCCACCGTAGTTAAAGTTGTTGCCGCCCCGCGACGAACCACCATAACCACCGCTCGAGGACGAGTTCCAAGAACCACCGGAAGAGTTCCAAGAAGAACCACCGCCGTTACCATACGACGAACCCCCGAAACCGCCACCAGTACGACGGAAATCGCGAGTAGGACCAGAGCGAGCACCGCCACGGCCACGGCCAGACCCACGGGAGAAGGCAGCTTCCCGGGCAATCTTATTCAAAAAGTCGGGAACTTCTTGGTTAGCTTCCGATAACAATTCAATCATACCCTTGGCAATAGCCTTGTTGTTACGGTTGAAGAAAGCGGTAGCTTCACCAGTGTTACCGGCTCTCCCGGTACGACCAATTCTATGGACATAATCATCAATGTCCAGAGGCAAGTCGTAGTTAATAACGTGGGAAACGTTGGGGATATCTAAACCCCGGGCAGCGACAGCAGTAGCCACAAGAATAGGAGCAGCACCCGACTTGAATTGAGCCAAGGCCTTTTCCCGTTCATATTGAGATCTGTCCCCGTGAATGGCAGTAGCAGGGAAGTTGTGGCCGTAAAGGTAATCAGCCAAGTTGTCGGCCATTCTCTTAGTTTCAGTGAAGATAATAGTCAACCCCTTGTCTTCCAGCGATAAGATATCGAGAAGAGCCGACTTCTTTTCATCATCTTCAACGTAAATCACCTTTTGGGTGATGTTTTCTGAGGTAGAACCAACCCGACCAACAGAAAGGAAGATATATTCCTTCAAGAAATCTCTGGCCAACATTTGGATGTCACGAGGGAAAGTAGCAGAGAACATCAAAGTTTGACGATCTTGGACACCGGGCATGTCACATTCTTGAACAATGTGACGAATTTGAGGTTCAAAACCCATATCCAACATTCTATCGGCTTCATCCAACACAAGATACTTGATGTTGGCCAAAGAAACCTTACCCCGTTCTAACAAATCCTTTAAACGACCAGGGGTGGCGACCAAAAGGTCACAACCACGTTCAAGTTGTCTCATTTGGGCACCAATTTCGGCACCACCGTAAACGACACAAGGCTTAACCCAAGACCGGTAAGAGAACTTTTTGGCTTCATCATAAATTTGAGACACCAATTCCCGAGTAGGGGCCATAACCAAAATGGTAGGGAAGCACTTGTTGTAAGAGAAAGCCCCCATAGTTTCAGGGATGGGAGCAGGCCCATTCATGTACAGTTCCGACAAAACGGGGAACAAGAACCCCCCGGTCTTACCGGAACCAGTTTGAGCACAAGCCATCAAATCTCTCCCAGCAGCGACAATAGGCACCGAGTACTTTTGCACGGGAGTAGGCTTGCTAAATCTGGCAAAGTTAACATTTTCAACCAATAATTCATCAAGAGGAGGAGCAGTAAACGAGGTGATGGGTTCAGGGACGCCTTCACCGGTAGCTTCAACGGGGATGTCATCGTATTGGTCAAAGTTGATACCAGAGGATTGAAATGACGAGTCATCTGCGGTACCAAACAATTCTAATTCGAGGCTAGAATCGCGTTCAGCAGGAATGTGCTTGCCATCTTCCCACTTACCGACACCGGGACGACGACCGCCACCAAAGCCACGGCCACCGCCACGACGGCCACCGCCGTAGCCACCAGAACGGGAGCCAAAAGCGCCACCAAAGTCACCGCGACCGCCACCAAATCCACTGGAGCGATGACCAGAGCCAGAGGCATGGCCACCCCTTAAGGGTCTCAGTTCACCGCTACCAGCGGTGTTTCTTCTGTGAGGCGGAACGTAACCGCCCTTCGAGGATTCATTGTTGCTCATGATTTTCGACTTTCTATAATAAAGTGGAGGTGAGTTTAATTTTATAGTTCAGGCGGATGAAAAATTTTCTTGCTATCATGGGTCACGTGAGTGCGACACAAAAAGGAATCCTCCACCAATTCTACAGCTCATCAGATTGAGATGGCGATCAACGTGACCGTTTGAAGAGGGAACAAAAAGTTTATTGGAAAATCGATGGTGTAAAAGGTTGGTTTCATCTAATCTCCTATTGTTTTTACCGTTGGTTAACCCCGCTATGGTTATCGTTACTTATTACCTAGATAATACAATCTCTGGTCACTGTAGGGTAAACACTCCTCGTGATTCTTTGTTGTGGGTCAGTTCGTTTCTTCGCGCGTTGCTTTTGTTTCTAGAATAAAAGCAATCAATGAATGAGACGTAGTGTATATAACCCCATGGGAAGAGTACATAGTGTCTAGGAGGGATAAGCTACAGAGGTATCGGTTGACATTAAATATACCGACTCCTTAGTGGTAACCTCCTAGTACCGACTCCCTACTGTTGTCATCTGTTCCCAAAGACAATAATATTTTATTGAAATCAATTTCATGGTGATGTTTATTTTCGCCATGACTAAGTATTTTCCTAGGAACTTTGGCCGTTGAAATGGAGTTACGGAATGATAGGGTAGCGTAGCCAGTAATCGTCCAGGGTCTAAACTATATATCAAAAGTCACATGACCTGATCTATCTCAATCCCCAGCCTATGATAGATAGTCGCCGTTAATTCCGAACACCCTGTACCTCCCGATTGGGTAACACCCGGAGCCACCACCGTCGTAGTTAAATTATTAGGTAATGATGGGTGTGTGGCTTCTAACTGATAATGCAAGTTGACGTTTTGTGAGATTAGATAGCTTGTTAACGCGTGACGATAACAGCGGGCAAGACCAAGTTTGATGGTCAAATGTTAGTGTAAGGTGAGGAGAAAGGGGCAAATATTACCTTGATCCACTTCTTCTTTTCTAGTGGGGGTGTGTTCACTATTTACAACCTACCCCCACTATCCTTCTCCTCTTTCAAGCAAGAGGTCAGTCACCCTTGATACGCGTCCCTGCATATTAGCCAGTATAGTCGCCACCATCAAGTATATAAACCGCAACCACCCCTGCTAGTATTTGGTTCGATACCACTATGAAACTTTCCCAATCCCTCGCACTTTCCCTTGTGGCCGCTATTGGCGTCCACGCCCTTGTCATCCCCCAAGGGGGTGATATTGTGGATGTATTCCACCATGGCACTAAGGCCTTGACTCAAGGGGCAAAGCAAATCTTGTCTATTACTCAAGACCCCATCATGGCTACTATTCTTAAACAAGATGATCTGGTTTCTCCTTTGTGGGAACTTCCTCGTAACATTGTCCCCCACAAGTTTATCATTGTGTTTAAGAATGGTATTACTGCTGAAGATATCGCAAGCCACTTTTCTTGGGCCATTGCCGAAAACTTGGCTTCTGTTGGCGAACTCAAGGATGATCATTCCTTTTTCGCCGCCACTGAAAACCAAAACTGGAAGCAACCCGAATTGTTTAATGTCGCTGATGCCTTCCAAGGTTACTCTGGTTTCTTTACCGATGATGTCGTTGAACTCATTCGTAAGTCTCCCGTTGTTGCATATGTCGAAAAGGATTCTATCGTCTATGCCCTGGAATTTGACACCGAAAAGGGTGCTCCTTGGGGGTTGGCTAGAATTTCTCACCGGAAGCCCTTGTCGTTAGGTAACTATAACGAATACTTGTACGATAATGAAGCTGGTGATGGTGTCACTTCATATGTCATTGACACTGGTATTCAAATTACTCATGAAGATTTTGAAGGCAGAGCCCTGTGGGGTAGAACTATCCCTCAAGGTGATTACGATGAAGATGGTAATGGTCACGGTACTCACTGTGCCGGTACTATTGCCCTGAAAACTTATGGTGTCGCCAAGAAGGCCAAGGTTGTTGCCGTGAAGGTTTTGAGATCAAACGGGTCTGGTACTATGTCTGATGTCGTTAAGGGGGTTGAATTTGCCGCCAACCTGCACCAAAAGGAATTGAAGGAAGGTAAGAAGGGGTTCAAGGGTTCTACTGCCAACATGTCTCTTGGTGGTGGTAAATCTCCTGCCTTGGACATGGCCGTTAACGCCGCCGTCAATGCCGGGCTTCACTTTGCCGTTGCCGCTGGTAACGAAAACCAAGACGCTTGTAATGTTTCCCCCGCTGGTGCCGAAAATGCCATCACTGTTGGGGCTCTGACCATCTCCGATGCTCGGGCTTACTTTTCCAACTATGGTAAGTGTGTTGATATTTTTGCCCCCGGGTTGAATGTGTTATCTACTTACATTGGGTCTGACAGATCCACCGCCACTTTGTCGGGTACTTCTATGGCTTCTCCTCACGTTGCTGGGTTATTGTCATACTACTTGTCGTTGCAACCTGGGGCTGAATCGGAATTTTTTGTTGCCTCTGATGGTATCACCCCCAAGCAATTGAAGAAGAATTTGATTACTTATGGTACTAAGGACTTGTTGAGTGATATCCCCAGCGATGGTACTCCTAATGTGTTGATCTTCAATGGTGGTGGCCACGAATTGAAGGATTTCTGGGGTGAACTGACTGTCGACTCGTTGTCTAAGCTGGCGAAGCAACAAATTGATGCAGTCGAAGCTAAGGTTGCCTCCTTGTTTGAAGACTTGAAGGCTGGTTTGTTATAATGAGATAAATGATAGAAAAAGATAATGACTATCAAGCTTTGGTCTTGATTGAAATTGCAAAATATACGAGATTGTTTAACTTTGATAATATCACTTTTAAAATGCATTGTTGGAACGACAAAAAGTTGACGTCAATGGTATCACATTTTTTTAGACATGTATGGAGTGCATAAAATATGTACTCCTCATGACAAATGACATTTGCGCATAGTACACCCCATATTTGAAAGATTCTTTGATAGACAAAACCAATTTATTTTTTAAATCCATGTTATAATTTTTAGGTGGTCAAAGGTCATTTTGTCCTCTTTCAAACCATGTCGCTTGTAACTCAATATAATCCATCGCTTGTCTGAATGCTCTTTCAAAACCATGGACATCCTTATTGGCAAAGAAGGTTTCAATTTCATCTTTCTTTTGCTTCAGTTGGAAATTACATAAGGTTAACTTGACAAATCTGTCGAGAACAACCATATTAGCCAGCATAAGCTTATAGAAATCATCATAGTGATCGCGGAAGAATACCCAGAATTGATCTCTAGTAACAGGGTTAGCTGAAAGAGGTTGGCCCAAGAAATGAGCATCCATGACTGGGATCACCAGAGGATCAATCAACGATTGTAAAAGCTTGGGTAAATATTCAACATTAGAGATATGACCCAATGCACTTAATGCGATCTCTCTCGAGTCTAAGGACAGAGGCAGGGTGACTTCGTTCAAAATGACATCAAATTGAGATTGGAAGAAATGAGGCGATGACGCAATGGTTTGCCAAACAAAACCTCTGAATGATGGATTGATCTTACCTGAAGATTGCCATTGTTCAAACAAGGTGTTGGCATAATCAACAACTGGTTCAATTTTGGCACTCCCAGCTCTGGTAAGCAAGTTCAGTTGGAAAGAAGTTTTCAAGTAATCATTCAGATGAGACAGCTTAACATCTTGAACGACGGTCTTGGCCTTTTCCTCATAGATTTCTCTGATGAAATTATTCAATTTGGTATCTAATTCGGAAGAAACCCCACCAAAAGTGATGGTGAACTTATCAAGTACTCTTCCTAATTCCAACCAAACCACATAATCATCACCCAACTTGGGAGCCACGCTACGAAGAAATTCGATAAAGGCGGCGGTAGTAGAAACCCCAGAAATGGCCATATAGGCGGCATCAGCCAATAATCCAACCTTATCAGCGGCCAGCAATTGATCAAAGTAAGGAGAAATATGTTTTTCAAGGAATTCTTGGGAGTAGTTGACTCGATAGAACCCCAGGCAATTAGTATTAAGTTTGAATAACCCTTCAGGAGCGGCAATTTCAACCAGGGTGGTCAGGAAGGAATCGATTTCCAAGGGAGAGGATGCATTCAAAGGAATCCACCATTTAGTGGTATTTTCTTCAGGGGTGACATCACCGGAATTCAAGAATCTTTGTTGGGTTAATACAAGCTTATCGCGATTTAACAGAACCAGAACAACGGGGAAACCGATCTTTTTAATCCATGGTTCCATGAAATCTTCAACTGGTTTACCAGAGACTTTAGCAATAGCACCAAACAAATCCTTGGTAGTGGCATTGCCATATTCGTTAGCCTTGAGGTAATTGGAAACCCCAGTGATGAATACATCCTTACCAAGATAAGTTTGTAACATCATTAAGATCGAACTCCCCTTAAGATAAGAAATGGCATCAAAGACTTGATCAATATCCAAAGCATCATTTACAGGGACTTCGATAGGGTGAGAATTTCTTAACCCATCTAAGTTTAATGCCGATTGGATCAGCTCCAGAACAAACCCAGAAAAGATATCCCATTCTGGGAAAAGGTAATCGACAGCAACGTAACCAATCAACGTGGCAAACGCTTCATTTTCATAAAGTTCATCCCACCAAGCCATGGTAACCAAATTACCAAACCATTGATGGGCTAATTCATGAGCAACGACATAGGCAACCTTCTTTTTATAAGCAGCACTCAGTTTTTCTTCATTAAACAACAAGGCGGTGGCTCTATAAGTGATCAACCCCCAATTTTCCATGGCATTATGCAGAAACAGATGAACAGCGATCAAATCAAGTTTTGGGAGAGGGTACTTGATGTCGAAGATTTTAGAAAAGTAATCGACAATTTTGGGGGTGATACTCAGAGCAAACACTGCATCATCAATCAGACCTTTGGTAGTATAAATCCGACAAGGAAGGGGTTTACCATCGAGATAATTATCTTGAGTGAATGATTCAATATAATCAAATTCCCCCAATGCCCAAGCAACGAGATACGACAGCATCACTGGAGAAGTAGCAAACTTCACCTTACGAACGCCATCGGTGACAGTGTCATCAATAATAGGCATATTACCAAGGGCAGTCCATCCTTGAGGAACGGTTAAACTAACATCAAAAGTAGCCTTTCTGGCGGGTTCATCAAAACAAGGGAAAGCCCGACGAGCATCAGTAGCTTCAAATTGAGTAGAATACATAAACTTTGTTTCACCATTTTCAATATAGCTTGATTTATAAAATCCGGCCATATTAGTTTGAATCTTCCCATGGAAATCGATGGTTAACTTGACGGGGCCCTTGACCAAGTCCTCGGCGAAAGCGGCGATAAAGTATTCCTTTGGTTTATTGTATTCAATCGAAATACTTTGAGCATCATTGGCTTGTACACGATCGATGACAAGGTCTCTGTAATTCAAATGCACTTGGTTAACTCCTTGTTCTTCTACAATGGCGTCAATCGTCACACGACCTTGATAGACGTCATTTTCATAATCAACTGATTGGATGTCGACAACATAATGCTCTGGTTTGACGGTAAATGGCAAACACTCGTAGTAGGGCATCTGATGGGGAGGTAAAAAAGTGGTTGTGCAAGTGGTAGAGTAGTGCCGTGCAGGTTTATAGAGGGGTAGGATGTCCAAAATAACCCAATGGGGTGGATAGCGGCGAACGATTGATTCAACCGGGTTAAATACAGGAATTAATGTTTATGATCCAACTAAAGATGTAATAGAAGGTTGATAGATAGTAATGATATAATTAATAATTAATAATAATAAAAAAAGATTAGCATCCATCGATAGCCGTTTAATGCCATGGCACCAACAGCAAAAGGGAAGCCACCTGCATGCAACCTCCCTCCCTCCCCCCCCCTTCGAAGGTAGTAGTGTAGACACCAGTAATTTTAAGCGTAATTATAAAAAACCCTTCCTTCCTATTAATGACTAAATATAACGCTCTATTTACATAAACAAGAATAATGTGGGACCAAAGAATTCGGCAGTTAAACTTGTAAATTCCATAGAATCAAAGTATTGTTTCACATCAGACATGAATCCTCTTGGTCCAACCAAATGGGCCCAATGGGTATCGTTTTTAAGATGGGAAATATCTGCTTGGGTCATCCGGCGATCTTCAGCAGTTTCGATTTCATCATAAGGTTCAAATTCAAGTCTAGTAAAGTATTCCTTCACGGTGAAATTGGGGTAAGTTTGTTTCCATTGTCTGATCAAGGGGACAAATGGACGAACATCGGGGAGTTTATTACTCCACATGAGTTCAACCTTATACCCTTGTTCCAATGCCTTTTGCATGATAGGGATGGTAGGAGTAATACCAATACCACCAATAATAAATACCCAAGTCTTGGCGTAATTCTTGGGATCAGTAGTGTAAACAAATTGACCCCCAGGAGGAGCAACATTCATAATATCGCCCACTTTTAATTTTTCATGAACAAATCCCAGTACTACCCCATTTGGTAAATGTTTGACACTAATCCGGTAAGTGTTATCTTGGGGTATCCACAGTACGGAATATTCTCTGGTGATGATTTCCGGGGTTGGCCATCGGATACAAACATATTGACCAGGTTGAGGCATCATAATCTTATGGTTAGGATCTTCGGGAGTAAAGTAAACCAGTTTAACACATGGACTTTCATCGACTAATTTAACAACCTTAAATCTTCTAAATCCAGTCCAAGGCAACTGGGCGTTGATGGGATTTTCCATTTCAATCAAAAGTGCGGCAAAGTTGGCATAGGCCACTCTCCACGCTTCCATAAATTCATCAGTAACATCATAATCATAAGCAGATTCAATGGCATCCATCAACCCTTCACCAAATGCTTGATAATGTTCGGGATGGATTTGTAACCCAATGTGTTTGTTGACAATTTGGGTGATAAATTCTTTCATTGGGGTCAAATCGTCAATGTTTTCTGCATATTGTAATAACCAGTATGCCATGATCTTTGGTTGTCTCATAAGTTTTTGATCGGTCTTGTTAAAATAGGTCAGAATGTCGGCATGTTTCCGATTAGTGATTTTATAAAAATCATTAGTTAATAGTGACCCTTCTAATTGTAAAAAGGGCACGGTATCCCTGATTAATTTCTTTTCAACCACGGTTAATGGTCTCGGTACAAATTGGGTCATAGTTTCTCACAAAAAAACACCGATATTCCCCCATATATAAGTAGTGAAAACTTCTGCAGGTTGAACCCCCCTAGGCGATGTATGCAACGAACACCTCGGGTATCAAAGATGCCGCCAACCGACGCCCCAAGTGGTATCACGCCTCACCCCGTACAAAATAAAAAGGATTTCGGCAGAAGCTAACTTCAATTATGGCGACCACTCACTGATTGTAACATTAAGAATCAATTACTACCATCCCAATGATGATGGGTTATCGACCCACATCGTCAACTTCGCTAACTAATGCCAATGGTTAATGCAATGTGCTGCTTGAACATGAAACTACAAACAACCAAAATATAAAAAAAAAACAAACTTTTTATGTCTATCTCTCGCAGTTTATTTCCAATAATCACGGCTACTACGAATGGGTTAAATAATAATATCTATATTTTTTGACGATTTTCCTTCCTGGGTTCAAGGCTACGAACTGCTAACCTGCCGGAAGTAATTGAGCGTGGATTGGGCGGCAACTCGTAAGGTCACTAATATAACTCGATGGAAACATAATCCTTGGCCATCGACTAACTTCGCTAATAATGTTCCCCATCAACATCAAGAAAAAATGAGCCCATTTGTGCTTCCCAGATCGATCAAAAGGTTAAACAAATGTACGTTCAAACACATCACGAGGGGAGCGTGCATGCTAGACCTGTTAAAGTTCGCACCTACGAGAATCAAGGCAATAATTATTTTCACCAATCGCAGCCAATCAAATAGTCAAGTCTATCGATGTGCAGATATTTCACCTGTTGATGTCTAATGGTGAAATTGGTCGTTTTACCGGTTGTTTCTTTTTTTTCTTTTTTCTTACCTGGTTAAAAAAGTTTATTCGTCGTCAATATTTAATTGTTTATCCAGTTATTTTCCTTATTTTAGAGTCGCATGGCACAGGTGTATTATTTAACAGAATTAATGTTTTAGTTTTGCTATGGCTTTTACGGTGGTGCACATTGTTTTGGTTTTTGATCCTGCGCGCATCAACCACTTTGTTGTTGCATTGTAACCAAGCCATATACCACTACATGAACTTTGGTAAAAATGTTTATATCTTATGGTGGCTCGTGTTCCTACGAATGATGGGCTATGGCCTTACCAACCAAGTGTTAACCCTTTTTCTTAATCAGGTGGGGGTGCTGGATATCGCCATCGGATGGTTCATGACCGCGACATTGATAGGTGACTCCCTGCTTTCATTATGGTTGACATGGAGGGCTGATCACATTGGAAGGAGAAGGGTCTTGATATTAGGATGTACCCTCATGACCCTTTCGGGGATTGCTTTTTCCAAGTCATCTAATTATTGGGTGTTGTTAGCAGCAGCAGTGTTTGGCGTCATCTCTCCTCTGGGGGATGAAACCGGCCCATTTAAAAGTGTTGAAGAAGCCCTGTTGGCCCATTTAACTGCAAGGGATAATCGGGCAACCGTATATGCTATTCATGGGTTAGCTGCCACTACTGGAGCCGCCCTTGGGTCATTGACGGCGGGGTTAGTGGTTGATAAATTGACCTTAACCTATCAATTCGACGTTGAAACCGCTTATAGAGTGATTTTTGTCATTTATGCTGCCATTGGTGTTGCTAAAGGGCTTTTCCTGTTCCTTTTAACCTCAGAATGTGAAGTAAAAGGTACCTTGGATCCAGTTGTCATTGCTGATGATGATACTCCTCTTTTACCATCATCTTCTTCTACCGGACTTTCTCAAAGAACTATCAAATTGTTAATTCCATTGATCACGGTATTTATGCTCGATTCTTTAGGGTATGGATTAATGCCTTGGGCATGGGTGGTTTATTATTTGAAGAATACCTTTGCTATGCTGGCCACCGCTTTAGGAGGATTATTCTTTATCATTAATATCGTTAATGCCGGGCTGCTGATTCCTCTGGCAGTAATTGCTACCAAATTGGGTTCAGTATGGGCAATCCTTGCCACCCAAATCCCTCTGGCAATTATGTTTGCCCTTATTCTGATCACCACCCAATTTATTCCAACTGCTGGTCTTTTATTGGGGTATGCAGCATCACTGACATTGGATGTGGTACCAAGACAAATGCTCTTACTGGCATTATTCCCCCCAACAGAATTATCTAAAGTGATGGGGTTGGTAAATCTCGGTAAGACCGCCGCTCGTAGTATCGGCCCTCCCTTTACTGGGTTTTTGGCCTCGAGAAACAAACTTCGCTACGGGTTTGCTATTAATGGCGGGTGCGTTTTGATTGCCGATTTTATCCTTTGGCAATTCCTGACAAAATATGATAATTCATCCATTCATTAAATTGAATTAAATAGAAATTGAGTCCATTAAGTATATTAAAACAACATGTCCAAAGTACAACAGATACACATTGCTGCCAAACAACCGGCAATATAATCGGAATCATCTCTCCGTTGTTGTTGTTGAACATAAATGGGTTGTTGTTGTTGATAATAACCTTGCTGAGGAGGAGGAGGAGGTTGTTGGTAATAGCCCCCTTGCGGGGGTCCTTGATAATAGCCTCCTTGAGGGGGGCCCTGCTGGTAATGTTGTTGCAGTGAGTACATCCCTCTATTCCCGTGTGAATCCTCGGCGTATCCTGCGTGTCTCGAATCCGCCGATTGAGACTGATGACTCCATTCTGGAGGGGCTCCCGTTGGTGCTTTATAGTCCATGATTGATTTCGAAGTTTGTGGTATCCGAGAAACAATATTGCAGATTGACTGGGTTTATGCAGGATATTGTGTTATTATACCTGACCAAGATAAATGGGTGACCGGGGCCGAGTAAATTGTATGATGATGATTAATTGAAATATTTAACCGTTGTTTTTTTCTTGTTCGGAAAATCTTCAATTATATTTTACGACGATTTAGACAGGAATGCTCCTTGTAAGGCGGAGAGATGTCAGGAGAAGAAGATTCCATTAAATGATTAATAATTCTCAAACAGTGTGACATGTGAGTTTTTCAAAAAAAAAAAGTGGGCTATGATTAAAGGGCCTTACATACTTGGCCAAGTTGTACAATAACGGGCCGAAAAGAAATTTTGTTTTCCTGAAGAAGCCATGGTCACGTGACTCGTCAACTGGATCATCTCGAAATCTTCGATCGTTAATTAATCTCCGCGAAATCATCATCTCTAATTTCTTAGTCAGCAAGAACCAAAATTTGAGTGTCGGCAAAAAGTCGAAATTAAAAATCATCGGAAAAGTTAATAAAATTCCTTTACCCCGCATATATATATTATAATTTTACTTTGGTAATGGTACCCACTTACAAGTATTATTTATCTTATCAAGTGGTTTTTCTTTTATTTTTTCACACTCGTGATAAAAACATTTTCCTTCAATGGCAATGAAAAATGCCGGTACCGGCTACCATCATATCAATAAGGTGGTGGGGTCAATGTAGGTGACTCATAAGGCTATATTTAAACAGAGTACATTAAAGTTATATTGGTGACTCATTAACCAAGTTTAATATTTCACCATTTAAATGGGTATATCCAATATTTATCTTACCCTGGTGGATTCATGAGTCCACCCCTCCTTTTCTTTGTGTTCGCTGGGACCTAAAAAAAAAAAAAAAAAAAAAATTTGAATGTATTATCATCACGGCTTGATGCGCCTACATAAATGTATATCATTTGACACTTTGAACGATATCAGTCAAACTTTGAAGCAAATAACTTTCACCCCTTTATAAGCTACCTTTGGGCCCTATACCTTAATAATAGACAACTGGTGTTCTCGCTAAAACTCTTTTCTTAAAAAAAAATGGTGTCACTTGCTATTTGGGTTCTCCCCCACATTTTATGCACCTACCCATTGAAAGGCGGCTGCCTGAACATTTAGCCGGTCCGGCGACCCTCCGGTTAATTAATTACAATAGTTTTTAAACTTCATGAAACCCCCCATATTTTCAACAATAGCAATGAGTAGTTCTGACAACGAGAAATCCGGAGCTATCATCTCTAGGGATGACGAACGCATTTCCAAGGATGAAGATGATTACATCAATGATCCTGAACTGCTTGAGTCAACATATCTGAATGAAGAAAATGTCGATGCCAGATTAGCGGCTCTTGCTGATGAATTGGAAGTTAATAGCAAAAAGCTTCAATGGAAGATCGATTTGTTTGTTGTGCCTCCGTTTTGTTTACTTTATTTCTTGTCATTTTTGGATCGGGTGAATATTTCCAATGCTAAGTTATATGGGCTTTCTCAAGACTTACATTTAAAGGGGAACCAATATAATACTGCTTTGACGTTATTCTTTGTTCCCTATATTGTGTTTGAAGTGTTGTCTAATTATGTCATCAAGAAGGTGCCCCCAAGATTCTGGTTAGCGGGGTCGATCTTTTGTTTTGGCGTCATTTCCATTGGTATGGGGTTTGTTACTAATTTTGGAGGGTTGGCCGCTTGTCGGTTTTTAATTGGGGTTACCGAAGCTTCGACTTTCCCCGCCATTTTCTATTTGTTGTCTACTTATTACACCAAATATGAAGCTCAAAGAAGATTCCTGGCCTTCTTTAGTGTAACGACATTGGCAGGGGCTGCTTCTGGTTCCATTGCTTGGAGAATCAAAGACCTCGATGGCCGGTATGGCATTGCTGCTTGGCAATGGATCTTTATCATCGAAGGTACTTTTACCACTGGGTTGGCATTTGTACTCTTATTTATCATCCCTGATTTCCCTGAAGAACTGAGATTCTTATCCAAGAATGAAGTTGCCTATTTGAAGAAGAAACTTGAACTTGTAAATGGTTCCCAATCTGCTCATGAAGTTGCTTTCAAGTTTAAGGATGTCCTCAATACTATGAAGGATTATATGATCTGGTTACCCACATTAGCTTACTTTGCTGTGATTGTTTCCGCTTATGCTGTTGCCCTTTTCTTGGCCCAAATCGTCAAGGATCTTGGTTATACTGCCGTTGCTGCTCAATCCCATTCAGTTTACCCTTGGTTAGTTGCTTTTGGTATGTGTAATATTGGTGCTTTCTTGTCTGATTACACCAAATTAAGATACCCTTTCTTCTTATCCTTCAGTTTCCTTGCCATTGCTGGGTTGGCGATGGTATTGGGTTCCACCGATTCTAATGTTCGTTACGCTGGTTGTTTCTTGGCTTGTGGTGGGTTATATACAGCTATGCCCACTTTAATTTGTTGGCTGACATTATCATTTGGATCTCATATCCGGAAATCGGTTGGCCTGGCTTGTATCATTGGGTTTGGTAATATTGGGGGGATTATTTCTACATTTTTGTTCCTTTCAAAAGACGCCCCAAGATTCATTACTGGTTTGGGGGTCTGTATTGCCATGATGGGTGTATCCATTTTGGCAGGTACCGCCATTTTGTTTTCTTTTATCTACCAAAACAAAAGAAAGCAAACTCCTGAATATAAGGAATGGTTCTATTCATTACCAGAACGGGATCAAAAGATGTTGGGTGACAGAGCCCCCACTTTTAAGTATATGTATTAATAATGTGTAATGATAATAATAATAATAATAATAATAATAATAATAGTAATAATACATAAGGTAATTAATTAAATGCTTTTTGAGGACGAGCCCCTCGTTTGTCATCATCATCCTCCATCACTTTTGGTACGGTTCGTTTAACCACAGCCGACCTTTTAAGCCGGGGAATTAATGCACTGCCCCTAGGTTTATGGATGTTTCTTGTAGCTTCACGGTGACGTTTAGTAGACACGTCATCGTCATCATCTAGGAATGAGGTTCTTCTCCGACGGCCCAGCTGTCTCAAAGGGGTGACTGTTCTTCGCAAACGCAACCTAGATGGTGTAAAGGAATCTGAATCTTCTTCATCTGAATCTTCTTCAACAGAATCCTCATCATCATCATCATCATCTTCTTCTTCTTCTTCTTCTTCTTCGTCTTCTTCATCTTCTTCTTCATCTTCATCGACGCTATCGTCATCGTCGTCATCATCGTATTCATTGACCATGAAATCAACCACAATTTCTTGATCATCATCACTTCTATTTGGAACAGGGGTATTGCGGTTCAGCGAATAGTCTTCAAGTGAGTCCCCACCTCTAACTGCTTCATTTTGAGTGATCTTTGGTTGAGGAGTTTTCACATTTGGAGCACACACCACATATTCCACTTGATCTTCATTAACCGGATGATTCTCATCTTGACCTTGATTTTGGGCAAATACTTCAATTTCTTTAAATGCTTCCTCTTCATAAGTCCAAGGATTATTGATGTCATCTTTGAGAAATCCAATAATCAGACTAATGGTATTCATTCCTTGTTTTAAAACCAAAGGTACTGAATTGATCCCTCCCAGAGGTCCAAATAACATTGGCTTCCATAATAACTTCTTTGGATCTATTTTAACATAGTTTTTCTGTTCCCATTTATCAATCACTTGCTTGATCTTCTTTGGACGAATTATAATTCCAAATTTCCCCACAATCGGATTTCTGACTAATGCCTGTAATTGTTCAAGACCAACCACCACGTCCAGAGGAATCATACCTGTTAACTTCGACAACACTTCGATCAGAATTGGTGGTAGCTTCTTGCGATCAAATTTCATTAAAATCTCATTTAACTTGTAGGCAACGGTGATCTTCCAATAATTACGATACAGCACTAACCCCAAATCGGAAAGGGGTTTCTCCGGAGTCCCAAATTTAAACTCATTTCTCGATAAAAGGTATGAAAAATCAATTAGAAAATTCCCATACCCTTTACGCTGAAAAATTGGAAGGGTGACAATACAACTGAGATTGTAATCAGAACTATTCAACTTTTCTTTCAGAAAGTAGCCAACAAAGTGATACCGATTTGGATCGGTGGCATCAATTTCGGTAAGAATATAGAAGATGAATGGTTCGACGTCATAATATAACGTTTTTGAATTCAAAAACAACTTTGCCAAGAGGCAGAGGTTTTGACAATAACTCGTTTGTTTTCTACCATCCACTTCCCATACCGAGATCTTAGCATCATTATCACGATATATTTCAGTCCCAGGCGGATGATACTCGCCATTTATAGTACAATGCTTTAGTCGATGTCGTTGATAGCTTGTTGTCTGCAGCATGTACAGTAAACAATGTTCACAGATATAAAGCCTTTGTGTTCGAGAAAACTCTTCTGGGTATGGGGCAGTGTACCAAGTTTGGATTTCATAATCGGCAAAGACAATGGATTTGATCCTTTCATTTGGTTCCTGTTGATCTGATGGTGCCAATTGGTCAAAGAGCTTTCGATCTTCAGCGCTAGGTTCGGTATAATTAATTAAACAATCAGGATAAGGAATTACCCCATCATATGGAAGAGGGGCCTGTTTAGAAACCGCCCTTTGAAGCTTGATCTTATTATACTTGATGGTGATGGTGAAGGTTTTGGTGCGGACGACATTTGGATTGATGAATTCAGGATCTTGATGGAGAAGTTTATCAAATGTGGTTTTGACATCATAAGAAACATTCCTGTTTAGCCGTCGGCTTTTTCTAGGACTTGTGTTGGCACTGTCGGCCTTCATACCATCGGTGGGT
The DNA here is from genome assembly GCA_030569815.1 of Diutina ranongensis (nom. inval.). Classification (NCBI taxonomy): domain Eukaryota; kingdom Fungi; phylum Ascomycota; class Pichiomycetes; order Serinales; family Debaryomycetaceae; genus Diutina; species Diutina ranongensis (nom. inval.). The sequence continues at coordinate 96,658 of JAJMLP010000001.1, forward strand.
CTTAGTTGAGTGTGTGATGAAATACGCGTACGGCATATAACCGTGATAGAAAGTGAAGGGCTCAAGATGGCCACTAGATGGAGGAAGATGCGGCTGATGAGAAAAGCGAAAGTTTAAAGAATTGGAGATTAAACCAACTTAAAAATCAAAACTAAAAAAACGAAGCCCACACCCGGATTTGAACCGGGGACCAATTGATTTGCAATCAACTGCGCTAACCACTGCGCCATGTGTGCTTCATGCGCAAAGTTGGCGAGCAATTCCATGGCCGATCACCTTTGAAACAGTATATCAATATTAAGATGACGTGTGATCTCGTTTATCATTAACTAATTTATTATTTGATTATTCTAATTACCTATATTAGCTGCAGATGTACGTCTATGCCTTTTAAGGCTCCAAGAAAAGAGGTTTCTGGTGAGGGGTTATAAATATCCCCAAAAATAGACACGATGATATTGTTCGTGTACTACATCTCGTAAATTGAAGAACATGTAAATTCGGTGCATTACATGTACCCCTCATGGTTACGGAGTATCACTAAAATTATTTAATAGTATCACTGGTTTATTAACGATTCTAATTTGGGATTGTAGCAAGGTGAGTGAGAGCCAGTAACACATCGGTGGGGGTAGACGCATCTACGTTTGCAATCACCACAAACTTGCTCTTTTCATCAACAATACTATCGTCAAGTTTAGCAACATCACAGATAAGAAGGTGACCAGCACCTCCATCTATAGATAATTGTTGGCAATTATGCCCCCTCCAAGTAATTTTAGATAAATCAAGCGAATGGTTTGAGGAAAGCTTATTGGTAATTTCTTGCATCGCTTCTGATGACCCATTAGGGTACATGGCAATAACAACATCACTAGATACAGATGCTTCAACCAAATGCTCAATGGCCGAATAATCATAACTTTCCAACACCTGGGATACTGGATATATCCGGTTATTCACCAAAAGAGCTCGGTGATTTTTGTTATCGACACATGGAGAAATCGCAATTACTCGAACGCATTTGCTATATTCCGCTATCAGATATTCAAGCCAACTAAGTTGCCTTTGTCGTTGACTTATATCGATAACCAAGTTTTCATGTCGTTTTCTAACATCATCGAGTCGGGTCATTAATTCCGCTTTTCTCTCATCAGTCTCTTTAACATCATCGTCAAGCAGTGAGATTGAAGTCTCCAAATCCAGTTTAAGGGAGGAGAATTTTTCATCATCTTTTTTGATATCATTAAGTTGTTGGGTCAAATCTGTCCGCTTCTTATGAAGTTGATAAAGTTTGTCTTCGACATCAATTAGCTTTCGCTCTGAATCAGCTAATCGCTGGTTATGCTCCAGTTCCTTTAATTTAAGACTTGCCATTTTTATATTGAAAGGGGTTTGTACCTCTTCCAAGTATTCCTTCTCCTCCAATTTGATTTCTTCATCAATCAATTTCTTATTTTTGTCTTCCTCTTTGGAAATCTTTTCGAGTAATTCATCTCTTTTAAGGGTTATCTTCTCAATGGCAACAACTAAATCTTCATATCGAAAATGTTTTTGTTCTTCAAGTAACATTTTCCCTTCTTGTTGAATTTTGGCGAAAACTTCATCATTCTTGGCAGTTTCTTGCTGTTTAAGTTGTTGTACCTGGGCTCGAACCTCTCTTAATTCAACATCATCTTTACTGAGTCTATCAATGAGGTCATTAGCATCGTCAATTCGTTTTAACAACTTTCTCTTTGCTGCGCGTTTATCGGCCAATTGGTTACGTAAACTGACCATTTTGTTGTATAACTCATCATGACATATTTGTAAGTCATATACTTCGGCATCTAGCAGAAGCTCGGGAGTAAATTGATCTAATCGTTTTTCCTTTTTGGGTAATGCCACCATCTTTGTTTTTAAAAGCTTTTTAAGTCCACTATAATCTTGAAGTCTCTTCAGTGGCGATACCAGAGGTGCCAGAGGTAAATTCAGACCATTTGATTCCAATGGGAGTTTATAGGATGGATTAGGGATCAAAGATGGTTTGTGGGATATCAAAGGGGTATTCTCATCATTGACAGGACTTGACCGCGGAGTGGCGGTGTTATCAACATCGGCATAACGACTTAGTTTATCTCTCTTAATATCATCATTGATAGACCCATCAGGTCGTCTGGGTCTCTTCTGTGGGAGCATCCACGACGTCCACTTATGGCACTGGTGCAAAACAAACAAAACTGTTACCACCAGTAATGCCACTCCTGAAAAAAGAAGAGCGCGTACCAGCAACCGGGGGAAGCGACCACAACTGGAGTTAGGGAAGAGCCGGAATATGGTGGAGTTGGAGGTATTTTGATTGTTAATGTCAAAATTACCTTGTAATATCGTCGAGCAAGATTCAAAGGTTATTGTGGTTTGAGTTCCGGTTATGAGCTCAGGTATCGGTTTCGATTCGGTTAAATCTAAAGATGATAGGATATAGTTATCTTTGGTTACCATTGATCATTTGTTAAAAATTCAACGAGAAAATACCAGGTAACTTTTTCTTCGGTATTGTGATATATATGTATATTCATGGGCGACAATCAATGGCGCAAGGCGTCGCCATATAATGGACTATCAAAAGGTGCTAGTAAAATATTGTCTAAGGAATGTGACATTTTTGCAAACCAAGGCGGAATAATGAATGTACATTAATTCAACGCCCCTTCCTCCCCCTGTACCCGCCATAGGGGGTCGCTAATGGTGATTAACGCTATTTTAGAATATTTTTATCCTAGATAGTAAATTAGCCAACTTTAAAAGGGTGAAACCCCGTGATGATGACTTAAAACAATAGGTTGATGAATTTTGACGCTAATTGCATGAGATAAATTGGTAGATGCCATTTTAAGTCATCTCGGGAACCGACCGAAATCACCGCGACTGAGAAGCCCTGATCCCACATCTAGATGTCACTGAGAGACGAAGGGTCAGAGATTCAACCATCAGATGTCGAGCATGATCGGTTATGTAATATCCTCCCTTCGTATTACATGTACAATTCCTTGTACAAAGCCGAGGTTGATTCTGATGAAGAACCAGAATATCAACAACCTCCGTTATATCTGAGGGAACAAACCCCAACCATCCCCGTGATTCTGTTACCTAGTACTCGACCAACATCCCGTCCAGGATCTCCTTTATTATCTCCTCAAGAATCATTGGCTACTTCGGTAGCAGCAAGAATTGGTGGTCGTCCTGATGTCGTCGCCAATGAGAACCTGTCAAGATGGCAGGAAACATTAATCGATAATATCCATCGTCTTCAAAATTTACTGGGATCAACAAATGAATACGCCCAAGCCATTGACATCGAAGTGGTGTTTACAAGAGAACTTTGTGAACTGGGGATGAAACCAACGATTATTGACCCAAGTCAATTTGAATACAATAAGGGAGACTTCCTCAATGGTTATATCATCATTCAAAACAAAATGAATAAACCAGTCCCCTTTGATATGCTCTATGTGGTGTTTGAAGGTACCGTTCGTATCAAATCCAATGCTAACAATAAAGTGGATAACTTCCTCACCATGTTTGATTTCAGTGCCAGTTTTAATGCCGCCCAAATTAATCGATTGGTTACTGATGAAAATAACCCTTATGAATTTAGTACCTGGATTGACCCTTTAGATGGTACCTACCTTTCCTTTCTTGAAGATCGCATGATTCATCCCAATCGAAGATATAAGCGGTTCTTTACATTTAAAATTCCTCAGACCCTCCTTGATACCAAATGTGAAAATGATATTAGTGATCATATTCAATTACCTCCGACATTTGGCGGGTCAGTTGTGGGGAACCCATTGGGACAACCAAGACCGCCTCTTTCCCGCCAACTGTCTCAAACCCAAATTGTTACCCCTCTGGCAAGAGATTTTGCTAGTCAAGCTGCTCTGATAACGTATGGGGTATTGGCACGATTCATTGGCAGAAAACTGAAATATGGCATTGAAACTAATACCACCCCGGTATCTAAAGAACCAAGAAGATTGGTTAATAGTCGAGGTGATGAATACATTATTTTACAAGAACAGACGGGGTTTGTTAGGGTCATTCAAAGATCAGATGCTCCCCTGTTACTGAACTTTAAAATTAAACAGGCGATCCTGATCCAACAATTTAAAAATATCGTGGGAAGAGTACTGGAAGTTGTTCAGCAATTTGAAGGAAGACAAGATCCTACTTCAAGTGTGGATAATTCATTGGAACCAATGATTTCAACCGAGCTGTCGAAAGAACGCCAACTTTATCGAAGTCACCCAAGAGAACGGTCGATCCCAACTTATAGTGAACAAGTTAAAATCATTAGTAAACTGCTGGGGTTTGGAACCAAGAGGAAACCTTTTGGTACATTGAGAATGGTTACTAGTCAGCCAGTGATTCGTATAGATTATATGCTGACCCCTAGCAATTTATTACGACTGAATTCCGAAAACCCATCGCTGTGGAAATTTGATTTATCGATAGATTTAGGGTTCTTACAAAGTGGAGGTACTCTGAAACTTCCAGAATTTAAAGATTTATCCCTCCGGTTAATGGCGCAAACTTATACCACCAAAACTTACCCAATTCCAATGGAATTTGCTTCTCCAAACTTGTATGAAATTCATCAACGGGCAAGAAAACTTGCCCAAGAACTTCGAACCGTTAAACAGCAACATAAGGATTTTTCCATTGACTCTCAACTTGTTAGTGATGTATGGTCACTTTGTGATATGGATATTCAAACCAAAGAACTCTATCTTAGAGCTCCTCTGGTGAAAGAAGTGAATGCAGTGCCTTGGACTTTGAATAAGAATAATAGTCAAGGCACCGAATACCTTAAACAGGTCAATATCCCCGTTGATTTGACTAAGCTTCAATTGACTCCAGTTACCGTTGGTCTGGTGATACCTAAAGTTGCATCCTATGATCGATTTTGTTTGGTTCCAAGTTTCCAATCATGTTTTGTTGGCCGTTACTATTATTTACAAGTTTCGGCGTTGGTTGGATCCGATCCTTTTGAAATTAAGATCCCTGTGCTAATCAATAAACCTGATCGGGTTGAATCTTGGATTGAATACAAAAGATATTTACTTGAAGCCACCAAAAATCAATAACAGGCGTATTATTTATTATTATTATCATTATTATTATTATTATTTAGGACTTTTATAGAAGGGGGGTTATTCCCCCAATTAATTAATGACTTTCTTTATATTCAGCAAGGAACTTTTTCTTAGCTTCAATTGTTAATGTGTTAGCAACCAATGGTAATCCATTTTCTTCAAAAGAGCCTCTAACCTTTTTCACTTCATAACTAGCAAAGTTATGAATCTTGGCTCTGATATTATGATCCTTGGTATTGAAACAAGCAAACACTCGGAAACAATATTGTAAGATGGTCAATGTAGGCAAGGGCATGGTGAAATAACTAGGATTGATCTTGATAATCAACAGCTTAATTTCCCCATCGAGCTTATATTGTCCTCCTCTGGAAAAAATGTCAATAAATGGAAGTAATCCCTTACCATTGGAGGAGGTACCTTCTAAGAGCATAATCACTGGTCTATCCTTGAGGTCATCAAGGGATTTAACGATTCTGCCGCTGCTTTGTAAGAAATCATCGAATGACCACCAAAATAATTGCCAAGCAGAGTACCGATGGAGATACCCCTTTTCATCTGCCTTGACGATATAAACGGGACGATTGGCAACAATTTGATAGATATAACCATCTAAAGGACTGGTATGATTAGCAAAGACAAGATCGCCTGGTTTAGGTAAATTCTTTGTTATCGATTCAGCATCCCGTTTCCTAACACCATCAATCAAGACCAGACACAGGTTCATCCCTCCAATCACCAAAATCAAGATATTGGACCCTAACCCTGGTGAGATCGCCGCCAACAAGAACCCAATGATGATAACTGGGAGTTTCAGGATGAAATAGACAATTTTAAGGGGGAGGGCAAGGATCAGAGACGCTGGAGGAGTTACCGGCATAAATGGGGTAACTCCGGTGGCTCTATCCCGGTAAGTGGAAAATTTTTCCATTGATCTTACTTATCAATTGGTATTTCCCTTTAAGCCTTATGAGTCGGGGACAAAATGGTGCCGCGCTTAGATACAGGAACATTGATAATCAATTCAAGATAGTCAATATTTATATTTATACGTTTGTTCTATAATAAAAGCTATTGATAGTTTAATCTCTGTTCATCGTCAGGTGAAGTTTATGTTCTCTCATGAACCCACTAGAGATGGCACCTAATGTCACCGTAATTAAAGCAAAAAGGAAAGCGATACGACAAGCCATCCAATACGAATCCTTGATCGCTTGGGTGGCATAAGCGGGAGCCTTTTGAATATAATCGGAGTTTTCCAAGGCCTTTGCAATGATCTTCTTTGCCTCCTTAGGATCCAGTACCACTGCGGTGACTTTACGTACTAAGTTTGACCTTAAACTGTACTGGAACATTGCCAGAGCAATGGAAACCCCCAAGGTAGACCCTGTCAGTCTAAAAGTGTATTGGATAGAGGTGGTACAAGCCTGATACTTTGCTGGAGTGGCCAGGATTAACGCAAGCAAAGTAACTGTCAAAACCACGGAATAACCAAACCCAGGTAATAAGGTGAGAGCAAATTGGGCCCACACGGGAATCTGAGGGGTGATCATATATATTTGGAAAACCCCAATAATCGAAAGAACCCCGGCAAGAATTGCCAAATTGTAATAGCGACCAGTTCTCTTCATATAAATCCCAGCACCAACACTACCGATGGAAACGGTAAAGAAATTGGGAATGAGCCGAAGACCAGTTGACGTTGCCGACATTTGCATCACCGAAGTGTAGAAAAGGGGGACGTAAAAGAGGTATGAAAAAACCGCCATTGAATAAAACCAATTGGCCAAACTAGACGAAATGACGGTTCTGATCCCCAACAAATGCATGGGAATGATTGGTTCTTCGGAAATGTAAGTTTCGGTATAAACAAAAGCCACCAATAAGATTACCAGGACAATACAGAGGCCAATAAACCACGAACTGTTATAAGGAACATCCTTACCACCGATTGAAGCCGCCGTCAAAATTAACATAAGCAGCAGCACCAAAAAGAATGCCCCGAGGAAATCCACCCGAGCCAACTTTGCCCTGAAATCAGAACCAATTGCCCCTAAACCTGGGGAACCGGCTGGCAAAATTAAAAACTTCCGAATGATAACTGCAGCGATTACCGCAAATGGTACTTGGAGAATAAATACATATTTCCAACCAAAGGCATCAGCTACAATCCCTCCGAGGAACCCACCGGAAGCAGACCCCAATCCAAAGAAAATATTTGCTAAACCTTGATAAAATCCCCGATCCCGAAGGGGAATAAGGTCAGACATGGTAATAGTACCTAAACAAGTCATCCCTGACCCACCCAACCCGGTAACAAACCGACCAGCAATGAGCATAGTCAACAGATTAGTTGCACACATAAGACACCCAAATCCAAAGATCAAACAACACCAAAATAACATCATCCGACGACCAAAAATATCGGAAAGCTTACCAAAGATGGGTTGCATTGCCGAACAGGATAATAAATAGGCAGTTGCAATCCAAGAAATCGAACTGATGGCATTCAAATCATTTGCGATGGTTGTCAAGAGAGCGGTGACGACGGTGGTGTCCAATGCCGCCAAAAAGGAACACAAGAAGATCAGCAGAGTTACCACCCGAAGTTGGGTCTTTGGAAGTGCATACCCATCGTAATCGGGGTTATCAATCGCGGTCCCCGGTTCATTATCCTGGGGTAACAGACCATAACCATGAGATGCCAATTGACGATCAGAGATTAATCCTTGCTCTTCAGCAGCAATCTCACCAGCTACAATACCTTCTGTCCCCGTAGATACATCCTTAAGGATGTTGGGTTTGAGGTCGTGCTCCTCAGACATTAATCTTTTCAGCTTTTGAAGCCGCGACCGGGGCTATTTATCTTATTCAGATGTCGCTGCACGATAAGTCCACTCTAAGTAAATAGTTGCGCTTGCAATAAATCTTGGATATTATACAGGTATTTACCGAAGATAAATACTAGGGAAATATCCTCGTCTGTTTTTTTCATCCATTATTGCAAAAACTGTGGCTGATTATAATTAATAATCAGAAAACCCTTATACTATGATGGTGGTTGGTGATAGACATCAAGTCACGTGCGTGTGGTCTGCTTATGTAATCGCATTTCGATTATAACAAGAAATGTCGTTTTTGTAATCAGAATATCTAAAGTTTGGTAGTAAGGTCATGTAGGAGACTGTTAACAAGATGAGAGTATCAAATAGCCAGATGGTCAACTAATCAGAATGAGGTGAGCCCTATTGATTTGCATTCCCTAGGGGTTAGCCATAAAACGAATTCAAAACAAATGATGTATAATTCGTAGTATTTACCACAGTGGTATGGACTCAGCACAACTCAGTGAAGTCAACAGATAAACAAATAAAAGAATGCTCTCAGCTATTCAGATTCAAATACCTGTATCCAATGCCACAATAAGCAGTGCTCACGTGAGATCAGCTAGTGGGAGTTATCAATAAAAATATTATTATAGGTTAGTATCCCTTGTGCTTTGAGTAACGGGTCTAGGATACAAAGATGACGATTATCCAAGAGTATTCCCTCAGTTTAATGGTTATGTGTGAAAGACAGAAGAATTCAGTGCCTAGTACTAATGGTTATATGCGTAACAAACTAGAATGCCTTTTCACAGAAATATGTCAAAAAAAATCAGACTGTTGAGGATATCCAGTGATTTACTCCTTTTTGTAGCTTGATGCCCTAAGTTGGGAGTATAAAACTCATATAGAGCATCTGATACCTGGCTTACATTTATTATAGTTAATTTCTTATTAAACGGTCATCAAAATAGTCACTTTTAATTCTATATAAGATAAACTATTTCTTTTCTGTTGAACTACGGTCTTCAGCGCTATGTTTTTCAGCGCTAAGGTTTTCAGCACTAATTTCTTCAGCGCTATATTCCAAGTCCTTTTCTTTAGTCGTCTTCTCTATCTTCTCCGTTCTCAAAATTCTAAACGTGTTCCTCCAGTTTTTGTGTTCACCATTGTACAGTTCAACTCCATCCAATGATTGTTGGGATTCAAGACGATAGTCTCTCAAGCAAAAAGATGCAAAAAGGATGGGAACGCAACAACAAAGACCAATGATACATAAAATACGTTGAACATCGTTATAGGCTGAAACCATTTCATTTCTAACGGGTGTGCCCCATGGATGCTTCATAATAAATGAAAACGGCGAATTATACGACTCTTCAGCAAGAGTACGATCTCCCATTTTGGATAATAATTTCCTGAAAAGTAATTGAGTCCACACAGCACCTGATACTGCTGCACCGATAGCAGAGCCAATGTTATTGCAGGCAAGAAATGCTGCAGTGACGATTGCCATATTAGCATGAGACACACAAGCTTGAATTGACGATTGCACAGAATAAATAAAGAACCCTGCGCCAAATCCCATAAGACATAACCCACCAATAATCCCAGACTTAGCCTCTTCCCCTGAACGGTAATATACTAATAACCCATTGGCAACAAACCACATCGCTACCCCGAAAATAATTAATGGCTTAAGACGACGTAAATAAATCACCGCCACTCCAACAATCAGACCGGTGACCACTGAAACAAATGAGTACAACGAGGTAATTCTGGTTGCCAGTGAAATTGATTCATTGACAGAAACAATAAGAATTGAGTACATGAAATCATTGGGCATAAAGTAGACAAGGTTAATACCAACCCCGATAATAAGAGCGGACCAAACCCCTCGCTCTTTTACTAAATACCACGGAAGAATAGGGAACTTTGCAAACTTTGCTTCCCATAAAACGTAAATGGGAATGAAACAAAACCCAATCACAAGAGGGGCAATGACTTTGCCCGTATCCCATTGGTCTTTATCACCCCCGGCAATGGTTAATGGAACAAGGAGGAACAAGAAAATAATAACAATGATAAGCAACGCTATGAGATCCATTTGGTAGAATACTTCGATGAAATAAGCAACCCAGGAGACTTTATCGCCAGTTGCTGCCCTTTCTTCGTTGACTTCCTTCCATTCATTGCTTCTTCTACCGAGCCATTCCATATGGAGCATCACCGCAAGGAGAGGTACACAAGCTAAAGGTAAAATGAAAGCCCACATCCCAATCCCCCATGACCATCTCGTTCCCACCGCTTCAGTAATGTTTCCCGAAATCCATGTGTTGATAAAAGTATGGTAAAACGGAATGTAGGTGCAAGCTAACCGCCAATTCAACGGGGTATGATCACCAATAATAAATTGCAACATAGTCATTAACCCAGCGAGCCCAACTTCATAGATAACCATCCCCCCTGTATACCGTTGGAAGTCATAAGCTTGGGACAGAATGATGGTTCCAACAACATAAAATAAAATTGCAACCACCAACAATTGCAATCTACCATACAAATCAGATAATCTTGCATAACCAAGTTGCGACGCTCCCCCCACCACGTTACGAATAACGTTTACCGTAGCACTCATCGAATGGGTATTATATGAAGACGCTGCCTGCGCTTGGTAAACTCTTAACACATTAGCACTAAGCCCATAAGCATAAGAAGCGAGGAAGATAAAGAAAAAGACAATAATCTTATGGATGGGCCGCAGATATTGCTTTGTCAAAATATCTATCTTAAGTACCGTAAACTTGGTCTGGGTAGCAGTAGAATAGGGCATGGCAACAATCAAGGAACATTTTGCTTTGTTTTATATTAATTTTCTCATTCTTTTCATTAGAAATGAGATTATTAACGGTGAAAAGTTCATTGCATAAGCACATGGCACAAATTCGATATTTAGCTATTGTCCGACAGTTATATTGAAGAGGGTTCCAACAATGGAAAAATCATAACGGAAGACATCTTCAGGGACATTATCATAGCAACATATTCAATACCTCGGCCAACTTGTCTGATCATGACTTAGTAGAGCCAGGGTCCTCAAGACGTATATGAAGTTTATCGAACTAATCCATTACATCAACTGATTAATCAGATAGAGTTTAATGCAAGTTGCACACGTCAAAATTAGAACATCCAATGAGATTGGAATGACACCGTCCCGACTCGGACCAAAAAGGGTTGAAGTGAGATGCATTAACTGTGATTGCCTCATAGGGGTAACCACGAAGGTACAAGGGGTTAATAGTTGTCACAATAATGACAGCTGCACCTATAAGTATTTCGAATTCGCATTTTGTACGAAGTATGACAAGACCCCCTTGACAACAGTGATCACGAAAATCTCCAATAATTCATTAGATTGAGGTGGATTCTTCAATTAGCCTATCATGGCCATCCCGTGGCAATTTACCGGCAAATTTGATATGCGAGTAATACCCTCCTAAAACGTGTGAAAAAACACAAAGCTTTCTGTGTCTACAAATATATCGATGCCCTACTGCCACCAAGGTTATCCATTACCTTTGAATTCAAATATCCAAAAACTATCCTAATTAATATCCGTTACCTTATTTTTGTTCTGTTGAACTATGGTCTTCACCACTGGATTCCGATTCTTTATCCTTATCCATCTTATCAGATGAAAATATTTTGAGGAAACCCTTCCAATTTTTGTGTACATCATTGTACAGTTCAACTCCATCCAATGATTGCTTGGATTCGAGATGGAAATCTCTCAAGCAAAAGGACGCCAAAAAGAGGGGAACACAACAACAAAGACCGATGATACACAAGATACTTTGAACCAGGTTATAAGCTCCAACCATTTCATTTCTAACTGGAGTTCCCCATGGATAATCGACAATGAATTCAAACGGCGATCCATAGGCCTTTTTGGCAAGCGTTTCATCTCCAATTCGGGCCAACAATTTCTTGTATAATAATTGAGTCCAGACGGCACCTGATACGGCTGCACCAACAGCCGACCCAATGTTATACGATGAAAGATATGCTGCAGTGACAACTGCCATATGAATATGAGATGTACAAGCTTGAATTGACGCCTGAACAGCATAGGTGAAAAACCCAGCACCAAACCCCATAAGACATAACCCACCGATGATCCCAGCATGGGCCTCTTCCCCTGAACGGTAATATACTAATAACCCATTGGCAACAAACCACATTGACACCCCGAAAAGGATGAAGGGTTTAAGACGCCGGAAGTAAACCACTACCAACCCGACAATCAGACCGGTGATCACCGAAACAAATGAGTACAAGGAGGTAATTCTGGTTGCCAGTGCAATTGATTCATTGACAGCAACAATAAGAACGGTGTACATGTAATCATTGGGCAAATACCACACAAGATTGATACACACCCCAATGATAATAGCTGACCAAACCCCCCGTTCTTTTAATAAATTTCCTGGAAGTAAAGGATTCTTTGCAAATTTCATTTCCCAGATAGCAAAAACCGGAATGAAAACAAACCCAAGTACAAGAGGGGCAATAATCTTTGCTTTCTTCCATTGGTCTTTAACCCCCCCCGCAACGGTTAATGGAACAAGGATTAACCCAAACACAATAATAATTAAAAGTAATCCAATGACATCAAGTTTATGGAATAATTCGATAAAATAAGTAACCCAGGTGATCTTTTCGTTGGCTGCGTTCCTATCGGCGTGGAGTTCTTTCCATTCACTGCTTCTTCTAGCGAGCCATTCCATATGGACCAACACCACAAGGAGAGGTACACAAGCTAAAGGTAAGATGAAAGCCCACATGCCAATCCCCCATGACCATCTCGTTCCTATTGCTTGAGTAATATCCCCCGAAACCCAAGTGTTAATAATAAACGGAAGGGCAGGAATGAATGAACAAGCCATTCGCCAATTCAATGGGGTATTATCACCGATAATAAGTTGCAAGATGATCATTAATCCTGAATAACCAATTTGGTAAAGAACTGATCCTCCTGCATACCGTTGGATGTCATAGGCTTGTGACATAATAATCGTTCCCACAACATAAAATAAAATTGAAACCACAAACAATTGTAATCTACCATATACGTCAGATAATCTTGCGTACGCAAATTGTGAAGCGGCTGCTACCACTGAACGGATCACATTAACGGTAGCATACAACGAATGGGAGCTATATGAAGACGCTGCCGTTGCTTGGTAAACATACCGCACATTACCATCGAGTCCATAAGCATAAGCGACGAGGAATATAAAGAAAAATAGGATAACTCTTTGAATTGGTCGCAGATATTGCTTTGATAAAATTTCTATTTTATCCACCGAAAATTGGGACAGCGCAGTGGTAGAGTAGGGCATACCATCAATCAAGGGACATTTTACATGTTTTATATTAATTTTCTAGGTCTTTTTTAATAAAAAAAATGACATTATTAAAGATGCCAAGTTCATTGCATAAGCACATTGCATATACTCATCGCTATTAATATTCCCCGACAGTTTTACCGAAAACTCGATTCGAGAAAATGAATGAATCACCAGGGACAAGAAAGACCTTTAGGAACGGTATCACAGGGTAACCAGAACTATGATTTTGTCCGACATATTTTGTTAGCCACATCTTTCCACAATTATCACAAGACTCACACTGGCATTTAAAGCCTATTAAATATCTGCGACATTCCCTAAACTGATTAATCAGATAAAGACTTTATGCACGCCACACACGCCATACTCAAACGTCCAATGAGATCAAAAAGCCATCTGCCGATTCGGCTTAAAAAGTTTTCTGATGGTTTAAAAGTATAAACTTTTGGTGGGATTTTGATCAAGTTATGGGCAGACCTCTCATCTTCCTGGAAGCTGCCATATACGTGTTTGGATGTAACGCTGCCGTCAAAAATCTTACAAGCTTCTCTTCGGAAGAAATCGATTATTGCCGTACCGACAATAATTTTCTTGCGTCATTGGTTGGGTGTATTGGTTCCAATTTCAATGGAACTTTTACCTCCCAATTGAATGAACTATGTCCGGTATCCCCTGTTGATATCGAACATGCTTGGCAACATTACCAACTAAATGGTAGTACCAATACCAGTTTAAGTAATGTCCCCTTGCGCATTAGTCCAGCGATTGTAGAACCAATTATTGACTCATATCGACTTTACTTGGGTAATTACAATAATCTGGCCTATTTCCTGGGATGTCTTTGGGGGTATTGGATAACCATCCTAATTGGTTATATCCTAATAAAAAAGACAAGAAAACATATTTGCTTGCTTCCCACTTCTTGGCTTTCGAAAAACATATTTTTACCTCCACTTTGGCGATGGCATAAAGATCAATGTTTTTCAATAAATAGAATTGAAATTGGCTTGATCCCAAGTCGAATTCAATCGATTATCATCTTTAACTTCGTGGTGCTTACTGGGTACTTGACATTTGCCGAAATATCCTATGATCCTCGAGATACCATCTTTGCAAAATTCGAAAATCCTCGGTTCAAAGGGTTATGCCACATGTATGGAGATCGACTGGGGATGATTGCCATTTTCTTATTACCATGGGTAATATTATCAGCGGGGAGAAATAATTTTTTCCAATGGTTGGCAGGGATTAACTATTCCACGTTTCTTTGTTATCATCGATGGATTCTGCGGGTGATGGTAGCGGAACTTGTATTCCATGCTAGTTGTTTCTTGCTCTATATTGGGATTGACCCTATTGAATATCATAAGGCGTATTTCATTGCTGGGGTCACTGGGATTTCTTCGATGATTTTGATTGTGACGTTGGCGATTTTTCAAATTCGTCATCGGTGGTATGAGTTCTTCTTGGTCACTCATGTATCACTATCATTACTTGCATTTATTGCCCTGTGGGTTCATTTAGCAAAATTAGGGTTTTATCACTATGTCCCATGGATGATTGGGTTATGGTTACTGGACAAATTGATTCGAAAATATAGAATCAACAAAATTGGTGAACAGACGGCCCAAGTATCATTAATTGACGACACCTTAAGGGTGGTAATCCCAATATCCAACAATCAACATTTCCCAGCAGGTGGACATGTATTTATCCGGTTTATGATCCCAGGGTTGGAGTGGCAAAGTCATCCTTTCACTTATATTGTTGGTGATTCTGAATTAATCTGTTTCATCAAAGTGAAAGAAGGTATCACTAAGAATATTGAAAAGATATTATTGGATGAACCAATGCCCACGAAATCGTTCAAAGTGCTTGTCGATGGGCCCTACGGCGAAGCAGCTCCATATTATCTGTTTGATAGGGTGGTTTTCATTGCTGGAGGCCATGGTATCCCTGGTATTTACTCTGAAGCCCAACAGTATGCTCTAGTCAAAAGGCAACCGAAATTGATTTGGGTTACTCGATCTCATTCATGGTTCCATCCTCAGATTAAGGAATTGACACCTCAAATTTTTGACACTAATAGAGAAGCCTATGGTAATGACTACCATTACGTCACCCGGGGCCGTCCAAATATAAGCAAAATAATCAATGAAGAACTCGAGGGAGATGGAAAATCAGTCGCCATTGTTGTTTGTGGGCACCCTGCTCTAGTTGATGATATCAGGTCGATGTTGGTTAAAAGTGATTGGCATGGAAAGCATGTCGAACTTTTTGATCAATTACAAGTATGGGCATAACTCAATTGTTATCATATAGATTATTCAAATGTGCCTTGCCAAACCCATAAAACTTCTCCTCATTAATCCTCGCTGCTAACTGGTCAAGTCCCATCTTAGCATGTTGTAAGAGGTCTTCATCTCCATAACTGTCAGCAATCTTCTTCTCCAATTCAAAGCACTCGGTCAATTTTGAAACCATTACCAACTGTTTATACCCCAAGATTGCCAAGTTTAGGAAGTTTAAAACCTTTCCAAGTTTAAATGAACCTTCTTGATACATTTTAAATCCGATATTAGCAAGTTGTAGATAACCCAGCGATATTAATTCAGCAATCCCCAATGAGTTTATCAAAGGCATAATATTTGATATTATCCCATAAGCATCGGTAATATATCCTAATTGGGTAAAATTGACGGTTAAAATTAACAACCCTTTCACCATTAATGTCAAAAATCCAAGGGTTTTTGCCTTGGCTATCACCCGAAATAAATGAGTGACTCCTTTTGCAAAGTTCCCTGTTGCTGAAAATACTTCTGCCTTTATCAATTCAAGTTCAATAGTAATAAACAAATCCTTGATTCCCCCTTCGTTGATCTTATTGGTTATGAGAGCAACCACTTCCGAATAGTTCCCTTCGGCATATAGCACCTTAACCAGGGCGAGGAATGTTTCATTTTCTAATTCAATGTCATGGAGTTCTGTTGTTTGGAGACGAGTTAACATTTCTCGGGCAACAATGGTACGGCCCTTTCTAAGGTAGATGTCAATTCCAAGAAGAAGACGTCTGATCTGGATGATATTAATGATTTGTGTGTTTGTGGTTTCCAGTTGAATTTGACGTAATTCTTCCAACGATCGATCTCCATTACCATCATAATAATCAAGGTATGCTTTGCGACAAAAGAATGATATCTTGTCGACTTGACTTGAAGCATAATCCAATGATATTTGACTGTAAATCTTGGCGATATTTAGATAGCCAATTCTTGTCCATACTACTGCCGCCATATCCGCCAGTTTCACCACCGGTTGGTTAGTGTCACCGTGGAGACTGACGTACATGCCTTTAATTAGCAGTTCCATGTAGTCCCGAAACAGACCCAGCATCATATTTTGAATCACCTGGAAATTGATTGCCATCGAATACATGGGAATTTGCCGTTTCAGCTTTTTCATCAACACTTCAAGTAATTGTTGGTCGTTGGTATTGTTATAAAAGCTTTGATGTTTCCATAGCCCAGGCTTGTTTTTCATAAAGTTATAAAGCCACAGTAGAATATATGTCAATGCATGGTTATCCTTGTTTTCTCGAGCCACCAGAATTGCTTCTTCAATGGTATTCATTGCTGGTTCATCTTCACCAAATTCCTCATGAAAGCTAGCCTTTGAAATCAATGCAAAATGATAATAATGTTTGGAGTTATTGGCAACCATATAATCAAAGTATTGATGTAGCAGCGATTGAGCCTTATTATAATCCAATTGAAGCAATGCCTCCAAATAGTTTAAATAATAAAATTGGGGTACTTTTAAAAACTTGGTATTTTCAATCAGGGCTGTTTCGGTGGTAGCCATCAGCAACATCACCGTTTTAAGGATATTGGATGTTTGCACGCCATATTTTTCCAAAAGGTTAATTTGGTTATTCACTAACATTTCAAAATCATATTTTGCAACTGCTACCGCCAATTTTGGTTTCCGAGGACCAATGCCAGCATTAATCAATTGGTTATTTAGCTTAGCGAACAACTCATCTTCATTGGTATCCCTTATGACATTAGGAGTAATTGGTTGGCAATATTGAATGAAGGCATCGAATAAAAGTGATGCTTCATCAAATTTAAGCACCCGATATGATTGGTATATTGATTGGATGTATTGACCAATAATACAATTGGGGGCAATCTTCCCTGGGCCATCTAAATAGATTTGTTTTGGATCAACTAGCATGTGATGGGCACTCATGATTTGATGATCTAAACCTTCAACTGAGGTCACCGATAATAACCGAGTGATTAATTGTGATCGTATCTCATCATTGTCCACTAGTTTAAGAAGGTCATTGGCCAGGGGCACCACATTGATGGAATCATTGGGTTGGAACTGCGATTGATCATTATCCAAGTATTGAAATAATGGAAGTAGGGTTGAAGGGGTTGGAGTATGGACAAGGCATTGGATAAGAAATAGGATACCTATTCGATGTGGAGATAGGTCTTCACATAAAAGGAACATTTGGATGGTAATGTACTCTCTCTCTCTTGTGCGACGCGATTGCATTTGTATATATCCACCCTAAAATGGAAGACATGCCTCAGAGACAAATCTCGAGAGTATTTTTCCTACCTGATAAACTATTCCTTGTTGCTATTAATGGGAATATGGTTTCGTCTACCGATTAAGGTATCTAGGTGTCGAGGCTACCAACCATTGTAAATCTAACTATCCATCTCGACTAAAGATGAACTCAGTTGCACCAACACCACGTTGGAATAAACCACCAGCACCCTATCATTAAAATCACAAAGAGACCCCGATATTTCCGATGAGTTGCCGCAAACCCAACAGAAGGGGGATACGAGTGGTGTTCGTAAAAGAGTAAATGCCAAGTATGTTGTATTGGTAAATCGATTGGTATCAGCCTTGATTTTTCTGCACTCCGATAAGTTCCGGTACATCTTTCACTTTGTTCCGGTGTTTACCTGTTTGGGAAGCAGTGCTCAAATTCAATAGAGGCGCTCGATAACCCGACGAGGCATTTTTAAATAAATGAAAAAGAAGAAAATTTTATACTCTAAACCATCAATGGACATTCCTGCCTGATTCACTGCCACCATCTCAACCGGCTGTAATCACCCGGGTTTTGCCCTTGCCCCCTTCCCACCCCCCGCGCACCAACTTGAAAAAAGAAATCCGTGCCACCCCATTTTAGAATTCACTAGATATTACTGAGTGACAGGACGTGGTTTTTCGTCACAAGTATCCATCTAGAATTCCGTTAACCTTGTTGTTTCCCTCATGCCTTCGGAAACTATTTGGTCCAGTAACCATGGGTCTCCCAATCAATCTCATCTGCTGTTAGCCTCGGGGACCCCAGGAACACTGGCGGGGTATAAACTGGTTGTAGATGTTGACCCTGCCGTTGCTAAGTTAATCCTGGGTGACCTGTTTCGGAGATTATCCTTTGGTGATACTAGTGACCTTGATGATGCCCTCTTGGGTCTTAAAAAGGGATCATTACTGGCCATCACCGCTCCAGTGGCTCCGTCAACAGCTAAGTACACCGGGAGACTTCAGTTCGGCACTGCTCTGATTCTGGGTGGCATCGCCCTGCGTCATCCCCCTCAAGATTCCTTCTTGCAAAAGTTTTCCCTGGTGGCGGAAACTACCAGAGATATTGAACTCGGTAATGCTGGCTTGGGCCCGTTGCTGATTGATCATGGACTGAGAAGACCTCTGTTCAATGAATCAATCAACATTAAGGCTGACCTTGTGCAAATGACCCTGCCAAGAGGTTCTCTTAATGAGAACTTGAACATGCCATTACCAAGAACCCTGCGTCATCAACTGATCCTGGAAAAAATTGATAATTATAACAATAACCTGCCAATCCAAGCACATGCTGCCATTCTGGTTTCTCTGGATCTTAATGGTCAAAGTGTAACCGAGCCCGTGGCTGGTCATAAGTCACAAAACTTTTGGAATCCCGCGACAGCATCTCTGTTTGTGCCTACCAGTTTCCAGTACCCTCCTCAATTTAACTCTTATGCTCCACCTCCAGGAGGTTCGTTGTCTCCCCCTCCTCCTTTTATGATGTTCCCTCAGGGAGCATTTGTCGATATGTATGGTGGTGCCTATCCTCCCCCTCCACCTCCACAAGGTAGTAGCGACGATTCTGCTGTGATTGATGACAAAGAGGACTCTAACAATGAATCGTCTTCTGCCGATGAAATGAAGATGGATGGAGATAAATCTCAACCGGGTGGGGTTGGTATTAACCAAATGAGACAACAACAGTTTGCCCCCGTGAGCTACATGTTCCATCCCTTTAATCCTTATGGTATGTTTGGTCCATCTCAACTGCCTTCTCCTCCTCCTCCTGGAATGGTCCCTGGGATGGTCCCCCCGCCTATGGCTTCATCGGGCGCAAAAGGAGGTGTCCCTTCACCTAATGCCGCCAACGCTGCTGGGAATGGCAAATTCTCAAATGGCAAGAAACGTATTGGTAAGCGAAACCAAGCTGCTAATGGTAAGCTGGGCCCTGCTCATATCTACCGCCTGCCATTACTTGAAGAAGTCCGGGCCAACCCAAAGAAGGATTATCAACTTAAAGATATTTACGGCCATGCAATTGAATTTACTAAAGATCAACATGGTCTGAGATTTATTCAACAAAAGTTACCTGATGCTACTGAAGAAGAAAAGGAAATGATCTTTAATGAAATTAGAGATATCCTGTTTGAATTAATGACTGATGTCTTTGGTAACTATGTTATTCAGAAGTACTTTGAGCATGGTACTTCGGTTCAACAAGGTATCTTATTGGCACTGATGATGGGGCACATTTATGAATTATCGCTTCAAATGTATGGGTGCCGAGTAGTTCAACGAGCACTTGAAGCTGTTGAATTGGATGACCAAATTAAAATTGTTGATGAATTAAGAGAGTACGTTCTTATTTGTGCTAAGGACCAAAATGGTAACCATGTCATTCAAAAACTGATCGAGCGAATTCCCTTTGCTCATACCAAATTCATCCTTGATGCTTTAAGCAACCAAATTTATCATTTGTCGACTCATCCATATGGTTGTCGGGTAATTCAACGGCTATTAGAATTTTCTGATACCGAAGATCAAGAGATGATCCTTGAGGAACTTCACCGGTTTATCTACTACTTGATCCAGGACCAATATGGTAATTATGTCATGCAACACATTATTGAAAGAGGCCATCCAAAGGATCGGGAACTGATTCTTGTTGTTGTTCTTGGGTCAGTGGTGACTTTCTCCAAACATAAATTCGCCCTGAACGTCATTGAAAAGTGTATCAAATATGGTCTGGTTGAACAACGCAAGCGGATCTTACATGAAGTGATGCTTGACAATGAAGATTTGGAACAAGAAAGTGTTGGTGATGACTCTCCATTAGCTTTGATGATGAAGGATCAATACGCCAATTATGTGATTCAAAAGTTGGTTGAAGTGTTTGACGCTAAAAGTGCAGAAAAGAGATTGCTTGTAACTAAGTTAAGACAATATCTCAAGCATATTTCCCTGAAGAATAGTTATGGTAAGCATTTGGCGTCAGTGGAAAAGATGATTATCGTTGCCGAAACGGCACTTGATGATGCTGAAAACAATTAGGTCTTGAGACTTGTAAATCAGTACGAATGGGCTGACATCCAATGATTGTAAATAGCGAGATGTCATTGCCTCCTGTGAATAAAAAAAAGTGATAATTAAAATCTTTCCTGAAAATATTATATGACGCTTTAGTTGAATATCTTTATTTCATTTATTAATACAGTTCCACATCACTAATACCCATAATTAAAGTTCTTTTGTTTCAGGACAAACGATTTGAATGTTTGCTTGAACCCATTACATAATGACAACATATTGGGATAGGAGAACCCCTTCAAGTTGTACCCTTCCACCTCAGTCTTGACATGCCAGGTCAGGGTGGGGGTTTGAGCATTGACCTTAAATAATAAAAGGAACAGCCCAGGTTGCTTGTGGTCGAAACAGAACACATATTGTGACAGTCTTGGGTTAGCCTTGGTGTACAGCTCTAACCATTCATTAACTTCAGCCAATGTCCCTTCCTTGAATTTAAGGTTTCTTGTCATTTCAGTTACCTTCTTGGCAATGGCTTGAATATGTTGGAAAATCAATTGATCAATATCATGGTATTGTTTGCCATCAACAACGTAAATACGTTGACCATCAGGGGTGTGTACTTCTTCGACGAGTAAATGTTGGAACAAATTATTGGCAACTTTCCAAGTAACAGTGAAGAAAGATGATCCTCGAGATGAAGGACGAATGACACAATCCCCTACCAGTTGGGCAGCCAAAAATTCTTCGGCTTGCTTAAAGTTGAAGTTATGATACAAGGGGTGACTAATGTTCTTTGTCTTTGCCAAAAGCGCCCGTTCCTTGGCTTCCTTCTTTCTTATATCTTCTTGTTCGGCATCGAAATCCCATTTACCTCTTTCCATAGCAAACTTGGGCGCCAGAGCCTTCTTAATATCTTGAGGAAGTAACAGGAATGTCAGGGTGAACAGGTCATAGTAGATATCCATTACCACGGCTTGGACAACTTCCAGTTGGTTAACATCCATCCCAGGAGGAATTTGCTGTTCTTCAATATTACCCATGATGGCGGAAGAAGTGATTACCTTTGCCCACTTAACCTTAGGATGATTGAAATCTCTGTAATTCTTCAGAACTTTAATTACAGTCACTGGAATGATCAGACCTCTAGAGAAAGTGTCAGCAGTTTCCCCGGTTAACATTTGGAAAACATCAGAATTATCCAAAATCCGGAAGTTACGCCGGAGTTCTTGGAAGTGATTGACCAATTCTTCCTTGATAATTTGAAGGGTAGCATACTTTTTCTTCCCTCTCTTCAGCTCAAGTTCTTTACCATAATCAATAAGATTCAACTCATCAACCTTGTTAACACCTTGAACGATCAATTGTCTAATAATACCACCTTCCTTTTCTACTGCAGCGATATCGACTTCATCCAAGTCCAATGCATCTGCAGCCATTTTTCTAGCCAAATCATAATCTTCAGGATGTATCCGAGTAGCATCCAAAAGTTCTACCAGGGGGTCACGGATACCCTGGGCATTATCATAAGTGATATTAATGAAAGACAGGCAATTAACAAAGATGGTGGCGGTGGTCAAATCAAATTCAATAAGATCGGCCCGATTAGATAATGACAGACCAATCTTCAGCGAGTTGATATTCCGAACGAGACCCAGAGCCTTACGAGGACCAAGACCAGCAATGTAAGGCAATAATTGGGCGAGGTAAGGGCTACGAACAGCTTCGTTGATTTCAACCCCAACAAGATTAACGATATCGACAAACACTGATTCAATAGCAGCCAACACCGAATCGGGATCTAATAACTTTTGGTAAGGGTGGAAGGAAAGAGAAAGAATATCGTCAGCCAAAGCGACGTATTCAAGCAAGGGGTTTTCAACGTACCGAGCAACCCCAATGGCGTATCTCACTAACATCAGCTTGTCGGGAAATTCTTGACGAGCTCTATCAGAATTTTGGAATAACCGAGCAGTTTCATCTTGACCAAAAATTACTGGAAGAGGCATCAGAGTAGGGGCGCCTTCAACGGTCTCTTCAACTTCGGGTAATTGCACTTCAAGGTGGTTTTCTTCAACAAAATGTTTGATGATATCAAACAACTTCTTTGTATTAGCATTCAACCCCAGCACCACAATTACATCGGGTTTAACGTATTCCAATTGTCTGTCAAAAAATTCCTTCAATTGGCCAGAGAATTGTTCTTGTGACTCTCTGTCTTTAATAGGATTCACTTCCAGTTTGAAATATTCATCCAACTTGCCGGATTCTTTGATGAAAACACCAATAACAGCAGAATCGGGATCACCATTACCAAACGTCAACACAAGGGCATTTGGCTTGGTACCCTTATCATAACCTTGAGGAGTATAAGGAGCTTGATCAACACGGTATAAAAACTTCCTCCGCAATTCCATGGCAATTAAACGCTCACACTCTCGTCTTAAATCTTCTTTAGTCAGAAGAGAAACTTGAGCACAAAGTTTAGACATGGCAACCTCAAGAACTTGAGCCCGTTCTTGGTTCCACAATTCCGCCACTTCAGAGGTACCATCAGACTTAAGACAATCAAAAATACATTGGAACCACAGGGCATAATCTTTAGTTTGTACCTTGATGACAATCAACCCTTGACGTTCAGCATCAAGCATGCGCAAGAAAAACAGAGGATCTTTAACCAAGTCTCCTGGAGTACGATTAATGGCATACTTGATATCAGCATAAGGCAGATGGACGTCGATGGTAGCTCTACCCTTGTCGGTGACAGCTGCCGATACTGAAGCAAACTTCTTAAATGTTTGTCTCACTTCAGCCCGCATTTTGGGGTTATGTGCGATTTCATCGGCAAACACCCGTTTAACGGCATCCTTAGCAGTTAAAGCATCCTTGAATACCGCTTCGTCATCATCTGCTAACCGTTCGATGACTTCCAAGGGAGTTTCAACGGGGTCATCAGTGGCGTGAACTCTATAAGCAGCGGCAAATCCCTTTGATGATTGATCATGGACGTTATCACCAAATTGTTTGGCGGTGATACCAAAGGCAGATACGGCATCATACAAGACGTTAGCTTTGACTCTGTGGTACAATTGAGGCTTGTTACCTCTACGTTCAGGATGAGCAGCCCGTAAGGCGTCAGCATAAGTGAATTGGACATAATCATAAACATCTTGGATAGCTGTCATCAGATCCAAAGCATTAATGTCCCGTAACAAGTCATCATCATCGGCACCCAGGTCATCACCCAACAGAGCAACCATTTTTTCAAGATTCAACCTCTTTTCATACAACAGATGGTATTCAATATCAAGTTGAACGATCCGCCAAAGATCATCTTCGAATAACAACTTGTGAACTTCAGTTTGAGGGCCATCAGGGGAATCAACCTCAGTGGAATGTAATAAGAAATCCCGACGGTGGGTCCAAATGAAAGGAACTTCGTAATTATCTTTGGAAATGAATTCCACCGCAGCACCAACTGCTGCCCGTAATGGTTCGATTAATTCAGGAGCAATACCACCCAGCTTTTCGGCGACGATGATTTCGCCAACCCATTGTTTTTCTCGGGTCAATTCGTCTTGTTCCAAATCGATGTAATTAAGCGTGGACCGGAACTTTTGGTACCGTTCAGGGATATCGATAATCCGGACCAAATTATCTTCTTCGGTCAACATCCGTTCTTTCAATTCCAGATGTTCAAATACTTCATCCAAAGTTGTGGGATCGCCGCCGGCAGCGTCAGGCCGTTCATCTTCATGTTCTTGAGCTTCAAGGGCCCATTCATATTCTGCACCATTACCGAATACTTCAAATAATTGTTGTAACGAGTCCCGGTCGACATTGGATAATTTCAGAGTATCTAAACTCAGCTTCTTTGGTTTGCGAGCCCGGGCAACCTTAGCCCGTTTAGCTTCTTCGTCATCAGAGAATTCATCATCTTCAATAAAGTCTTCGAATTCATCAATCATGTTACGGTTTTCTTCGCCTTCGAGTTCTTCACCTTCGCCACCTTCTTCATCATCAGAAAACATCCCAGATAATTTACTAGTAGGGGCACTCCGATTAGATTCATCTTCACCGGTATGAGCTCTCTTTAACCGTTTAAATTTCTGACTCGAGGAACGCTTTTCCCCAGAATTTTCTAATAATAATTCAAGGTCATCAGCATCTAAGGCATCATCTTGGGTTTCTCTTTCCTTCCGTTTACGATGCTTCTTCCGACGTTTATGCCCCACATCTTCTTCGTCATCGTCGACAATGAACCCGTCACGAACCTTTTGCATTGCTTCCTCATCATCGTCATCTTCATCTTCTTCGGACAGATCATCCATGACATCATCCCCTTCCTCATCACTGGGATTGTCCAGAGCAAAGTCGCGGATCTCTTTTTCCGCCGTTATGGAGTCGTCTTCCTTGACCATGGTTGGAGGTAAGGTTGAATTTTTTCAGTCGCACTTGTTATGACCTAGGTGCGTCCTCAAGTTGGAGAAGCTATTAGGACGATGACCAGGGTGGGGGGCAAGAGGAAGGGAGCAGATGGAAGGGGCAGTGGCAAGACCTAAATGGTGGTGGTGTTATTATTAGTGATAAATTACCTAATCATAAAAATCGTCATCAGAATCATCAGCCCGAGATTTCAGAGCAAACCGAATCGAGCGGGGTTTTTCCTGAGATTGATCGTCTTCATCTTGATTCATTATTAATCTCTTATCCTTTGGTGAAATTGCTCCCGCTTCAACCAACACTTTTTCTAAATCAGCCAACGTGGTGGCATTACCACCTAATTGAGTCAAGGTGACATATTGTTTGATGATGTTACCTTTATGATAAATGATCAAAGTAGGACAATTTCTCTCCGGGTAGTTTTCAACCGCTCTTGAACCAGGGATATCACAGATCTTGATTTCGGGGTATTTTCTTGCCAATTGAGATAAAAGCTCGGCTAATAATCTTGATTGTAATGCCAGTTGAAGAGACATATGAACCAATACCCATGTACCATCATCACCTTTTTCCAGACCTTTAGTTACTTCATCATTATATTCGGCCTTGGTGATGGGATAAACGTGACCGTATTGGGGTTTCTCGGCCATCTTCTTCATTTCTGCCATTCTCTTTTGTTTATATTGTTCCAAGAAATCTTCATCTTCATCATCTTCAAGCGCTGCTAATTCATCTAGTTCTAAATCATCGAGACGGGTGTCATGAGCTTTTTGGATTGCTTCTTCAAGGGCTTGTTCGAGTTGAGCCAGGGGGGATGGAGGCTTTTCTGGGATAATACCATGTTCCCTAAGGATATCATTCCATTCGGTATCTTCATTTGGATCCACTTCTACCTGGAATTTGTTATTCATGATGATGGTATATCGACACAAGTGCGGACGGCATCATCGGAGTGGGAGTTGGTAAACCAAGATACGCGTATACCCTAGGAGTGGTCAAAAGATATAACCACAAAAAAACCTACCCTTTATTTAACTTGATTAAATTAATGATAATCTGATGGTTTTATCTTTTTATCATTTTACAAAAATTTTAATGTTTCTGAATATGCTATTATCTATAACCCAACTATTTCCTTGACAATGATGATTTCAGATGATTAATCCATTGATATTGAGTACCATTCTTACTAGAAGTTTTCACCCGCTTTCCTTTAAGAAGGTCTCCTGTAGTCTTGATGTCTAGACGAACTGAAGCCATTCTTTTATCATGATCTTTCATATGAGGGAAAAGACTAGGGATTTCTTTAGACATTGATGGAAAATAATGACAACTATCAATCTATCATCGATCATTTATAGTTGTAATGTTTCAAACATCTGCAGAGAATGGTAGGTAGTCATGGTGGTGGTGGTGGTGGACCAAGTTAAGTTCTTCATTGACACCGAATTAGGGGCCATAGCTTTGGAAATTTCAAGGATAACGATACTAGGGTTAATGATTAAACTGGGGTTAATCGATCATACCATCATTATTATCATATTACCCTCACTATTATCTTTAATGATGATGATGATGATGGTGGGTGATGTTTGGGGTGGTGATGATGATGTGGTGGTTGTAAAGAAAAATGGGAAGTTTTGCATATGCAGACAATTAATATTAGATGTCAATAAATAAATTACTTAGACTAGATGAACAAGTGACCCTGTCAACTATTGGGTATCTACTGATTAATGAGTTAGGTGCAGGTTATTCCATATACATTAAAACCAATTAATTAATTCAAATCAAAAATTAATTAAAATCAAAAATTAATTAAAACCAAATTAAACCAAAACTCGATTTCACAAAATGTGGTTGACGATCAACCAAAAATTTTTAAAATTTGAAACATTTTAAATGATAGGCGTCACCATATGGTTAACATTAACTATTATAGACACGTTTCAGTTGAACTTGCTATAATAGAACTCAATTTGACCATATTTGTATCTCCTTCTACATTTTAGTTATGCAGCAGAGGATCATAGACCCCCCCCTTGCAAACGCTGGAAATAAAAGCTAAACTTTAATCTAATGTTAGTTGTTGCTGTGACCCACACGATGCTAAGAAAAGATTCTATTATCCAACAATGAATACCACCACCACCTCGAGACAAGGTTCTCCGGTCCATCAAATTATGCAACTATGATACCACCTTTGACTTTTTGCGAGGCATTCCATAATTTTGCGAGCAAATAACTTGGGTGGTATATAAAAGTGGGGGTGAGGTAGTGCCTATCAAAAAAAGAATTGTACATCATCATCAACCCCGTGTCTCCTATTCTATCCTGCCAAAGTTAGTAACGAGCAAGTACAACCCATTAAATCGGGTCTCGTCGTTGAGTTTCACCAATCTGGTGAACAAGGTTTAACTTTGCATCACTTAACCTTGTAATAACACAGAAAAGTTGGCTTATAAACCACGATGATGAGACAAGGGGATACTTGTAACGAGAAGTGATTGTAAGGGATGAAAGTAAGAAATGGTGTGATGCTATTGTTTTCATTATTATTGTTCGAGGTCACCTCAAGGGGTCATTTAACTCTTAAGTTACAAAATGCATCGCTGACGATGGTGGGATTCGTTTAAAACATTAAAATCGACACAAGGACAAAACTAGGTAAAGATAAGACATTTGGCGGGGACATTGCTTACGTAACCGAGGGGGACATTGGGGGGAAATCCAAGTTTCATCTCTATGCTGTCTCCTCCCCTCGTTAGCAGAATTGGGTTAATTTCCTGCATCATTTGATCTCCACTTTAGGTTGTTAGTGTTTTTGGTGAGACTGCGACTCAATTCGGAGTAGCAGGTACATCCGATATCTACCGCGTACCTAACCTACTAATGGCCACTTGACGACGATTAGACCAGATGAATCCCTGAGTAAAAAATCAATGATCATTATCTTTATTTTTATTCAAAATTTATATATAGATTGAGGGTTATCCACTAGAGAGTCGAGTGAGGATGATGAATCATACTGTCACTCCCTTAATTCATGTTTTGAAGCCACCAGGGCCCGGAATTGCAACACAATCACATCACTCTTTCATTTGGAGGGGGGAGAAATTCATAGCATCATTATTAAAGGTCATCAAATACCATTGGCGATTAATTGAAATTGATCGACAAGTCTGATGAAGAGGAAATGGTCAGCAGTCTTGGGGAATAAGACCCCCCCTTTTCATAGTACATCGACTTGAACTTTTGTAATCTCCAAGTGTTGGGGACTTTCTTCAAAGAAGGCTTGAAAGCGGAACCGGGAGTAGCAAGGGCGTAAAGCATTTGGAGTTGATGATGTAAATAATTAAGATTACTGGGAACACGGCAAACTATTTATATTAGCATGTAGGCTACAGGTTTCTAAAAATCTCTTGGTGAATTGACGCAACGAAACGGTTTTCAAATTTTAATTTTGAATATTTTTTGCTGGTTTTTATTTTATTTTAATTGTGCATGGACACCTGCTACTGCCTCACCCTTTGTTTTTTTTTTTTTTTTTTTTTTTTTTGCCTTTACTTGCTAGTTTCGCTTGACAAATAATTTTCAAATCGAAAAATATATTCGCAAAAAACAATGGCCACTACCTAATTCGTCAATATTTCGCTACTGCACCCACAGGGGATGAATAACTCGGTTACGCAGGACCCCCGGAACAATTTATCCTCTACATCGATAATAAATTACCCTAATACGAGTTGGACGACAACATAACTCATTTTTAATGAAACCTTGGTCGTTGTCATCATCCACCTTTTTCGGCACTTTGCCGAAAAAAAGATTAAACTAACTATCACCGAAATATTTAAAGTCGCATTAACAAACCGAGGCGAGACCAAGCTGGATGGAACAGAAACACCGCATTACAGGGTACGTTTAGTTGGACGGAGAGTCGCCCTTACAAAACCTAATCGACCTTCGACTACAATCGTACGATTTTGACCTGATCTACAGCAAGTTGACAGATGAAGACGTAAGGAACGATGTCAACATTCTTCGAATAAACAAATTAAAAATTTAAACCAGCGCCAACCAACTAGTGTTTTCATCACATGTAATTAAGTTGCCTCGTAAACCCCCCGCATGATTTGATATCCGGTTGATATGGCATGTAGACAGGAATACAGAGGCAATCGTGTTGCCGATATGAAATTTCAATTAAAGGAATGTATGTCACCAACAAAGATAACCGGGGTAAATATTTACCCCAAGGTAATGTTTTGGGGGTTTACTTCGATATTAACCTTGTTTTGACAATGAAGAAGTAATGTTACCCAGGTTTACTGAGGAAATATAGACGATTTAGGTTAATGTGCGATCGGATCCCCCGGCGAAATTGATCAAGGTGAAGCCATCAAATACAACATGGTTTTTTGTCACAAACACCGCCCACACCCGCCACTCTTTATCCTTCTACTCCGCATTGGGGTGGTGTCTAAGCCGCCATATGCAGTGTCTCGACACCAGGCGCGACAGCGACAAAATGGTTGATAAATAATTTTTTATTACTATGCATGATGGAGGGGGAGGGATCCCTTTCTTCCATGCTTGAAGTTGCCAATCTTCGACACAATTATTCTTTTTGTTATTGATGTACTCCCGATAGACTTTGATACTACATATTCGTAATCACTACCGCATCGATTACTCCATCTCCGAATTGACATCAATGACAATGATAATAATCACAATGGACAAAGTGTCAATGATACAAATACTACTGACAATATCATTGGGTCAATCAAAGGCACTGGTAATCTGTGGTTTCAAGCCTTTCTGTTTATGTGACAATTTGCCTCAATTCACCATGCTGCACTTCCTGTTCAAGAAACATGTCCACGTTGCCACAATCATCTAATCAAAAGTGGTATCGATGTCGTCGTTTTAAATGAACTACCACCCCTGGTGCCGCCTGCTCCGTTATTGTTATACAAAGATAAGCTAGATTAGTATTAAGATTGCTGGTCAATTTACCAATGGTTATCATCATTTACAATAAAACAAAGTAAAGGCATATCATTGCAGATTCCTTCATTTTCTTCTCCTTCGGTAAAGCTAGAGAAAAGGGGGGTACTACATGTTCAAGAGCAACCGTTATTTTAATTTTTTAGTTAGCGTTTGAGATCTGACATCGGTTAAACTAACCACTTTGATCATCACCATCTGGTGTGGGAATCTGAGTTAAAATCCTATTATATAAAAAGTTGACATTGATCGTGATGGCAGTTTTTGGTGGTGGTACTGATTAATAATACTAATGACTTTTAAATCCATTTTCTATTATTCCCGAACGGCATTGTCCTGCATGCATCCGAGGTGTACAATGATGTATTGCCACAAATTTCATGGACATATGTCTGTTATGGTAGTAGTGACATTGGTTTCGTAAGAAATTCGTATAACTGTATAGAGGGTGTTAACCGTTCAGTACATATTCCCCGTGCTACAAACGATGATTACTAACAATTACATTTATTTATTATCATGAACCAGTCATGATGATCATTGCCAATGAATGGCGATTCTAATAAAGCATTCTCTTACCAGTGGTTCCAGAGGCTCCAGCAGGGGCAGCAGTGGTAGTGGTGGTCAGAGACCCTCCAAGACTACCAAACAATAAGTTAATCACATAACTAATGATGCTGCCAATATTGGAACCTAACCAAGACTTAAACTTGTCCCAGTTACCCGACAGTACTGCCCATTGCCAAACTTGTTCAACCACTGAAACCAAATACTTACCGCCATTAACGATAAGGGAATTCCAGTCAATGCTTGAAAGCAAGTTCTTAATAATCGGGCCCACCAAGTTGATAATGGAATCAATTATGCTTGTAAGGTCTCTAGTAGTCAATGATTCCACGTTACCATCGTCATTCACTTCTCTAGTGGACTTGTTGTTGCTTTGGAATTTGCTATAAGCACTGATAGCTTTGGTAGTGAATTCAGACAAAGCATTTTGAGCATCAGGATGGTCCTTAAGAGAACTATACAATTGACTCCACGCAGAAGAACCAAGGGCTAAAAGTGACAGCAAGTCCGAGTTATCCCGACGTTCATTCGATTCAATAACGATACCGTCACTTCTCTTCATTTGTTGAGTTTCATCATTAACGGCAGCAGCAGAAACCATGGCCAAAGCCATGGTGATAGTGGAAACTTGGGAAACCTTCATGAGATACAGATAAACGAATGAATACTAACAAATAAAAAATTCCTTGGAAATTGGCTTCAAATATACCAACCTCGAAGTGGTTTCCTAATAGGGTAATTTTTAATTTTGACTACCATACAAGGTAAAGGTGACAATAATGAATGAGGAGAGGGTTCGACGGATGATTCGGTAGTTACAAACATTTACTGTTCCGTCGCCATGAAGGTTTAATGACAAAAATGGCAAAACGCTTGTCGTTAAGGTAAAAATTAAAAAAATGGGGAGTGACAGGAGTTGCTGTGGCAAAAATTAGAACTATTACCAACCCAGGCACATTAATGTAGTTATGGTTCAGTTGATGTTGAGGTCCTTCCACTGTATTAACTATTATCGTGTTATAATTGACTAGAATGAGGTCATTTCCTAATACGGTAATACTTCCTGAAGGAGTCAAATATCATGAACTAGGGGGTTAATAAAAGTTATTTTTATATTCCCGACATTTTACAATTGAAAATGTCATTACAATACCTTGGGTTTGATTGAATTACATTTCCGTCGGGGTTTGAACCCTGATTGATTACCAATCATCAAAACATCATTGATGGAAAAAAACGCGACGTCTTCTCACTCCACATTTCTTTTTTTAATTACGTAGCCGTATAGCCGTGCACGTGGAATGGTAACAAAATGAGCGCTGGCAACGAAGGAATACTACTACTACTACTAAAATTAGAAATCTATTCCAAGGGAAACGACAACATGTTTGTGGTTATCCCTTTGTCTATACTCTAATCCTTCCAACTAATAACTTCCAAGGTGTCGTTTCATTCGATGATCGCCTTTGTTTTGAGCCCTTGTAGATTGACACTATAACGGTCCATCTCTCGATCGTGTGACAGAAAAAAAAAAAAAGTCTGTAGAACACATAACCCACATGTCTTCCACAGAAACAGTTAGAAACAGAGGAAGAAGTTCTTCAACCACTTTTGGTCTGACCAACCCAACCTCGAATTTAACAACTGTGGATACTTTGGGTAACCAATTCAATGTCCCTGATTATTCGATTAAGGACATTTTGAATGCCATCCCCAAACATTGTTATGAAAGATCGTTGATTCGGTCGATGGGATATGTTGTTCGAGACATTTTCTTTATGGGGGTGATCATGTACTTTGGTTATAATTACATCCCTAAGGTTGAAATCGCTGACCATGAAACGGTATCGTGGGTGTTAAGAGGTGGGCTTTGGCTGTTGATGTCTTATGGCATTGGGTTGTTTGGTTTTGGGTTATGGATTTTGGCTCATGAATGTGGTCATGGTGCTTTCTCCGATTATCAAGGCATTAACGATTTTATTGGTTGGGTATTGCATCTGTACTTGTGGGTTCCTTATTTTTCATGGAAATTCTCTCATTCTAAGCACCACAAGGCAACTGGTCACATGACTAGAGATACGGTGTTTATTCCTTATACTAAGGAAGAACTCTTGAAGAAGAATGGTGTGCAAAAGGCTTCGGAACTTTTAGAAGAACTGCCCATTTATACCCTTGCTGTATTGATCTTTCAACAATTGGGTGGGTTGCAATTTTACTTGGCTACTAACGCTACTGGTCAACCTCACCCTAACCACCTGTGGTTTGCTAGATCTCATTATGCCCCCCTGTCTCCTGTATTTGACCCTCATCAATACTGGTTTATTGTATTGTCCGATATCGGGGTGTTGTGTACTGCTACCGTGGTTTACCAATGGTATAAGCATTTTGGTATGTTCAACATGATCGTTGGTTGGTTTATCCCCTGGTTATGGGTTAACCATTGGTTGGTATTTGTCACCTTTTTGCAACACACTGACTCCACCATGCCTCATTATGCTAACAATGAATGGACTTTTGCTAGAGGTGCCGCCGCTACCATCGATCGGAACTTCGGGTTTATCGGTCAACACATCTTCCACGATATCATCGAAACTCATGTGTTGCATCATTACGTCCTGAGAATTCCTTTCTATAATGCTCGGGAAGCTCTGGCTGCCATCCAAAAGGTCATGGGTGAACATTACCGGTACGAAGGGGAATCGATGTGGATCTCTTTATGGAAGACCCTTAGAATGTGTCAATTCGTCGAAGATGATGATTCTTACAAGGGGGTTTACATGTTCAGAAACTCTAATGGTATTGGTGTTGCTCCTAAGGATTAGAGAATATATATATATATAGAGAATGATTATGTAAATAGACAAAGTGTCATTGTGGACAGAAAACTCGCCTAAAGACTCGCCCTGCATATAACCTAAAGTCAACCCATAACCGCGATGTAGTGAAAAATTTCATTAACAAAGATACCCAGATAATGTTTGTTCGTCTGCTTAGACCAGTAGGTGTCACCCCTCGTTTGGTGACTCCTACCTTACGTCCGGGTCGTCCCTTCTCCACCTTCCCCCGGTTGAGATCGGCCACTCCTCAAACTTATGATGAAGAAAAAGTTATCATCGATGAAATTAATAATCTGTTACCTGATGGCGATATTCAAGCGGCCAAGCGGATGAGAAACATTGGTATTTCCGCCCATATTGATTCGGGGAAGACCACCTTCTCCGAACGGGTTTTGTTCTATACCGGTAGAATTAATGACATTCATGAAGTTCGGGGTAGAGATTCGGTTGGGGCTAAAATGGATCATATGGAATTAGAAAGAGAAAAGGGGATTACCATTCAATCGGCTGCCACTTATGCTTCTTGGAATAAGGATGGTACCGATTACCATTTTAACTTGATTGATACTCCTGGTCATATTGATTTTACCATCGAAGTCGAACGGGCGTTGAGAGTTTTGGATGGGGCTGTTTTGGTGGTTTGTGCCGTTGCTGGGGTTCAATCACAAACTGTCACTGTTGATCGTCAAATGAGACGGTACAACGTTCCTCGGATTACTTTTATTAACAAGATGGATCGGATGGGGGCTAACCCTTTCAGAGCCATTGAACAAATTAATGTCAAGCTTAAAACTCCTGCTGCTGCTATCCAAGTCCCCATTGGTGCTGAAGATCAACTTAAGGGGGTGGTTAACATCATTGACCGGGTTTGTCTTTACAATGAAGGTCCCAAGGGTGAAACCATTCGTGTTGATGAAAATATCCCTGAAGAATTGAAGGAAGTCGTCGAAGAACGTAGAGCTATGCTTATTGAAACTTTGGCTGATGTCGATGAAGAAATGGCTGATATTTACTTGGAAGGGGAAGAACCTACCGTCGAACAAATTAAGGCCGCCATCCGTCGTGCTACCATTGGTCGGAAGTTCACTCCAGTGATGATGGGGTCTGCTTTGGCTAATACTGGGATTCAACCCGTTTTGGATGGGGTTGTTGATTACTTACCTCAACCTAACGAAGTGTTGAACACTGGGTTGGAAATCTCTGGTGAAACTGAAACTCCCGTTAACTTGGTTCCTTCGTCTCAAGCTCCTTTTGTTGGGTTGGCTTTCAAGTTGGAAGAAGGTCCTTACGGTCAATTGACTTATATCAGAGTTTACCAAGGGAAGTTAAAGAAGGGTCAATACATTACTCACTTGAAGTCGGGTAAGAAGGTTAAGGTTTCGAGATTGGTACGGATGCACTCTAACGAAATGGAAGATGTGGCTGAAGTTGGCTCTGGGGAAATTTGTGCCACTTTTGGTATCGACTGTGCTTCTGGGGACACTTTTATCACTCCTAATGCCGAACAACAAATTGCCATGTCGTCGATGTTTGTGCCTGAAGCTGTTATCTCCTTATCTATTGCTCCCAAGTCTAAGGACAATGGTTCATTCTCCAAAGCCATGAACCGGTTCCAAAAGGAAGATCCTACTTTCCGGGTCAAGTATGATGAAGAATCTAAGGAAACTATCATCTCCGGGATGGGGGAATTGCACTTGGAAATTTATGTTGAAAGAATGAAGAGAGAATATGGGGTTGAATGTATTACTGGGAAGCCTCAAGTGTCTTATAGAGAAGCTATCACAACTCCTACCACTTTTGATTACACTCACAAGAAGCAATCTGGTGGTGCTGGTCAATATGGTCGGGTTATTGGGGAATTCTCTCCTATTGATGGTGAAAACAAGTTCACTCAACACATTGTTGGGGGTAAGATTCCCGAAAAGTTCTTGTTTGCTTGTCAAAAGGGGTTCGAAGATTGTTTGGAAAAGGGTCCTCTTATTGGTCACAAGGTATTGGGGGTTCATATGCACATTAATGATGGGGCCACTCATGTTGTCGATTCTTCTGAATTGTCATTTAGAACCGCTACTCATGGGGCATTTAAGCAAGCGTTTAATTCCGCCAACCCCGTTATTTTAGAACCGATCATGGCGGTTGAAGTTAACGCTCCTAATGAATTCCAAGGGGCCGTCGTTGGGTTGATTAACAAGTTGGGCGGGATGATTAATGAAACCATCAATAACCCTGATGAATTTACCGTGATTGCCGAATGTTCATTAAACTCGATGTTTGGCTTTTCTACTTCGTTGAGAGCTTGTACTCAAGGTAAGGGGGAATTCTCATTGGAATTCATGAAGTACTCTCCATGTGCTCCTCACCACCAAAAGGAATTGATCGATGCCCATAACAAGGCTCAAAAGAAGTAAGGTGGTAGGATGTTATTTTGTAAATAGAACCTATATCAAAATGTAAATGATTATTATGATTACATCAAAGATTATTCTTCAAACTTGCAGAAATTTATTCCCAATGGAAAAAAAAAAATATTTTTAATTCATCCTACACGCATAAAAAGTTGTATAGCTAATGTACCATGGGGTAATAACTTAAACTTTAATTATGGTGTCACGCAAACAGATGTTAGATATACCAGTATAGCCTCTATTGACGGTAAATTTTGGTATAAATTGGTTCAAGGCTGTAACCAACATACCCGAATAAAAGATTAAGGTAAACACCGATTTTTTACTTTTTTATGAACCTAATTTCTTCCAAATTTGTGTACTTGTTTACATGGTTTATGGTTGGTTATTCTTGTCGATTTCAGATCCTCTCAGTCTCGCGAACGCGCGATCTACTCATGGTCGGTTAAACTTCCCCATGAAGAGTTAAAGTTTAGCGAATATCGATTGCAGAAGGCATTGTTAAAGGGAAGAGAAGTATTGCGTGAAAAATAATTTTTGGTGGTTGAAAATTTTTTTTGGTTTTCATCTTCGACTCTACCTTATTTTTTTTATTCCATTTCTTTCGTTCTTATTTTCTTTCGTTATTTTATTCACATATGGAAGAAGTCTTGTTTAATTTAAAAATCTTGAGAAGGACTAAAAATTAATGCACGTATAACTCATCAACTCGTATGCTCCGCCTGGTTCAAAAGTTTGTGACTAATTTTTATTATTATCTTGATTATATTTTTTTTTTTTTACAACCTCATCGTGATAATACTTATACAACAAAGGACGTACCCCGTAAGTAAGCTTTAGATGAACATCAATCCATACTGCTCCGCGGGGGTCGATCATCTGCATATCAACCTTATTGATGGAGTTGCTAACATCATGCAACTACCTGCCTTTATGTTTAATTTGACGAGATTAATCAACGACATCAAAAATATTAAATATCCCTTTCGTCTATTTTACAATATCGAATTGATTACGTAACGGGGCTTGCTATACCCCAATTAACTTCATTAATAATTGCTTAGCATCAACCCTGACTAATAACGGATACAATTGCTTCAATTGTCTCTTATCATTAATCTTGTCCAACCCAAGTAATACCAACTCCAATTCTCTCTTTTGCACTTTTGGCATGGGACACTTTGAAAGTAACCGGGCATCTTCAATATAACGATGTAATGCTTTTGCTGAACGAAGGATTAACCAAGGCGTAGCAATTTTTACTAATGCCGAGGTATTCAAGAACAGAATTAATTGATTGAGGCACTCCCATCTTGTTGATTGTTTTGGGTAAACAACCAAAGGATCAGTCAGGCCAAGGGTAGTATCAAAGGGGTATTCAACAATGGTTTTAATATCATCACCACAATCATTTTCATCATACAAGTACAGATGATTATAGATATTCTCGACGAATTTCGAGATAACTTCAGTAGGAGCATTAGTAAGCATCAATGGTACCACTTGATGACATAATTGGCGATAGTGTTCAATTTGGTTGGATTCAGCAATTACTTCCAGCTCATTTAAATTGAGGTTTAAAACCACTAAGAGACTATGCCAGATTTCTGGATCATGGGGGTCTCGCCATTGATCAATCGATGCCATCATCCGATCAACAATCTCCCCGATAACTTGGTTAGCATCTTCCAGTCCCAGAGTTTCAACAACCTCAACCAAGGGCTTAAAGATTTTCACCACGGTTTTATCATTAACCAACTTGGCGAAATTGGAAAATTGGGTCAATTGTTTTCGAAGAAGTATAAGAGCTTCTTTAGACATCGACCCAAATGTAGGAACCTTGATTCTAGAATCAACTTGTCCAACTTTAGAAAGAATTCTTGGTCGTACAGTAATGGGATACCCCACGATCGACAGGAGTAATTGAATCACTTGTTCAGGCATATCATTGGCCAACACTTCAGCATTGGATAACACTTTTGCTTGTAATGGCAGTGGTCTCTTATTATCATCCAAATTTGGAATCGATGCCGGTAATACTGGATAAGTAGCACATTTCTGGAAGATAATCATCACTTGGGAATAGTCCCATCCCTTCGGTAACACCTTATGAAGAGCCGGGAAGCATCCCAAATAAGTGGTTACTTGTTCTTGGTAATGAGGATCAATGAAATCCCATTGAACATCAACCAGAACCCAAAACGAATAGAATAACTTGGCAAATTCATGATCAAGGGTATCGAAATACAGAAGAAGGTCATTAAACGTTGCATACGTTACAATCAGTAAATCAACCCATTTCATCTTAATTAATTTCGTCAAGTATTCCTTCAACTGCTTCCAGTGATCTTCATTCTCAGGCCCCATCAAGAATTTGGTATAAACCAGAGTCAAACCCGATAAAATCAATTTCTCCAGCTCGAGCCACTCTTTCTCCTTTTTCACTTCAAGTTGATAAATGGTATCAAGACAAAACTTGAATACCAAATCCCAAGGAGAATTGGTCGAATGAGCTTCGATGATCTGGAATACCGTTTGGAGAGCACCATCACGTACTTGGGCTCTAGAATCAAGAGTAACTTCAGCTAATTTCTGAAGCAAATAAAGGTCCAATGTAGCATAATACTTTCCTTGGTCGGTAATTGACATCAATTGTTCGAGATCCCCAGGAGATACCCCAGGGACCATTCTTTCTCGAATCATATCAGCAATCCCCCAAAAATACAGTACACTCAGGAAGGAAACATTAATATCTTCGACATTACAAAATCTTGCCAAGGTATCAACCACCGCTACTAATTGGTTCGAAGGAAGTTCTTGTACCAAATCATGAACCACCAATTTTAAGGTATCAAACGTTGGTGAAACTAGTTGCGGTTGATCTCTGATAAATGGAGTATTGATCAATTCAAATACCCGAAGCCATTGGTGTTCCAAATGATGCTCATAACGTTGAACAAACCCATGAAGGGTTTGGAGGAAACACAAGACAATATCACTCTCACAATGACTAATAAGAGTCTCTTCCGAGGCTCCTAATGCATAAAGTGCTTTGATGGTTTTCGTCATAGACGTAAGAATCATTTCGGCGGTTCTATTTCCCAGGTCAGAATCCTCAAATCCAGCTTCAGCAATGGCAACAAGAATCTGGTTATAAGCTTGGGTGTATAATAACCTCGTCAGCAGGGCTAAATCCCTCGAGGTAATCATAGCTTGGAAATGGGTTGCAACCTCATCCCAAGTTTGTTGATCATCAATGAGGAATCGTTTAGGATCCATCGTGGCAACCAATACCAACTTGTTAATGAAAAACCCTTTATCTAACCCACAAATCTGGGATTGATCCCTGCCATCATTAATTCTTACCAACAGTTCGATAACCCCACGAATCAGTTCTGGAGGGAAATCGCCAATATCTAATATTTTTGCTTCGGCATGATCGATAGCAGTACGGTCAGTAGCCAAATGATCACACCATTCAAGGGTAGTCCATACAATCGCCCACAGCTTGCCAAGAGTCAGACCCAAATGCAGAACAATATTTGCCATTGCTCGAAGACAGATAAGTTGTCTTGAATTAATTCTAGATGCGGTTGGCGACGTTACCAGCGTCCGTATCAGGGCATTATCATTATCCTTAATTGAACCTGTAAGTGTCAGAATAGAATCAGTAACCATGTCCACCACTTTCAGACCACTCCGTTGGTGACGAGACTTACGTAATGGCAATGCTTCTGAACTATGATCTCTAGATGGAGGTCTAGAATCACCTTGGATAATTGCATTTTTCAATAAAATTAACAATTGATCTCGAGGTTCATCCAAGCCTAAAAGACCAGTAGTATGAGTGAACCGCTGATACAGCTTAATGAACAATTGAAACAGATCATGATCCATTCTTGTGTACAAAAATTCTGAAAGGAGCATTAACACATGAGGAAACGTCCCCAGGATGATTCCATTAACGAATTCAATTCGTTTTTCAATTTCTGGTTGATGAGGGTTTGAACTAGCATTAGCAACGAAAGCCAGGGCGCCATCACAAAACACTAACACCGTTTGGAGTGCTAAAAGAAGCAGATAGGTGGAAGGAATAGTCGTGGGTGGTTCATGCTTATCTAGACGATCGATCAAAGCAACTCTTAATCCCAGGTTAGTAACTCCTAAATATTTAGGAGGATCCACCAATACCGAAGTGGTGGTTCTCGGTTGAGGAGTAAATGGTTGAACAATGGATTGTTTAAGATCTTTGTGATTATCAACAAAGTTTGCAATGACGTAAAACATTTCCTCAATGATGTTCTTCTTTTTTGGATCGCCATCATAATTATTAAACAACCGCTCCATGATATCAAAGTCGCCAAATAACTCTTTAAAGACCTCGAGCACAGCAACTTTTTGCCAATTACTCAGTTCCTCAGTCAATAAGAGATGACTTAATGCAGAAAGAAGTAATTCCCCTTCGACTTCTAACTGAGAGGTATAATTACCTACCAATACAACAAGTACTCGAAGTGCCCTGATTGAAACATCAAAAGGATTAGCACTGCCATTTAAGATTTCCAACAATTGTGGTACTAATTCTTCTCTCACCAACTTGACACTTTCATCATGTTGTAATAAGAATTGAGGGTTATTATTAAGAACCAGTTCCATGATTTCCAATGTTTGACTAGCAGTCAACCATTTCCTAACTGGTTGAGGGAAATATGATAATGATTTACCCTCCAATATATGGATCAAATCGGCAAATAATGATTCACTCTCGTCGGGGGCTCCTTCGAATACCTGACCAAATAATTGTTGTAATGCAGCAAAACCGGTATTTTGAACAATGACATCTCCAGTAGCAACTAATCGAGTACATAAAACAAGGAGATGTTTTAATTGTTGTTGTTGTAATACCTCCGATCGATAATTTTCAACCAAGGGAGGAATGCACTGAAGGATCCTTAATTGACATTCAGGGTATGGAGAAACGGCATTGAAGGCATCAACAATACTCTTTATTTGATCGGATTGTACTTTATGACTTGAAATGACCTTTTGGATCGCCGATAATGCCAAAGGCGCCAATTTTGGATCGGTATGACAGGAAGTAAGAAGAGGCTCAAGAACATTGGCTGACGATTGATCAGCCTTAAGGCCAGCAATGGCATCATCGGCCAATTTCCGGATATTGGGATGACGTCGTTTTGTTTCACTCGCCAATGTGGCAAGATCTGTTATAAGGGACATACTTGGAGCTTACGTGGAAGAGCGCGTAACGATTTAGTGGTGGTGGGGCAACAACCTCGTCAATGGGGGAACTGGCAATTGTCATTGTAGAGTGAATATGAAATCGATTAACCTAATATCATTTATATACTAGTCCTTGGTTTTCTGTTTCGACTTTTTGTCTTTCTTTTCCTTCTTATCTTTCTTGTCTTTCTTGCCTTTCTTTTCTTTCTTGTCCTTCTTTTCCTTAGTCTCCTTAGTCTCCTTCTTTAAAATCTCTGGTTCTCCTTCAGCCACTGAATCTACGTTAACTTCATCAATAACAAGCTTGACCAGCTTTTTTGGTTTTGTTAACTTGAGCGACATCTTTGGACCATCAGCCTTTGTATCCTTGGCCTTTATCACTTCGGCTTCTTTCTCTTCTTCAGACAATTGATTCTTGTCTGTCTCTATTTCATCTTCTTTTATTTCTTTTTCATCTTGATTGTCTTCAACTGGTTTAACCCCCACCAATTCAACATTTTCATCAGACATGATTTCAATCAATTTTTGACATCTACATGCCCAATTATAACTAGGACCAGTTGGCTTTTCTTCCTTAGTTTCAGTGTCATCTTTCTTGTTCTTTAAGATACTCTTTGGTTTAGTTTCATCGTCTTTTTCCTTATCTTCCCCTTCACCATTGATTTCTGCTTCAATCTTCTTTTGGGTTTCCACGGCAACTTCATTCCACTTAGTAATCACTTGCTTTAATTGGTCAATTAC
Source organism: Diutina ranongensis (nom. inval.) (assembly GCA_030569815.1). Classification (NCBI taxonomy): domain Eukaryota; kingdom Fungi; phylum Ascomycota; class Pichiomycetes; order Serinales; family Debaryomycetaceae; genus Diutina; species Diutina ranongensis (nom. inval.). The sequence continues at coordinate 138,899 of JAJMLP010000001.1, forward strand.
CCGATCTCTCAGTTGACCTTGAATCCCTTCCATATATTCATATAACGCATCGATATATGTTTCAGGGATGTGTTCAAGATTCTTAAGAATCCAGTTTTGCTTTTGTTTGGAAAACTTCCACCCCAGTTTATCATCTTTAAATTGACGAAGGTAAGCCAATTGATCAGGTTCAGGCCGTTTCCGTTCCAGCTTAGGAAGTTTGACTCGTTTAGGAGGTTTCTTATCTTTGGTGTCAGCCTTCCGCTTTATTTGTTTGGTAATGGCCTTCTTTTCATTTTTGGTGGCATTAGCACTTTCTAAATGGGTAGTAAGAGCAAGAGGATCACTCTCTTGGGTAACTTTAAGCCCTATTCGTTTCCATGCTGGTTCAGTCATCTTGGTAGTGATAGTGTGCGATGAGATGAGATATCATTCACTTGAGATATCATTAAACAAGGAAATTGAACAACTAATCAAAGTTGGTGATGTTATTTCTATTATAATTATTGTTAAACTTTTTAATTATCAATTCCTTTATTTCTAACTGTCCTTGTTATCTTTTGCTTAAAAATATAATGTGTCCTGTATATAACCAGCGGCCGACTATATCAACGCTCATCTCACTAATTTCTCATTATCATTCTTCAGCATCCCTTTCCTTTCAAAAAGAATCGTTTCGATTTAATGAATGATTCATCCAGGAAATACCTTGCGAGATAAATTCCACACTGTTTGAGTCAACCACAAAGGATTTCCTACCTATGGTCGATATAGAATGTGTGAATATTTTTTTTTTTCATTGTTGTAACCCCCAAGTGATTAACTTCTTATACCCTTCCACTGCTTTGTACAAGTCTTCTTCTTCGACGTATTCATCATCACCATGAGCAACATGAATTGACCCAGGACCATAGAGTACTCTCTTTTTCAATGGTACCGTTAATCTTGGGACATCAGTGGCATATGCCAATATAATCAGTTCAAATCCTTCAATATCGAAATCCAAAGTAACTTCAGGAATAGTAGCCAATAAATCAAATTGAAGATTATCAATTCCTTCAACAACTTCTCTTAGCATGCGATCGATTTCTTGTAAATCATTGGCCACTCTAATAAAGCATTCAGCATAAGCATAAGCAGGAATAACATTGGCGGCCACTCCACCTTTGAATTTACCCACATTTAACGTCAGAGGTCCTAATAAATCACTGCTTGGGTAATTTAATGTCATCAATTTTGCCAACACTGGGATCAAAATCTCACTGGCAGAAACCCCCAATTCAGGATACCCCAGATGAGCCGCTTTGCCCGTGGCAATCAAATTAAACATATAATTACCCTTATGACCAACCCCAAGCTTCAATTCGGTGGGTTCACCAAAGATACCAACCTCCCATTTACACCCCAATTCATTAGCCACTTCCATACCAATACCATCGACTTCTTCACCAACAACATATAATAAGGCAACGTCATCATTTAATCCAAATTCATTAAGGGCAAATATTTGAGATGCCACCAGGGCTTTAGCATCAGTTGACCCTCGACCATAAATCTTACCTCCTTGTTTGGAATAAGGGATAAATGGAGGTACGGTATCAATATGAGAAGTAACGAGTACCTTAGCATCACGAGATTCTCCTGAATAAGCATAAATGTTATATCTTCCCTTGGATACGTTTTGTCGTTCCACGGTTAACCCCTTTGACTTGAGGTAATCATAAAGGAAATCAGCCACCCCTGCTTCATTGGGAGCAATCAGTTCAATCTCAACCAATTGACGATGGAAATCAACAAGCGATTGTGTTTGTAAAACCACCTGGGCGGTAACCACGGTGAAGATGGTTAATAAAGAGGTCAATCTCATGGTAGTGTTGCCTGAAACGGTGCAACAATCGAAAAAAGTGTGGGGGTGAGATTGTACAATTAGTGGGGAGGTAGTACTGTTTGTCCACAGACATACAACAACAACAACAACATAACAACAACCATAACCTAGATGATTAAAGGGATGACTGGTAGTAATAATAATGCTAATAGCGTCATGCTTTTTCGAAGGATGGTGACGGTTGAGATGACATTTACCTCCAATCACGTCTTTGGCAATTAATGTCCGCTTCTGTTACCGAAACATGCATGGTGATGGTTATGATCGCCATAAATACTATTGGTTCTGTTTGAATTGTCTCACTTTAGTAATATGATCATCCCCCATAGCCGCACGATTGCCATTTGCCCGATATATTAGCAATTCGATCCGTCCTCGCTGAAAACATAACATGGCTCGCCCAAAGGTAAATAGTTTCACCACCAATACCCCCACCACCAATGATTACTAACGATTAGTATATTCTTCTTGTCCGCCATGGTGAAAGTGCTGCCAATATGGATAAAAGTGTCAATCGGTATACCGCCAACCATATGGTCGATTTGACCGACGAAGGCAAGAAACAAGCTTTGGCTGCCGGGGAAGTTCTCCGGCAGTTTCTTCAACATGAACTGTTTGATGAACCCCTTGAAGCCAAGTGTAAATCAAGACTGATTTGTTTTTATACCAGTCCCTATCACCGAGCCCGAGAAACTTGTAAATATATTCGTCAAGGGATTGAAGATATGGATGACGTTCTGTATCGAGTATATGAAGAACCTAGAATGAGAGAACAAGATTTTGGTAATTTCCAACTGACGGCGGAAGAAATGGAAAAGATTTGGGAAGAACGAGCCCATTATGGCCATTTCTTTTATCGGATTCCTCATGGAGAACTGGCAGCGGATGTTTATGATCGAGTGGCGCTGTTTAATGAAACGTTATTTCGGAAATTTCAACATGATGACTTCCCTAACATCCTAGTATTGGTAACTCATGGCATTTGGGCCCGAGTATTCTTGATGAAATGGTTTCGATGGACATATGAACAATTTGAAGAATTAAGAAACATTCCTCATTGTAAATATTTGATTATGAAAAGAGGTGATGATGATCATTATACTTTAAAGACCAAACTTGAAACCTGGGATGATATTAGTGATGGTGAGTTGGAAGATGACGTTGCTGATGAGGTGACGAGGGAAGTTCGATTCAATTCAAAATCAAGATACGTCCGTCCCGAAGATATGGATATCCAAGCGATCATTGATGCCCAAACTGAAAGTATCAAGGAATTACGTCATAAGAATCGGTTGATTAAGGAACGGTTTTCACGAGTGCGGGATCATTCGGTGGAGCATGAAGAAATTAGAAAGAATGACGAAAACGGAGAAGCAGGGGATAAAAATAATTCAGAGCAAAGTACTCCAGAGTCGTAAGTACCCAATATATCCAATTAGAAAGTACCTACTCATGATATTTAGTAATTTTCCGTAGCAAATATCTCGTTGGCAAGTTTCCCCAGATTTCGATTCCATTCCGTGATTACCCGGAACAGTCCACTTCGATTACGGTAATGTTGAATAATGCGGAGTTACATAAACCTTTTTTTTGTTCCGGCACATAGCCGAACCCCGGCACATATCGGGATCCTGTGATCCATAAACCGCCCCCCCAACGTTATATAGCCTCAGTTTTTCTTCACCACTTAACCCTTTTAATTGCAATTGAATAACAAACATGGCTAGAACTTTCTTTGTCGGCGGTAACTTCAAGATGAACGGGACTACCAAGTCCATTAAGGATATCGTTGATAACCTTAATAAGGCTGACTTGCCCAAGAATGTCGAAGTGGTGATTGCCCCTCCCGCCCCTTACTTGTCGTTGGCGGTTGCTGAAAACAAGCAATCCACCGTTTCTGTTGGGTCTCAAAATGTCTTTGACAAGCCTGATGGTGCTTTTACTGGGGAAATTTCCGTTTCTCAATTGAAGGACCTTGGTGTCAAGTGGTCGATTATTGGTCACTCTGAAAGAAGAACCATCATCAAGGAACTGGATGTGTTCATTGCTGAAAAGACCAAGTATGCCCTTGACAATGGTATTGACGTCATCTTGTGTATTGGGGAATTGTTGGAAGAAAGAGAAAATGGTACCACTTTGAAGGTTTGTTCCAAGCAATTGCAAGCTGTGATTGACTTGGTTAAGGACTGGAAGAACATTGTCATTGCTTACGAACCCGTTTGGGCTATTGGTACCGGTAAGAGTGCCACCCCTGAAGATGCTCAAGAAACCCACAAGGGGATCAGAGACTTTTTGAGAGGTAAGATTGGTGCTCAAGCCGATGAAGTTAGAATCTTGTACGGTGGTTCCGTCAATGGTAAGAATGCTACTGCTTTCAAGGACAAGCCCGATGTCGATGGGTTCTTGGTTGGTGGTGCTTCGTTGAAGCCTGAATTTGTTGACATTATCAAGTCTAGATTGTAAATGGGATATAGTTAATGAGAATGACTTGTAATGAATGAAGTTGTAGTATTTAACGTTTAGAGAATGACGTCTACGTCCAGTTGTTAGTAAACATTATGTTAGGCGCCTGAGTCTACCCTAAGTATGTTTCATTTCTACCCTAACTGTTTACCTTTTTATTATTAACTATTTCCATTCCCAAGTTACCATCATTTATCAGTTATACACTCAACGACATGTGGATAATTCAACATGTGGATAATTCAACATGTGGATAATTCAACATGTGGATAATTCAACATATGCATAATTCAACACGGGGATAATTCGACCCCAGGTTTTTCCATCTAAATTAAAACTTAATAAACAAATCAGGAATTTGTTCAATTGAACAATTCTTCTTTGTTTCCTCATCCAATTCGCCAACCTCTTTGACGACGATACTCTTGGATTCATCACTAGCAAATTGGGGGAAAGGCTTTTGTACCGAGCTATTATCATCTTCATAAGCCAAATTAGGGGTACTCGGGGTCAGGATGGTTAAAAAGGTGGTGACGTCGATTAAGTTGTCCAGCAAATCATTGACGATCCCCGTGAGCTCTTGTTGTCGTTGTTGTTGGAGCTTTAAAAGCTTGGCCTCCTGGGCCAGAGTATCATATTGATGTTGAGCTAAGAGATGGGTGTTTTCATTTAAGGAATCATCGTTGTTGTTGCCTCCAAGGCAGCAAGAAAGACATTGGCCCATGATGGCTGGCTGGATTGTATGCGAGTGCGATATGAGCACCTGGAAATCAACAACCGAAACGAACGAGGGAGCGAATATGGTAATTAAATAATAATATTGAGAGGGGTAAGGAGTATTGGTTGTAATTCATTAGCAAATTGATTATTTAAATTAAATTCATCTTTATGGATAATTTTTATCATATCATCTTATGGGTTATATCTTCCTCCTGTAAATGGTAATGATTAGAAAAGAAAGGAAGAAAGAAAAAAAAAAATAATAACGAGAACGTACTTAAAGTACTCGAGGTTTTTCCTAAAAAAACTTCTTGCAGTTTTTTCACCCCTCAAGTTAAGGTTTAACAATATGACAATAATTCCGAAATTGAACCTAGACTAAACCACCATTAACGGATACTGTTCTCCATTACTTAACCGAAGGTCCCAGGTAATCGAGATCGAGACTACTTGTAATAATCGTACCATTGCTTGATATGATGATAGTTTATTAAACTTTTTCCGAACAATAAAATGTTCTATTTCTAGAGTTTTGGTTGTGTGCATTATCAATCTAACATTACATACAAAGTCCACATTGGTAGATTTTTTTTAAAATTGCCTCTGTTACTCACGCAATTATTGCGACAAAGAAAATGTGAGGTGAGGAATGAAATTTATGCCCTTGCTATTATTGTTGGTACTAGGTAATTTTTAAAAGATTTATTTCGACAATTAATTTGACTTGAATAAAATTAATATATATATATATACATATCAGTGTATAATCAATGGTTTGTTTCCATCGGCTCATTCCCCCTTAATGACCGAATTCTAGAAACGACCTCCTGTAAATAGCTCGCGCCTGCACTAAATCATGCTTGCCCCACATGCGGCTGAAAGTTGCTCTTCGATGACGTCCATCTTGATTGATTTTATTATGAAAAGAAATTGTTTCGATGGATTTTTCAGAGTACCCTAAAAGTAATTTCTAATTGTAAACATTAACATTAAATATCCTATTCATCATTATATTTAGCAAACAACTTCGTTATCCCGTAATTGCCAAGGAGGATTGATTGTTGTTTCATTGCTCAATCGGAACTACGGAGTCTACGGCAGATATAGTCATGTGTGGAAATGAAAAAATCAGTATCGGGCTGGACTTTTCGATCCGACTACCCGGACATGCACAATGAAAACTTGACTACTATTGGAAACATTGGGGGCAAATTTCAATGATGGTTATTTGTAAGATAGTATTACCATCGACAAATCATTCAAGGTTAACCGACAACTCACCTCGTAGTCATCTTTTGGAACCTTTAAGAAATTCTCCACTTTTAATTTTTGCTGCACTGATGGTAAGCTTCGCATACGTGACCACATACGTCAAGATAAGCAAGCGATCGTCGGAGGTTGAAACGGGATCAGGCCGACGACGACGATGGTCAAACGACTAATGGGTAAATATATCAACAACTTCTACTAGAAAATGGTTAGATGGCGTAGATTTGTTCTTGCATATTCCCCCTAGTTATCGGCTACATACTAGCTACCCTCCGTATTGAGGAAATCCCCCACTCCTTATACCCCCCTTTTTTTGCGCATTTTGGGCCCTTGCCCCCTCTCTGGCTACAGACAAAATACATAACAACATTCCCTCACGCCCTAATATAATATTTCGATCTAAAGCAACCTACCAAGCAGTGGTGTATTAAATCTTAGTATTTTACCTCAATTGCCAATGTCTGCCGCTCGAGAGAGACAAGAGCCTCCTCTGGCAGGGTTACCAACCTATCAGGCAAATCCTATAGGTCGGCGTGACCTGGTTGGATTATCTTCAAGACCTCGAGGAGACCTGATTTATTTACCACCCCCAATCGCTTATGATCAACAGCCACTGGGACTGAGGTCAAACCTGATATTCTCGCTGTTGATAAATTTGCCTCCACTGAATTCGGGACTGTTGCTGGGACAATCGTCATCCGATAAACGTCAACGTCAATTATCAATGTTTGCCGAACTGATGCTGGCAGAGGATATCGATCTTATCATGAAACAACCAATGGACATTTTGGCTTGGGATCCAATGGCCCCTTCCCTGACTTCTAACGTCCAGCAACTGCAACAGCAACCAGGCTCCCAACAAGGGTCATTTTCTGACATTCTTCAACTGATGATCTCACTGGGACTGATTGATTTCACCGGAATGTCTCAAGAACAACGTAGGGACCTGATCATCAAGATCCTTAGTGACCCTGCCCAAAGAACAAGGTTCCTGATCCCCGCTACCGCCCCTGCAAGACTTAAAGAAGATATATTTGCACCTCCACCTCAATCTGGAGTCCAAGATACCATTAGGGAAGATATGTCTAAGGACAGATTATCGCCAACCCTGCTGATGCTGTCCGGACAACGAAGAGATGACCCCCACCTGCCACATACCCTGCCCCAATTTGAACGGGCTCAACCATTACCACCACCCACAGTGAGATCATCAAATAATGTTGCTCCTGTAGGTGGAGTACCTCCAACCACTCCAATGGCTGCAGGTTACCAATACCCCCAATTTTCTGGTTATCCTCAATCATCACCCACAGACGGTTTCTTCAGACAAAATTCCCTTTCTAGTGCCCCCACATCGAGTCAATATGGTGTTTATCAACTGCCACTTCCCTACCTTGGCAAAAAGTCTCCTCAAGCCCTGATGTCACAAAAATCACCCATCCAAGCAGGATCACCTGAAATTAATGGAACCAACGTTGTCAACATGGAAAATGCCCAAGCTATGAAGTTAGTTCCCGCACAACAGTATCTCAAACTGGAAGATGGACGTCCGTTGGTCGGGGCAACAAAGATTGATCAACTTATGTTGGTTATCCAAGCTCGTGATAAGGGAATCACCAAACCAATTGAACAAGCACCCGATGGACTGATTTTAGGTGCTCCCAATTTTAGTTTATCCAACCTGAAAAGTGAACTTGATAAGGATGTTTTACCTCGCCCAGTACTGTTAGTTGGCGGCGTCGATAAGCCAAAACATGAAGAATTGGTCGATTCCCACAAGCGGAAAAAGGGAAAGCAGCAACAATGCCCCTATTGTTTTAAATTTTTTACCCAACTGACCCATTTGGAGGTTCATATTCGTCTGCATATTGGCTATAAACCATTTAAATGTCATTACTGCAACAAAAAGTTTACCCAGGGGGGTAACTTACGCACCCATTTGCGGTTACACACTGGAGAAAAGCCTTTTACCTGTGATACTTGTAATCGACTGTTTAGTCGCAAGGGTAATTTAGCAGCCCATAAATTGACCCATGAAAATTTGAAGCCTTTTGCTTGCAAGCTTGATGGATGTGATAAACTGTTCACCCAATTAGGGAATTTAAAGCTGCATCAGAACCGGTTTCATTTGAATACCCTCAATGACCTTACACATAAACTTGCTGAAATGAATGGCGAACAAATGGCAAGATTACCTGAAAGTGAAAAGGAAATGTTGGAGTATTTCAAGTCATTATACAAAAACAGTAATAAGGGCATTCGGGGCAGAGGCAAACAGACGAAGATTGTTGTACTGGAATCGCCGCCCCAACCTACCGCCCCCCAATTGACTAACCAACAACAGTTACCTCAATATAATCTTGATGGAGGTAAACACATGGGAGCACCTCCTGCAGCCACTTTCCCAAGACAACAACAGGGGTTTGGCAATACTCAGACAATGGCGCCAGCCACCCAAGCAGGACTGCTGCTAGAATGGGGGTATAGAGATCAACAAGTAAGCGGGGGTACCAATTATAAGAGGATTTGAAAAGTCCACTGGTGAACTTTGCATAATTTTACTTTTTCTTGATATTATAATTTTACCAGTTTGTTTTTACCTGGGCAATGTGTGTGGCCAATGTTAATGAATTAACGATACACCTTCTAACGAATTTTACGATACTAATGATACCCGGGCTAGTTTAGAAATATACAGGAAGAAGTCTAGAAATCGTGTAGGATATTTATTACCTATTAGCTATGTTGGCGTTGAGCAGTCACCATATACCATACCACACCAACACTTAACAGAAACGGATTTGCCGAAGTATCATGAACATTATCTGAAGTCACTTGGTGTTCTTCTATCAGTTCTACTCTGCCCACCATCCATTCACCTTCACATTTACCTGATAAGAAATAATGAGGTGCTCCCACATTAAACGCCGCCCATGGCGCTGACTGAGATTGAGAGTTCTCAATTCTAGTTGGTAAAAATAATACAAGGTCACCAACAACAAACCCACTCATCAGGATCTTATGATTGAGTTTAGTCACCATTCGGTTGATTTCTTGTTGTCTTTGCTTATTCTCTTTGGTTTGCCTCTTAGCAAACCCCTCGACATCCCGGAATCGTTTGGCCACGGCATTTAAGAAGAACTTTGTTTCCAATTGATTATCATCTTGTAATTTGGTGCCGGTTTTAAACTCCAAAAATTCCACCAAGTCATCAAGTGGGGTATTAGCACCAAAGGTGGCATTGTATTCCAGAATGAGTTGCAACGCCTGATCGCGGACACTTTCCCAACCTTGATCCTGGGGAGCCACCGATTTGAAATTTTCAATTTTGGCCAATTGATCCATCGACTTGATGATCTCAGAGTTGACATCTTTAACAACATCAGAAGATGGTTCATCGACATCATCTTCACCGGAATCGTCTTTTTTAGACCGGAGCCCCTTTACTCGGGTAATTCTGTACATGGCATCTTCATCTTTAACTAGCAAAAGACCCATCAGTTCTAGAATAAGACAGATTTCAATGAACAGGCCATAGCCAAGATTGACACAACGGCGGATCCTCGCTGCCAACGAAATGACAATATTATTTAAATCGGCAATGATCTCTTCAGAAGAGTGGCGAGTGCCAATCATTAAGGATAAGTCTTCCCCGATCTCTTCAATCCGATGTTGAAGTTGACGAATTTCACCTTCCAAATGTTGACGTTCATTGGAAAATTCTGCTTCTTTAGCAGCCATATTATCCATCAAATCCTTATTCATCGTTCTGTATTCTTCAAGTTGTTCTGCCAGGGCCAGCGCCAGCGCCGTTGCATCTTCGGCCTTTTGTTGTTGGTAGTTATTAAATTTATTCTCCAATTCAGTGAATTTCTTTTCATTGGTAACCCTTTCCAATTCTAATTGTTGGACCTTTTCATCTCTAGCATCCAATTTCTTCTGTAATGATTCAATTTCTTTCTTGTCGAGCTTAATATCGAGTTTGATATCACTTAATTCATTTTCAAGTTTGCTAATCTGAGAAGCATGGTCTTGGGATAACTGCTCGCGTTCTTTTTCAAACACCCGTTGCATTTGTTGCATTTCTGCCTCATGTTGTTTCTTTAACTCTGCAAGTTCCTTGGCATGATTTGCTTGTTGTTTCAACAATGTAGCATTAACCGTGGTAAGTTCATCATTTGCCCTTCTTAATCTGATATTATCAATATGCTTGTCAATTACCAGGCCATCAAGTCGTTCACTTGTTGGGTTTAACGGTAATGAGTTATTAGCTCGTTGAAGAAGTTGAGTGGGATCATTACGGGTTAGTAGAACCAGGGTTTGGGGGCCAGAAATAGCAGGAACCGGAGGTGAGCCCGTCATTGTCGATGGATGGGTTGGTTCCAGTGGGGATTTTGCTAATTTCTGGCTAACCGGCCACAGCAGCAAGTTTTTATACTGATGTTGATGGAGCAAACTTTCCAATTTTTTGATTCTCAGTTTTAACCCCCGAATCAATTGGGCATCGGCTTCATTCCAATTCTCGATTTCTTGGGGCATGGTTGCAAAAACGGTAAGCATTCGGTTAATCTTTGCCATCTGGTTATTAAGAGCAAGCATATCCCGATATTCCCTACTTAAAAGTTCGGCAAACTTGGGCATCAGCTTTAATTGGGTAATATAATTGGTTATATCTTTTCGCTCAACCTTGAAATCAAATCCCATCAGAGCTAATTGACTTTTCCCCATCAGAACATCAACTTGAGGGACTTGGGAATGAATCTCATTCGTGGGGACAAAGAATGAAATGAAAGGTAATAGTTTCCGTTCCCAGAGTCTCCTCAGAACCCTTTCTCGTTCAACCAATTGAGCCAATTGTTCCACTGCTGCCAGAACGATCACAGTTGCAAAATAATCATACCATTCAAATTGACGACGTTTCTCAATGATTAATGAACCAAATAATAACGGGAGGTCAATACATAAAGCCAAATGATTTTCACATCGTTGCACCTCTTGTAACAGTCCCATTTGATTGACCGTTTGTTTGATCTCCACCATTTTCATTTGAACCATTGCTATTCTTTGGAATATTATTGTCAGATTCGTAGCCAACTTATCTTTGAATTGCACGGCATCCATATAATGATTATAGATATTGGTAGCGCATTCAAGTATAAATTTAGTTTCCATTCCGTTCTCCATCGATGTCAACGTTTCATTGGCATCGAATTTGCCAAATAGTAACCGGGACTCTTGACGTAAATTGGAGATGGTGGTATCAATGTCCTGGTTTTCATTGAGACATTGCTGATGTAATTGATTTAATTGATTACATTGTTCAATTAATCCGGGAAGATGATCCTCGGAATATTTTGCTGCTGCCACCAATTGATCATAATCAAGAAATTGGTGTAAAACGACCACTTTTTTGCCTTCGGTGTCATCTTGTCCAAAATAAATAAGGGGGAATTTTTTAAGTTTATCATAGTGTCCTTTCCACGAATCGGCCAATGTTCGATCATTAAGTCCCAGGATTTCTGCCATTTTGGGGGCAAATGTTTCCTTATCAATCTGTTGAGTATAATTAGTACCAAATTGGAAAAGGATATTAATTGCAGTAAACATGACATTAATTTCCTTAGTAACCTCTTGAAGTTTTTGATTGACCTCTTTCGAGTCAAAGAATATTGCCCGACGCCATCCCGGTTGGTTCTTCACCTGCTTTGGTGGTTCTATGGGTTCGTTGACCTCAGGATCTATTGGTTCAGGAGATGCAGTTGCTGATAATGAATCGGAACCAGCAAACAATTGTCGATTGAAAATGTAAACGTCTGCTACTTCATTGACAAGATTAAAATTAAGCCTGATACCAAACAGGGTTAAAATGAAGATATTCAGCACGTCATCGATGGCAAAGCTAGCAGCAATAAACGATTTAAACTCTCCAAGGGTATGGAATCGAATTGGTTTGGGGATCTTGATATACTTCCCACTATGGCCATTATACGCCACAAGGTAACTAAGGGAAGACATCCTCCCTTTCAAATAATACAAATCAAAGGCAAATACTTGAGTTTTCTCTATACCACAAAGGTTGAATCAATAAAATGGTGGGTTTTCTTGAATGGGATGATATAATTGATATTGGTGGCAAAGTGCTAAAGGTAGTTATAGCAGGCGAGTGATGATGCGAGGGGTCACATGATTAGAAGATGATGATTTAAGAGAATTATTTACCAGTTTTAACCATAGTATACTTATGGTGATTTGTTTATAAAGTGAGGTATTCCTATATTTGTTATATTTCCTAGAATATTTGCCATCATGGTGGTGGCTGATAAGGTAGTCACTGACATTAAGGTATGTACGGCTCGCAGGGTTTACGTCACGTGCCCCGATTCAAGTGAGTGGGTGGACTTGGGGGGGATATGCAGGTTGTCATGATATCATTGATTACATTGTTACATAATTCGACCACCTTTAACCCAGCTTCCTATCATGCATCTCTTTACTCCATTTATAGATATCCCGTTTTAATCGATCAGCTCGAACTAACCCATTACGAATATGAGTCAAATTCTTGATATATTCGTGCTGTCGTTGGATCAGTACTTGTAAATAGTTGATGAGTTCTTCCTTTAATAACCCTTCTTCATTATCATTAGATGGGGGTACTTGATGAGCATCGTATTTTTTAAGTGCTTCAGGTAAAGCGAAAAAGGGGTCTTCATCGGCTTCTTCTCTCTTTGGTTGTTGATTGCCATCTTTTGGTTTATCATCATTGAGGCCATGATCATATTTTGCAAGCCCCAAATGTTCATCCAATAAGTAATACCAATCTTCACCATTAAGAACTTGTAATAACTTATTAAGCCAATTCAAGTTTTTTTGTTCAACTTCGATCAATTCGATTAATTCCATCGCCAACTTGTTGTAAATTGGCAGTTTATATGTCCGAGATATCGCAGGATGGGAAACGATTTCCAGAGGGTTATTAATCGGAGCCAATATTTGTCCCAAGTCAAGTTTCTTATATGGGTGATCTTCCTCAGCTTCATTGTCATAACTATCTTCTTCCCTATCACCTTCATCTTCTTCACTAGCAAGTGATGGGTCGAATATTTGATACCATTTGCGTTTCTTGTCGGAATTTAGCGAATTTAATCCATCGGTAGTAAGAACAAAGTAATTTTGGCCATCGTATTCAACCACTTTTGGCGTGATTTCCAGGGTTTGCTCGAGTACTTCCGCCATTGGTCCTTCAGTCACCGTCAACTTATGACCTCGGTTAGAAATTCCAATGGGAGCATACGGTATATCTTTTCGAGAAAGTACTCGTTGTTTGAATTGGGATATAATTTCGATATGTGATGGATCCATGCTGGAGTATTTTTTTTTTGCCCACAATTGTTCACTCAATGTTTGATTGTGATAGTTTGGCTAGTGGTTGTGCGGGTGCGCCAAAAGCCGCACGAAACGATTTTGACATCCATCCTAATCCTAACATCAACATGTCTACAAATGATGTGTTAGACGTGCTTAATATCACTCGGGAAGAGTCAGTGAAGCAGCCTCCTAAGAAGAGGGTTAAGACCAATAATGAAGCTCTGAAACAAACAGGTATGGCCAGAGAATTATACCTGCTTTTAGGTCCAAATACTCCCCCCGTGAATTTGAATCAAAATACCAAAAATATGTTTTCCAAGGATAAGCTCAAAATGAGAGTATCTCCTTGGACTCATATGCCATTTGATGTTAATGGTAAAACTTATCATCATTGGGTTAAAGGTCTGAGAGAATTATTGGATCAAGAAAGAGGGTCAAAACCTTATTTTTTCGAAAAATTTAATATCAAGGTGGATATACCAGAAATTTGTGATGAAGAAACTTATGATCGGTTTATTCTGGAATTAAATTCTGATATTAAACAGGAACATGCTGCAAAGGCTGCCAACGGCCAGGCAGAATCCACCGAAACTGATAAAGACAAAAAGGAGGAAGTGAAAAAAGAGGGTGAATCAAGTGAAACCAAAAAACGCAAAGCTGATGAAATGGAAGTTGAAGATGATGAAGACGAAGGGTTGATCGATTTTTCCTACGAAGAAACCAAGTACCTTTGGGAACTATGTGAAATCTTTGAATTGAAATGGCCAATTGTCTATGATCGTTATGATTTTGAAGGCCCAAGACGATCGTTAGAAGATCTCAAAGAACAGTTTTATCGCATTTCCATCAAAATCCTTGAAGATAATGCCCTGGCGGCAGCTGCCCTGGGGGATGATTTCATTGGAGTGGCACCAAATACCGCATTGATCAGTTCATTAAAGGCATTTAATAAGAAGCGGGAGGTGGATCGAAAACGTTATCTTGAAAATTTACTTAAAAGAACCCCAGCAGAAATTGCCGAAGAAGAATCGTTGGTGATTGAAGCTCGGAGATTTGAAATGGCAGCAAAGAAGATGTTGATGGAACGGTCCAACTTGTTAACCTTGTTGGATTCCCCGCAAACGACTCAACAAGTCCAGCAATACCTGCTGTCGCAAGGGTTGGCTAATTTATACAATAATTTGATGATTTATGACAAACATCAAAAGAAAAAGCAACCACTGATACTGGGAAGTCAATCTCCAGCGCTGCAGTCAACAGTGGTCAAAGCAAGTCAAAATCCCGTTCCCCCGGCCATCCCCCCAGTGGCATCGCTGCTGATACGAAGAGATCGTGCTTTTCAAACTCATTTACAACAATATCTTGCTAGTTTCCTTAAGCAATCTCCTCCTGCCCCAACAGCCCAAGGCAATGCAATTAAGCAATTATTACAAAAGCGGTTGACGCAAAAGGAAGAAGAAGCGTATGGGTTACATTATCATTCTCAAGAAAAGATGACCCCAGGAGTAACTTTACGTTCTTCACAAAGATTACCCGCTGTTCAACAAAAACAATCAACGCTTAAGCTGGTACAAATGCTTCTACAAGAACTCGATATCCCCACCGGAGGTGGTACTACCTGGCGTCCAGTAATGACGACAAGAAAGACAATGGCCAAGTATGACGAATTGATTAGAGCAACGGTGGCATTGTTAGATGTGAAGAAAGCAAAGGATAAGCTAGAAGCTGAGATCAGACTCATTAAAACTCAACGGGATTAATCGTTTATGGGTATATTTATATAATTAATCCTTCAACAGCTCCATCGCTTCTTTAATAATATAATTGCCTTTTGGATCCAAATTCAAAGCAATGGTAAACTCTCGAATGGCACTAAATTTGTCATTCTGGATGTTATATAATTGCCCTAAAAGGAAATGAACCAGGGCTTCTTCTGGAGCCAATTCTTTTAATGTTTCAAATAATTTAAGTGCCTCCAGGAATTGTTGTAATGAAAACAATAATTGAGCCTTCTTAAATAATGGTAATGGATTCAATGGTTGTAACTTGCAAGCCAAATCGTATTGTCTCAAGGCCAAGTTCTTTTTCCCTAACTTATCTAACACCATCCCCACACAACAAATTAAGATGATGTTGATGGGGTTTATCCCCACTGCCTTTCTGAAATGGTAATCTGCTTTTTGGTAGTCTCCTAAATTCATGTATACCATGCCAATACCGTATAAGGCATTATAATGACGGGAATCGATAAGTAATGAAATCCGGAAATTTTCAAGCGCCATTTCATAATTATCATTGGAAAAATATTCATGTCCTTTAAG
Source organism: Diutina ranongensis (nom. inval.) (assembly GCA_030569815.1). NCBI lineage: Eukaryota > Fungi > Ascomycota > Pichiomycetes > Serinales > Debaryomycetaceae > Diutina > Diutina ranongensis (nom. inval.). The sequence goes on from JAJMLP010000001.1 coordinate 154,907, forward strand.
GGTATAAGCATAAGTAAACAGCTTATCCAATTTAGTCGCCTTATTGAATGCTTTGATTGCTTCATCGGGTTCTCGGTTAAGCAGGAATAAATTTCCAATTGCACACCACGTCACCGGCAGTTGGGAATCTAGATCATGAATCTCATTTGCCAAATAAGTTAGGTCGGCCTTTTTATGCAAATGCCATAATAATGTCGAAAAATATTCCATATCTTCCAATCTCGTTCTGTCCAACTGTCTTAACTTACTGAAGAAATATTCCAGCTGTTTATAATTGACAATTTCGTAATGGAGTTTACCTAACTTTGCCAACACCCATGGAGTATTGCGATGTTTCTCTGGAAGCAGTTCCAATAACCGAATTGCTTTGTAACAATCATATTTACAAAGAGCCTTAAAAGCTTTTGCCAATACAAGATAATGTTTTGCAAGGATAGATTCTGCTCGCTCAATCTCTTTGGTTGCAATTATCGATGTATCCAACGAATGACGATGAGATGGTTTCAGATAAGATCTCACACTTGATTGGCCCGCTTGGTTCTTATTGGAATCAGGAGGGGCTAAACTGGTGATCAACCCTAACGAGGTATTGCTTGGAGTCAATCCGGGTCTTGGAGTCAATTTAAATCCTGGCTTTGATGGTTTCGGGAATCCCGATGAATTCACCAGAGACAGTCGTTTTAAAGCACGATCAAATGATAAATTGGCAGGTCTTGGGGGGCTTAAAATATCGCCAACACTATCATCTGGTTCGCCAGGAGCCCAAGACAGTTCCGAAAACAAATCTGACCCCGACATTGTTCCTTCATAAATTGCCTTGGTTTTGATATCAACTCCTAGTTTACATAATTCTTGTAAAGCTTCAAAGTCAAACTTATTACAATTAAGAGCCTTGCTATAATTGACGGCGGCATTTTTGATGTCATGAAGCTTGTTATAAAGGTCTCCCAAAAGGTGATAGATTACCAGGGCATCAGGATATATCAGCCGGTTATTTTCATAATCATGGGTTTGACCAATTGTATTGATGTGGTCTCTGCCATTATAAAGATAATCACCTTTTGTTAATTGGTATACCCCTTCTTTATACTTCTCGAGCATTAAACAACATCTGGCAAAGAGATAAGTACACCCTAAATGGGATACGGTATCTGAATTTGCCACCACATCGAATAATTTTGCGTAGGCACTTCGATATTTCTTTTGGTATACCAACAGTAAACAATAAAGATAAATCAGGTCGGTATTTTGATTGTCTAATGTCAATAACCTTTCACAAGCAAATTCGGCGTTGACATAGTTAAAGTTATCGAGGGAATGTATGATAACCAGTCGTAGATGTTGTGATATGTGCCGGATTTCTGTTGGCGTTGGTGGTTGCATATCTTATAAAACAAGATGGGTTTATACCGATCAGTTTGATATTGATTGATGACGCATGAGCCGCAGAGATGGTGTATGCAGGTCGATTTTTTTTTTCTTGCTTTCATTGATCCCACCAGACACAATTTTTTGGGTGACAACGTTAAACTTTTTTATGTATGATTTACACGCAGTTAGCGGCGTTAACTTTGTTGATAGGTAGTTAATCGATGACTCATTATCTTGATACTTTATTGAAAATTCACTATGGAAACAGGTGGGGTTCAAGGGTAAAAGGGCTACCTAGCACTCAAGATTCCCCCCAACGAATCTGGGTTATATCAATTGGCCCATATTAATAACCGCCTTATAATTGAATGGTTATCACCCGCCTCCTGTCGATTCCGAACATCGTATTTTCTTCGTAATTGCGTATACAGGACTAAAGTGACCCATGTCACAGCCTAACGATCTCGAAAACTTTAAATTCTCAAGTATAAATATCAGTTGGAATTTGAAAAAGTTTTAATCAAATAAAAAATGACTGAAGAGTATTTGACTTCGAAGATTCTCATACTTATAATCATAATTACATGGATATATGGCCAGCGTTGTCAATTGAATGAAACTAGAGCGAAGTTAGCAGCAGCTGCACCAAAGAAGAAGAAAGTAAGATTCACAAGTTGGCAATATCAAGGGAATAAACAAGATTCACTAAAACGAAATTCTCTAAATCAGAGTTTTCGAGTAAATATTAGAACAATTTGATCCAAAAATGAAAAATTGAACCCTTTTTTGATGCCTGCGATGACGACGTTTATATAAATTTTCAATATATACAACAAAAATTTTAGTCTCTCTTTTCCTTTTTTTTGATTTTGAAATCAAATAATGGTTGATTTTGGTCACGTGGTATAATCAATCATTGGTTTTTGGTCACGTGATGTCCTAGAAGTGTCTGTCTCAAACTTTATCAATTCTACTGCAAGTTCTATACCCCATACCAATCATGGCCCGTCGACTTTCAGGGTTACAACGTGAAGTGCTTACACTTTACAGACATTGCCTACGGATTGTTCGAACAAAACCCCAAGAAAATCAAGAGCATTGGCGCCATTTCATCCGGGAGGAATTCCAAAAGAATAAAACCATCCCTAAAAAACTGTTCTCGGTGATTGAACACTTGTTAAGAACGGGCAACAGACGTTATGAAATGTATAAAAGTCCTCATATTAAAGATATCCACTAACCTTGTATATAAAGAGAAATAGCTTATATATTATAAAACTAACCTGCAAAATAATTTTCCCCAACCCGTCCTCTCCGAATTCTTTCCAATCTTAAAAACTCTTGAAAAGGGTTTGGAATACAATCTTCCAAAATTTCCCGTGTCAACTTACACCCTTCAAAAGTTCTCAAATCCAATCGTTTGGCCCAAGGTAACAGCTTGTACATCCCCAGGTCAGTGAGGTCAACAATAACCGATTGGCGATATTTGCGAATATCTTGTCTCAATTCAGGAGTGTCTTCGGGGTCATTATCATTAATGTCAGGTTCATCCCATTCGTCATCATCAATCAACCCCTCGCCGGCGGGGGGAACAAATTGACGTAAGAAATTAGCAGTCATTGGTTTGGTGAGCCAAATCATCAGCAGTAAATTGACATAGCTAACCATCAGTTGACGCTCAACAAGAGTAAATAAAACTTCTTCTTGACTAAGTGGAGCCAAGTTATCCCGGTTTAATGAACTCACCGATAAATCCAGTAAAAATAACCTTCCATCACCTCGCTTAGAATAAGTAACATCATGTACCAGTTGTATAACTGGAGTTAAAAGAGAATTGTAGCGAGGACGAAAGTTGGATATAATCAGCAGAGCACTGGAGAAATCGCTAGCTGCAGCAACCGGGGGAGCCAGAGCTCCATTAAGCATGTCAACATGGGGATCAATCAGGTGAAATAAATTATTCATGGTATCAAATGTTTGATACTTTGAAACCGTTGATCTGGGCGTCACTTCATAATCCGAAGAAATAGTCAAATTACCCATATTGAGCAGCTTCAAATTGGGACAAAGGTTAATGAGATGCACGATATATCCCGCGGGAACATCCTTGGCAGTAGCATAATCAATTAAAAACTTATTAATGGTGGGGTGTTTGCGATGCCGTTGACTAAGATCCAACACTGGAGGCTGAGGGGGAGTCCGCCGTTGTTGTCTAGAGGTATCAGTAACGCCAGTTGGTTCGGTGGTGGTGACAGGAAGTACAGCAGATACAACCTTACCAACCATCAGTGGGATCGGTGGCGCCAGTCGACTTCTTTTTCGAAGTTTGAAAAATCTTCGGGATAAACTCAGCGACAGAGTGGTTGTTTCATTGGACACCGTCTTCGTGAGTGTTTGGGGTACCAGAGTCTGCAGCCCTTGATTAAAAATTGCTGGAGGCGGTCTTGAATATAATGGATTATTGGCAAACTTCCAATCTCTCCACCCGGCCTTTGCCGCTGCTGCCGCTTTATTAAACAGAATACCAGATTCCAGCGACAAAATGCTATCGAGTTTTTCGGGATCAATTCCTGGTTCAATCTTACTTAAATCAATCAGCCCAATTAATCCGCCAAGGGTGGGGTTGATCCGTAAATAAGTAATAAATTGACCAAGACGATAAGTACTAGTAAATGATATCGATTGGTAAAAATGGGACTTTGTAATGTAATACAACAATTTACAAGTCAACATCAATTGCAAATACAGGGTATCATCATCGACAAACCCCACAATATAGTCAATTAATTCGGGGGGTAATGTCACAAACGTGGGTGGGGGGATTGGTGATGATCGAGATGGAGTCGAAGTTTGAGTAGTCACTTGGGTGGTATTTTGGGGCAGGGGAGTATTCAGAGAAGATCTCTTGCCAATTCGACTAAGACTCCGACCCACATCCGAAAGCAACAGCCGATAATTCATCATCCCCCCCAACTTGGGCTTCTTATTCAAATTTGAAAAACTAAGATTACCATTTCCTTGGCGTTCCATCAACTGGGAAAGGTAATGATAATCAGCGGTGGTGAGGGGAACAAAAGTATGGGTTTGATAATCATATTGAACGGTTGGGTTAAGTAACAGCCGATAAGGAGGTAGGTGGCGACGATAAATATCAAGGGTATCTGAGGTAGGGTTGTCCATGGGAGATCGCCCCGGTTGAATCACCTCGATCATGATGTAAAAAACCAAATCAAGTTTTACAGCGGGGCTGGTTATTTCTATACCCCTGTAATATGCATGCCCATGGCGATGCAAAGTATACTGATAGGCGCGTCTAGGCTCGTAACCAGGACGTCAGATTCTCAATATAGGGGACAATCGCTTACCAATTCTGGAGGTGGCGGAGTGTACCTCGCTTCTTTATGTTTTGGTCTCCTTTTTTTAGCAAACGAAAAACTCATCGATGACTAAAAATACTCCCGCCATTTCCTTTCATCATCATTTTGATGATTACGATGATGATGAGGATGGTAGTAACGTCACCCTTCAGCCCCGCACCTCGTGAATCATTAACTGATAATAAATGCTTGGTGGTGGAATAGGCATTTCTACATTGGTCGATTATCATCATGCTTAGTTGACATATCACACGACAATCTTTGTCATCTTCGTTACGAAGTTTGGTGTTACTAGTATTTGCTTTTTTTTGGGCTCAGGTTCCAAAATAGGGATTTTAATTGCTTACATTTTGTTACGATCGCAACTTAAATTCCTTGCAGAGGAAAGTGTTCAATTGCTTATTGTGACGTTGCTTTCAAAGTTGAGGCTAGTAAGTCAACAATTGAAATTGCTTTATCCAAAAAAAAAAAAAAAAAAAAAACTTAAACATTCAAATCCGTTCGTTTTCTTTCGTTTTTTATTGTGATCTCGAAAATTTTCTTGGCGACTTTTCAAATTGCATAATGCGATGTCTGTAGATTACACCACAATTAGGGTGATGGATGAGGGTGATGGGAGTACAATAGTTAGTATTGGATATGGGGACATTTATCCAAGAGTTTTTGAAGGCGATTGCTATGTTGACTATTGTCTCTGCCAGGGGTTACGATAAGGTTAACACCACCGATGGTGAATATCCAGTTGCTATGTACCTCCTGAGATCAACAGTGTTTCATGCACCATGAGAGGTGGCTGTACCAAGAATTGTTTGTTTAGGTGTACAATTCAGTCAATGAAAGGCGTCACCTGCATCAAGCACACCTGTGGGTGAGAATTTACTTTATGTGGGACGACAGTAATTGCATATATCCTTAAATTTTAGGTTCACTGTTTCATAGGGTCATTTTTGTGTTCATACGAGGCTAAGGGAAGGGCAACGTTGAATGACTATCGAAGACATTTGGGGGGTCGACGCCATCCGAAGCCGAAGGGGCAAAAAATTACTAATCGATGTATTATAGGGGATTGGGTGCACTTCACACCAGGGCTTAGTTAAAAAATGTTTATAACTTTGTAGATGTCGTACATAGGAGTACTTTGGTTGGTAATTGATGATGATGATGATGGACATCCCGGTTGGAATAACCTAATTGGGGTTTAAATTTTGAGATACAAATCAATAGACAATTTACCTGAGCTATTCGGAACTCTCCAACCATTCTAATTGATTCTTTGCAAATTCACAGACCTTATCGATATCGGTGCCTGCTTTTGAATAATGGGCAAACGTGAGTCGTTGTTCACATAAAATGCTCTTAATTTCTCTCCATCTTTCCACTTCGAACCGGACATCCTTTTCCGATTTAGCCCCATTGATCACCGTTGGTTTCTTATATGTTAAATCACCATAAAATCGATACTTTAATCGATTCTTGTCTTCGTCGTAAATTTCCGGCTTTTCCATAAGGTCTAAAAGATCAAACTTGGGCCAGTTACAATGCATAGCAAACAATTTCTTATTGACACTGTGAGCTCCAAATTCTTTTTCGAGAATGTCATCTCCTTGGGTTAATTTCACCAGATTGATGGTTTCAATCCCGGTTGGTTCCACTGGTTTGGATTCGATCTTTTTATATTTTGTGTAATCTTCAATGGGATCAGCTTGACCCATCGCCACCCCTTGGAATTCACCATTGTCGTCGGTATATCCCATGGTTCTGATCATGGTTTTCAATTGATAATACTTTTCTTTAAGAACATGGGCAGCAGCAACAAAAGTATCTTTATCCCCTTCACCATGTTGACCCAGGGAGAATAATCGATAATAAAGTCTCGGTCCATAAAGATTGTAATACAACAGCAATAATAAGGTTCGACCATGAGTAGCCTTATTAATGTATAACTGACCCAGTTCATTCAGCATATCGGGAATCAGCCCATCCATTTCATGGAAGGGGACTTCTTCAACCCCGACATCATCCAAGTTAGTCATGGCTTTGCTGTCATGTTTTAATGGTAATTGTTTGTATCTCACCCGTTTCTTTTGATTAACGGCAACTTCAGTAATGTCATAAAACTTTGGCGTGATCTGGCGTCTCCAATAATCTGGCCAGGCAATCAACCCATGCTTTTTGAACAATTCTTGACCAAATAAATGATCAGGGTTCTCAAGGACAAAATTATCCGAATCCAAAAGCAATACTTCTTGGAATGACAGTACTGCCAACGCCAATGGTTTGTATTGATAGGTCTTAAATTCCCAATTATTCATCACATCGGGTCCAAGAGCATCGGGTACTAATACACATCGGGCATTAAGTTTTGGTAATGTTTTTGTACAGAATTCTTGTTCTTTTTCAAAATCTTGAAACGTGGGGATGATGAATTCCACGGGTAATGTCAGTCCTAATTCTCGTAAATTGGTCAATGCCAAATATGATAACCACAGGAATCGCCCGCCCCCGATAAGAACCACTCCTTTTGTCGATGGTTGATATACATCTTTACTCAAGGCTTTTGGCAATTTTTCAATGAATTCATGGTGCAGTTTCCGGAATCCTTCCACGTTGGCATCAGAAATGATAAATTTCAGATCTAATGCCTTTTTTGAAAACCCTTCCAACGGGGTTTCTTTATTAAACTGAACCACTTCATTAATATCACCTTCAGTTCTAGGAGCGGTGGATTTAATCAACTCGAATACTTCATTCCAAAACGTTTGTGATTGTTTTGTTTTGCCCCCCCCAATCACTGGTTTTTGTTCTGGTTCAACCGGAGGTGATGATTGGGAAAACGCATAGTACCGGTTCTTGATTTCAAGCAGATGCCAATAAGTTAGCACCGCTATCAACGCGAGAATGGGGAGTACCACCTTGATCTTAATTCGTGGCATCACGGAGGTATCGATGAAAGGTTGATTTCAAGACTAATTTTTTCTTTGTGCGCGTACCGTAACTAGTGACGTTTCTCTGCCTCGTTTACCTCGTTTGTCTCCGTGATCCTCGACAAGAGATTAAGCTAATATTTTTGTCGATGTGGCTCAGAGGAAAAATAAGGTACATGCAGAAAATACGTTTCAGATCAAATACTTTTTTGTAGTTAACTATTGGCAATGGTGGGTGGAGTGGACGGTTTATTAAATTATTTATGTTTTTGATGGTTTAGTAAGTAAATAGCTATCTATTATTAGTTTTGGTTTAGGAGTGCATTGTTTTGCAGTTTCAATGCACTGTTCATGTTTTGAAAAATAAATAAAAATATTCATCACCAACAACACCCTTCTATACAATTGGATAAGTCATTCGTATCTCCTCATGGATAATAATATATGGAAGCCCGACACAGTTTAGCCCTACCTGCTTTTAGATCACATCACATGTGCAACGTGCATAATCCCCGACAGAAAAATCCAAATCATCTACTGACCAATTAATCGTTAATTTTTTCATTAAATAAATTTTTCATGATGATGATGATTATCTACCATTCTTGAGTCTTTAATCCATAAGCACTCTTCTTAGACCCTCTAATGGGCTTAATGTTCTTGGACCCCCCTTCCAAGAAAGAAAACTTTTGCCGTCTTTGCGCTTCAAACTTTTCAATTTCCGATTCTTTTTGTAAAGTAAGACCAATGTCATCAAGCCCGTTGACAAGACAATGCTTACGGAATTCTTCAATGTCAAAGTGACCAACCAAGACTTCACCGGTGTTACCATCCTTAATTTGTTGGTTAGGGAGGTCAATGGTCAATTTATGGCCTTGTTCAACCACTGGCTTCAATTTGGAAACAATGACATCGGCTTCAATTCTAATGGGTAATAACCCATTCTTACAAGAATTGTTGTAGAAAATATCCCCAAATGAAGGAGCAATCATCAGTCTAATCCCGAAATCCTTCAATGCCCAAGGGGCGTGTTCTCTCAGAGAACCACAACCAAAGTTATCCCCAGTAACCAACAAGATTTCAGTTTCGGGTTGAGTGTTGAGGATGAAATCAGTGGCAACATCTTTACCATTTTCTTGGGTAAATCTCCATTCGTAGAATAACCCATTCTTAAGACCAGTCCGCTTGATCGTCTTCAAGAATTGCTTAGGAATAATGGCATCGGTATCGACGTTAGCCTTGTCCAAGACCGCGGTAACCCCGGTGACTTCAGTGAAAGGTTCCATACCAGAAGCTTCTCCAGAAGGAGCAGCAGCCAGCTTAATGGGGATATCGTCGATTCTTTCTTCAACCCCAGCGGGCAGGTCGTCCACCGTTTGCTTTTCGTGTTCATAGACGGCATCTTGTAATTCCTTGTCTTCAACTTCAGAACCAATCTTAATCGCAGGTTCGTCGGCCTTGTTCAATGCAAATTCTCTAATATCGGTAAAGTGACCCTTGATGGCAGCGGCAGCAGCCATGGCAGGGGACATCAAGTGAGTCCGAGACCGAGCCCCTTGTCTACCTTCAAAGTTCCGGTTAGAAGTGGAGGCACATCTTTCTTCAGGGTCCAAGATATCGGGGTTCATCCCAAGACACATCGAACACCCAGCTTCCCGCCATTCGAAACCAGCAGCTTCGAAAATCTTATCAAGACCTTCCTTTTCAGCTTGAGCCTTAACAAGACCAGACCCAGGAACAACCAAGACTTGCTTGACACTGTCGGCCTTCTTGTGACCCTTGGCAACTCTAGCAGCAGCTCTCAAATCTTCAATTCTCGAGTTAGTACAAGAACCAATGAAAGCCTTGTCAATGGTGATTTCTTGCAAGGGAGTGTTGGGGGTCAACCCTTGGTACTTCAAGGCACGTTCAATGGCAGCCTTCTTGGCAGGATCACTTTCCTTAGCGGGGTCGGGCACCTTACCGGTAATGGGCAAAGCATCTTGAGGGGAGTTACCCCAGGTGATGGTGGGGACGATATCTTCAGCCTTGATCTTAATGTCGTAATCAAAGTGAGCCCCTTCATCAGAGTACAACGTTTTCCAGTAAGAAACAGCCTTATCCCATTCGGCACCTTGAGGAGCCAAGGGACGACCCTTGACGTATTCAAAAGTAATTTCATCAGGAGAGATCATCCCTGCTCTAGCCCCAGCTTCAATGGACATGTTACAGATGGACATTCTAGCTTCCATCAGCAATTTGTGAATGGCGTCACCAGCAAATTCAATGACACACCCGGTACCACCAGCGGTACCAATGACACCAATGACGTGTAAAACAAGATCCTTAGAGGTGATACCTTCAGCTAATTCACCATCGATGGAAATTCTCATGTTCTTCAGCTTAGCTTGGATAAGACATTGAGTGGCCAAAACGTGTTCCACTTCAGAAGTACCAATACCAAAGGCAAGGGCACCAAAAGCACCATGAGTAGAAGTGTGAGAGTCACCACAAACAACGGTGGTACCAGGAAGGGTGAACCCTTGTTCAGGGCCAATGACATGGACAATCCCTTGTCTAGGGTCATCCATACCAAAGAAAGGAACATCAAATTTCTTGACATTTTCAATAAGGGTCTTCACTTGCAATTTGGAGTCGGGTTGTTCGATGAAAGAGTCAATGTCCTTCATTTGAGCACGAGACACGGTAGGAATATTGTGATCTAAAGTCAGGATGACACAATCTTTTCTTCTCACTTGTCTGCCAGCATTAGCCAACCCTTCAAAAGCTTGAGGAGAAGTGACTTCATGGACCAAGTGACGATCAATGAAGATTAAATATGACGAATCATCTTTGGTGACGACATGGTCTTCAAACACCTTGTCGTAAAGAGTCTTTGGGGCCATGATGGATGGAGTCGTTTAATGAAGAGGGGAACCCCGGAAATTTTCCAACTATATAAATCATCGCTGACATTAATCCTGTATATATGCGAGTGCCGGTACCGGCGAGCCGTCTCCGGTGATGAATCATAATGTAAAAGAAGGGTTAATTAAGCTTGAAAAATAATATCCTATGCAACCACAAATGGTTTGTTTATCGTCCTTTTGGCAGTTATTATCTTTGTTCAATTATGGGCTACCGTCATCATATTTAAAATTATTAAAATTACCATCATCTCACCCGAAGGAATAAAACCGTCACCCATAGACCTGTCTAATTTATTCAATTGATTTAAAGCATCCTTAAATAGTTTATATGGGGCTGTATACTCAATTCCTTTTAAATTCCTCTGATATGCCTTAACCACCATTGTAATTGGGGGATAAATTTATTGGATGTATATAATATCGGTATAATATGAGTAGACTATATTAAAAGATAATGGTTTAAGTTGGTAATGACATATTTAAGTCAAGGTCAATTGACCAATAGAAATGCTGGCGTAGTAAGCGCTCGCGTTTGGTTGCTTTTATTCGCGTCATCCCCAGAAAAACCTGATTAAATCCGTTGTTAGCCGATTGTTAACATTGTGAGAAGGTCAAAATTTTTCAAAACCGGGCCTGTACCGGCGTCTCGTCAACGGTTACTCAAAACGGTGACGGTGAGGAAATCGATGCAGTCATTGAGTTACACAAATCACGGGTTCAATTCACTCTTTATCACTTTCCTTGTTGATTGATACATTCCAATTGTTTACTATGGCTCTATTGTTGTCTCAAATAAATTGGCTGATTTATTTTTTATATATATTGTGAACGGTTCATTGTGGTTAAGACATCGTCAACCAATTTTATTACTTTTTTTTCAATTTTTTGAAACATTCACAGAATGTCAAAAATTATGTGGTAGAGAAAATGACCAATATATCGCTGGAAGTGAAACACAGAAAATCACGACAATATATATATATTCGCTTACCTCATGAGCCACAATGTCACCCCACTATTTTTAACTAATCTTGCTCTCTATTAGATACCATGTGGACATTATTTGAGGTTAGGGCCCATGCAGGGTTTATTCAGCGCTTCTGTCAGATGTTTGCTTTATTGATATTGGTGTTACTTCAACCCACTGTAGAAATAATATAATTAGATCAATCTTTGATACAGAATAAACTGTCAACCACACAATTCACAAACTGCAATTATTGCCACAAAATCGGCATAATATTTTGTCCAATCGCACACTCTGGACAAAACTACTATATATTTGTCAGGGGTAGAGGAAGCTTGCTACTGCCTTAATTGGTCAAGAATAATAGGGGAGGTGACGTATTCGTAACCGTTGGGATGATTTAAACGATATTTCCTCGGCATTGGGCATAGATATTTCTAATGTAGCTTACTGATTACATCTTTCGCTTGCATTTCGGGTTATATCCGGTTTAGGATTACTGAGCGCCACCATCGTCATCCTTCCTAATTGAGTAAGAGTCCGATCCAAGAATATGCAATGGCTTCGGAGTGGTAGATCTATGTAGTATTTGTCGTACTTACTAATAAACACTTTTTCGTGATATTACCTTTTACTAATTCCAATTACTGAACTTAGTAATTGTGTGAGGGTTTATCTACCGCGATGTATAAATACAACTCAACTTGGGTCCGATACCTCAACACTACAAACAAACAATTGAATATGCCTACTGCCCTTGGTTCCACCGATCTTTTTAAACCCCTTCAAGTGGGGACGATGAAGTTATCCCACAGAGTTGTCTACTGTCCTAGTACCAGATTAAGAAATACCGCCGACCATATTCCTGGTGATTTGCTCGTCAAGTATTACGGGGACAGAACCACTACTCCGGGGACTTATGTCGTTACTGAAGCCACTCCCATTCTTCCTAAGGCCGGGGGTCAACCTTTCGTCCCTGGTATTTGGAATAAGGAACAAACCGAAGCATGGAAACCCGTGGTGAAAAAGGTTCATGACAACAAATCATTTATTGGGTTGCAATTGTGGTACCTTGGTAGACAAGGTAACCCTGAAATTCTTAAGAATGAAGGCCAACCATTCACCCTGTCGCTGGTGATCTACCCCAACGCTGATGTCGAAAAGGCCGCCAAAGCCGCCGGTAATGAATTGGTTGCCTTGACTACTGAAGAAGTCGATGAATTGGTGAATAAATCCTTCCCTCAAGCCGCTAAGAACGGGATTGAAGCTGGCTTCGATGTCATCGAATTGCATGGGGCCAATGGTTACTTGTTTGATCAATTTTTCCAACCTGAAACTAATACTAGAACCGACAAGTACGGTGGTTCCATCGAAAACCGGGCCAAGTTCGCTTTAGATGTTATTGACAGTGTTGGTAAGGCCATTGGTTACGACAAGGTCGCCATTAGAATTTCTCCTTGGTCTACTTATGCTGATATGGCTGGGGCTAAATCCAAGGTCAACCCTGTCGTCACTTTTGGTTACTTTTTGAATGAACTTCAAAACAGAGCTAACGAAGGCAAAAAGATTGCTTATGTTTCCGTGGTTGAACCTCGGGTTTCTGGTATCGATGACTTGAGTCCCGATTACTCTAATGAATCTAATGACTTTGTCTCTTTGATCTGGAAGGGGATCATTTTCAAGGCCGGTAACTACACTTATGATTCTCCCAAGTTTGAAGGCATCCAAAAGGATGTCACCAGCGGTAGAACTTTGATTGGGTTCTCTCGTTACTTCACTTCCAACCCTGATTTGCCCGAACGGTTAAGAGATGGTAAGGAATTGACTAAATATGACCGGTCTACGTTCTACGCTATTAACAACTGGGGTTACAATACTTTCAATTCTTACGGTGATGACAAGAAGTGGGACAAGGAAGTTGAAGAAAAGGTTGTGTCTAAACCTTTGGCATAAATGTTATATTTTTAGGATAACGTATAGAAATCTTTAGATATTAAAATATTAGAAAATTTGAAATATAATCACCAGTTGATAGAGCAGTGGTAATAATTGAAACCACACGTAATATATAGTCAAGTTATATCGATGATGATACCTTGTATTCGCTGCCGTCTCCTTGTGGTTTTCTATTGACCATTGAACCTTAAACAAATACTAGTGATAAACACCAGACCTTGGTATCTAATAATCTAATCCAAACAGGTAACGGTGATACCCTACTTACAGAAAACCATTGCTTTTTGTGGAACCATGTCCTCGAGGTTACCGCATAAAACAATTGGTTACTCAATTCAAGATAATCGAAGCAAATCAAGGTAAAATGGTATGGGAGAAAAGAGAAAGATAATTATTTTTAATAAATCATTATCACCAACTATCTTCAACTATTACCACCGCTAATGTTGATGATTATTGTTGGCTCTAGGTTTCTAACCCTATCGCACGTGACCGTTTCCGCCATTGCATCGCATTCCTGCACCCACTGCGGTGGACGCGGTTCTCACCAAAAACTTATCGAAAAATCTTTCAGTTAGTCAGAAAGCCAACATGCTGCTTAACGAATACCAAGTCGTGGGTAGAAGATTGCCAACCGCCTCTGAGCCTGAACCCAAGCTCTACCGGTTGCGGATCTTCGCTAAGAACAACACCGTTGCCAGATCTAGATACTGGTACTTCATGAAGAAGTTGCACAAGGTCAAGCCCGCCTCTGGTGAAATTGTTTCCCTTAACGTCATTTCTGAAGCCAGACCCACCAAGGTCAAGACCTTCGGTATCTGGATCAGATACGACTCTCGTTCCGGTACCCACAACATGTACAAGGAATACAGAGATGTCACCAGAACCGGTGCCGTTGCTACCATGTACCAAGATTTGGCTGCTAGACACAGAGCTAGATTTAGATCGATCCACATTCTTAAGGTTGTTGAAATCGAAAAGGTTGATGACATTAAGAGACAATACGTCAAGCAATTGGTGGCCAAGGACTTGAAGTTCCCCTTGCCCCACAGAGTCGTCAAGTCCAAGAACTTGTACTCGGCCAAGGCTCCTTCTACCTTCTACTAAACTTGGTGTATATTAATGAATAAGTAATAGAAAATGGGTATGGAGAGAAAATAAACAGAAAATAGAAACATTCGGCATCTATTGTCTTTTGGTTCTCTTTACTGAACCGTAGCTTTTATAAATAATTGATACGCCACATTGATGCTTACTTTGGGGAAAGCGGTAGATAATGTTTGGTGGACGTTACTCTTATTATATTAATGGGTGCCAATGTAATTTTGCTTTGCTATTACTAATAGCTTCTATCTATCAAATTCTACCACGTTATTGTTCTTCTAATGACTCAGGTGGTGACTCTCTATACAATGTAAAGTACCCAGTGATTAAGTTTGATATACTTTATATCGCAATTGTTTTGTGGTTCTGTGTTCTGGCTAACCTTCTAATCTCTGTCTCATTCTCACTACTTCACTCTGCTCCGATGTCGGTACCAGACTTTTATTACAACGACGACCCTAAACTGTTTGGGTATTCTACCGCTCGTTCTAGATGGCCAAAGATTCTTATTAGTGCCATTAAAGATGTTCAATCGCTTGTCCCTACTGACAAACAACCTCAATTTAAGGATAGACTCCAAGAGATCCTCGACCAAATTAATAATGATGCCATTGTCGAAGCCTTTACTGATGAAATGGTAGTCAAGAATCCATCTCTTGCTATCTATAACAAATCCTTACAACTTCTTAACCAACACAAGGTAACCACGTGGCAGACGGGGCCATGGCTCTATTTGGAGTGTCATTTATATGAAATGATCGAAAATATTAATCTCGATTTGAATACCAAGGTTGATATCTTTGAAGATCTCAAGACATTGACGTTTAAACAACTGCAACATGGGGTGCTCGAACTTGCCAAACATGTCAATCAATTGCTCGAACTGAAGCTCGATCCCGAAGCTACCGAACTTGTGTTTAGAGAATTCATTGACATTTCTCTTTGGGGTAATGCTACTGATTTATCATTATTGGCTGGAGGGGTCACCATTGATGATATTAAACTGCTTCAAGGGAAACAAGTTCGGAAAAAGAATGAAGAAAAGATCCTTGTTAACGATACTAAAAAGGTTTGGAAACATTTACAACAATCACCATCTAAATCACGTCGGATTGATATCGTGCTTGATAACTCTGGGTTTGAATTATTCGCTGATTTATGCCTTACAACCTTCCTTTTACATTCACAAGTGGCCAGTGAAGTCCATTTACATTGTAAGGAAATCCCTTGGTTTGTTTCTGATACGATGCCAAAAGATGTTGTTCTGCTATTTGCTCAATTAGTTGATCCTAAGTTCTTTGAAGATGATGTTGATGGTGATTTAGCAAAGCTTCAAAAAGTGTTGAAGGAATACGAAGCATCAAACAAGATTATTATTGGTCATCATCCCTTTTGGACTTTGGATTTATCCTTCTGGCATTTGCCCGAGCAACAAGATTTGTATCACCAATTATTGACTTCTGATCTTTTGATCTTTAAAGGTGATTTGAATTATCGAAAATTGACAGGTGATAGACAATGGGATCCTACCACCCCGTTTTCTACCGCTATTCAACAATTGGCAACTCTGAAATTACCGTTGGTTACGTTAAGAACTTGTAAAGCTGACGTTGTTGTTGGCTTACCTAAAGGTAAATTCGAAGAGATTGAAAAGGAATACACCGCCATGGGTGAAAATGGTCAATTTTGGGTTGCTCTGGGTAAATGGGCGGTGATTCAATTCAGTAATGGCAACAATTAGAGTTGGTATGTATTAGGTATGAGTTTACAAATGATCATTCCCTTTATTATTATTTTTTATTGAATAGTGAGTTTTTATCAATGTCTGCCCATCAATGGCTGACAAATTTAAATGGATTTATTGGTCACTTGCCTTTCTAGAATTACAAGCAACAATCTTAAACTTATCCACCATGATTTCATTATCACCCAGAGTACCTTCTCCCAGAGAATCGGTCATCTTGATGATTACCTTTTTAATGATAAATGTCCATACATCGTCACAGAATCGATAGGTATCCAAATTACCTTTAAAAGTAAGTCTCAGCTTTGCAATCCCCAGGTCTTGCTTTAACTGTTCGGAGATGATTCGATCAAAGTTTTGTAAAATGCGGATGGCTAATTGAGGTTGAATCTTTTCATCGGAGATAAGAGTATCAAGAGCGTCTGTTAACGTTGAACCAATCGTCAGTCGACGATAAAGTTCATAGTAAGATGTAGTGGACATATGGGGGGGGGGTATTAAGGGTTGGTTGGTGTGGATGGCAACGAAAAAATATAAATAGTGTCATGTGATTTTGGTCACGTGTTTGGTGTTGCCATTGCCACCATTTAAACAAATATGATAATTAATACCAATTATAAACAATCATATTTGTTTCATAATGTCGAGTTTAGGTCAGAAATGTGCTAATTGTGATCAATTGCCGGTTTCAGAAAACTCTTCCATGGACATCATCTGGATCACCATCATCTTTCGATGGGGTTCCATATCATTCCAAAATGGTTATTAATTAATCCCCCCTTAATTCGCTTGTGTAGTTTACATAACCCCTAGTTTGATTTCTTTATCACACTTCTCACGACGATCCCTCGTTTCAATACCTACCACTCATGATCGACCTTTCCAATTTAACCGTTTCCCAACGGTTCAAACAAGATACCATTACCTTTAATGATATAATTGAACATTCTCAAGGACGTCAAGATTCCCCTGAAAATCAATCCCGGATTCTCGATCTTTATAAGGAATTCCTGTTATTGAATAAGATCATTGATGACCTCCACTTGTTTAGTACCAATGAATCCATCGATGAAGTCAATACCAATTACCTCCCATTTATTAATTGTTCATATTATGCTGCCAAAGTTGCAAGTAGCTTATTAATTGATGTCAAAACGGGATCAAAAGTTGATATTAGCAATAAGTCGACCCACCTTGAACAAGCAAAGCAATTATATGTCAAATACTTGGATATTTGTTCAAATTATCATTTATTGACGAAAAATCAACAACAACGATTTGATTCCTTCAATTCTTTCAATCCTCTGGTGGAAGATTTAATGATAAAGGGTGACCCCATGACCAAACGGGCACAAAAGATTGAAAATTTCAAGCAAAAGAAACAATTACAAGAGAAGTTGTCTATTTTAGATAGGTATTATCTGAAAGACGAAGAGGACGATCTTCAATGGGGGAGTTTGGATGAAGCTGTGGTTAAGCAAGTGTTTTTGGATCAAATAAGAGCACATATCCTCGATACTTTTGATAGTTTGGAGAGTGTGGCTATGGAACTTGAAGTTCTTAGCAAAATGCCAACAAATGTGGCAGAAGACGATTCCCAACTGGGTAAACCTGGGGATACAAATAATGATCCTAGTGGATATACTCCTAGAGTTGAACAAATTGCTCGAAATGCCAAACCTGGCGATCTCTTAAATCGACAAGGGAAGATTTTACAACCATTTACCATCACCAATGATCGATCCCAATTGAAATCAAAAGTGTTTGGCACTGGGCAAGTTTTACCCAGTATGACGGTTGAAGAATATCTCGATTGGGAATTGGCCAATGGTAAGATGGCTACTGAAGATCCTAATGGGATGAAGGCAGAAAAAGATAGCGATGAAGAAGATAGTGATGATGAACGAGAAAAACGAGAATGGGATGACTGGAAAGACGATAACCCCAAGGGGGCCGGGAATATAAAAGGTAATATCGGTTAAAATTATATATCCCCTTATTCGATAATAATACATCATAAAATTCATATCCGGAATTGGATTGGCGCCGCCACTTTCCCACCTTCCCGGGCATTTTCTTTTAATTCGTGGCGTAATTTAAGCAAAGGTCTAACTTCATTGACAACTCGTTCAAACACCGGTTTTAATTTGATTTCTAGTTGGTTGATGGTCGATTCAATTTGTTCGAGCAACAGTTGGTCTTCGGAGTTTAGTCGAATACTTTTGGTATCAACAAACAGACGAAGGGCCCAGTAGTTATAAAGGAGTGATTCATAAATGATTAACCATTCATATGAATTCACCAATCCAGGGTCATTATCGGCGTATTCCACTAATTTCAATTTGGGGATAAAGTCAAGGTATTGTTGACGTAATTCTTCACGACGATAGATGTAGGATTCAATACGACGAGTAGACATGGTGGGAATGGAGTAATCACTAATAACACAATATAAAATAACTTTGTTCCCCTGGGGGGGTGTAAATGTTCAACTACCACTAGTGGGTAAATACGTTAATGCTTCGCAATGATGAACGCGGTTACTGGCGATTTTCAAAGTCACGTGATGAGCTACCCCACTTACTTACTATGGTGATAGGTTAGATATTGCGATGATGAGATGAATTTGACTACGATTGTTGCTACGATATTTCCTCAGACTGACATGCAAATCGAATTTATTTTTGAGTTTCACCGAAACACTCCACTCAAAATTGGTTGTCATCATCATTGGAATTCTACACTTAAACTTCCGACAAACTAAAGATGGCACCTGCCCTCCTTAAGTCAGTTAGAATTTTTATTGTTATCAGGAACCACGGCCGGTCAAGGCCAATTTTATCATCAACGGGGAGGATTAACTGTCCTCACCACAGTAGACCGTCGTGAATAATGTGGTATGTTCATCATAAACAATAATCTACCAATGATTATACCACCCTAGAGGCAAATGTCTCGTCCATAGGGTGGTTCAATCATTGGGTTTGTCAAACTTTCAATTCTTGATATAAGATCAGACGCGACAAATTCTCTTCAAAGAATTCTCAGACATATGCTTGTCATTTGGTAGATGTCAATATCATCATCTCAATCAAGAATCGAAACCTTGTCAAACGATAATTGTTTGGTTATTTCAAGGTTCTCCTATAATGTTAGTCTCAGAAAAGCATGAATGGTTATTAAAAAAAGAGTCTCTTCAGCGGGAATCCCGATTCAGACTCGTCATCTAAAGTTATCATCATATTGACATACCTTCTTAAAAGTTAGTACTCAGTCACGGATGGGTTTCTGAGGCCCTCCTAAATGCATTGTCACTCATAAAATATTCAGTGCCCAGTGCAATAATTCCTCATTGTACACGTACAAGAAAATTAAAAACAAATAACCAAATACTACCAATCACATTTTGGCAAAACAAGATAAAGACTCAGGAGCGTATATAGCAAAAACTTATCAATCATGAGATATCAGCCAGTAATTCCAGCTTTGTTTTTGTTCGATCATCATAATCTTTATCCAGCCTTAACAAAATCTGATTGGTAATATTCAAAATTAGACTTGGTGATCAATAATCAAATGCTTGAATTGTTAGTTTAAGTTGTCAGGCAATGTAGCATTTTCTAACCATTCCGCAGTCATAGACTCTAGTTTATTTGGCTTGGTTGTCATCACTCAAAAAACATACTTTTAATCGGGGGGATGGTACCACTTATATAGTATTTGAAAAACTTTTTCTTCTCACAAATTTCTTTATATATGTCGGAGTGCATATAGATGGCGGCCGGGTAATATGTAGGAAAGTACTGTATGTATCAAAACCGGGTAACAATCACGATGACATTTAGCTAGGGTCAAAAATAATGATGATGATGTCGTCCAATTAATTATATACATTAAAAACCTATTTGGGAGGGAATTGAGGAGGTGGCATAAACATTGGGAATGGCATAAATGGCATTCCTGGCATGTTATTATTGCCAGGATTATTAAACTCCTCGGTCTTTAGCCGTTTTGCCTCCTGGTCATCTCCATCCTCTAATTTTCTCTTCAGAGGATCATGAATATCCAATTCTTTTTGTATCGATTCGATGTATTCATTCAACTGTTGGTCAAACTCGGGTGCCGGCACCAATGAATCAATAAACACATCTTCAGTACCACAATTAGGGCACCGGAAATCATTTTCAATTAATAATTGTTCCAAATCGGGTTGATGGTAGTAGATATTCTTTAACTTTTGGATCTTGTCCGCAGTAGGACAACATGGGGTGGTAACTACCGGTGATTGTAGCATCGATGGTTCCAGTTTCAAGGGATCGAGGAATTGAGTCTTATTATCTCTTTGAACGCAGGCCAATAACTTGTTATCATATTCTCGTTTCTGCTTAGCAGCGGCATTTTGTTGTTTTTCTTGATAAGCTTTCCAAGTCTTCGAATCGGCCACGGCAATGGCATAGTCTCCTTCTTCGGTGACCAAGATGGCATTCCCATCTTTATCGAACAATTCACCATTTTCGTTCTTAACAAGGTTATCTTCGTTAAATTCATCCTTGGGAATAGTTCTAAGCAATGATTTGGGGATACCCGTTGTTCTAAGAATCTTTTTGTTTTCAAAATTGGGATCGGTGACCAGCAAACAATTCTTCATCCAATGATCTTTCTTACCACATCGATAACAAATATAACCAGGGGGAGGAATATCTTCTTTACCCAGAGTACCACTTGCAGCAGCTCCTGGAGCAGCTTTGTAATGAATCAACTTATGTTGACTCAATTCGTCTTGAGCGGTGGCCCAGGCATTCAGTTGATTTTCAAACATCATTTTAATACGTTCCTCTTCTGTCATATTTTCGTCGCCACCTTGATTTACCATCGCTCCATTACTGGGACCAGCTGATGTCATATTCACTCGTTTAAGACGAGGTTTCCCGGATACATACCGCAGGGCATTATTAAATCGACCACCCCGAGTATGACTAGGACTACGTTTTACCAAAACATATGTCAGCCGAGGAATAACATCGGTGTCAAGTTCATACTCCAATTCGGGGTTTTCCAGATGGTATAACTTAATGTTAAAATCAACTCCCAGACCCAACTGGTTGGCAATAATGATTTCTCTTTTTAAATCAAACACCAGGATAGACGTCCCATCAAAATGAATCACTGACCTCGTTTTCTGATGAAGAAAACGATAGTAAATCACCGAACTCATGGCTGCTGATGGTAAATAAAAGTGGTAATGAAGGGTGCGATCAAGTCGTTTCTGTGTCACGTGTTTAGTCACGTGAATGAAATATATATTGGTAAATAAGTAAACAAACGAGGTAAATCACCTTTTCAATGGTTAACAACGAGATTATTGGTTTTAAAATTTGACGTCATCTCTGGGAATCGCTAGTGTTTCCTCCAAAGTCTAAACTGGCAACCACCCGTTGTTTGTTTGATTTATCACGAGTGCGACTCATCACCAACCATCACACCAGTACCATGGGGTTTGCTTCCACTAATACCCTAGCGGTAGACCACCCTATTCAAACTATCAGGTTACCTGTGGGGACATATGATAATAAGAACCTCGGAGTGTCTCTTGCATTGGCTCTGGCGGGGGGGGTGGTTTCAGTGACACCACCAAACTTGATCCCACTGATATCATGGCAACTTACTCCTTATATCCTCGAATTAACTCCTTTGGTACTTTCTGATAATGACTTTGGTACCGCTTTTCAACGGTTACACGTGGAATTGGCTAATCCCATCATCCCCCTGTGTATTTCGATTTCAATTGTCGATAATGCAGTTGTGGTGGATTTTTTGGATACTCAATACTTGTTTATTACCTTAGTATTACCTTTAGCCCTGTTTACTCGTGGTAATTCTTCATTTACCTTGGATAAATTCGATACTTGGGGGCATGTGCTGGTGCCTTACCTGTTTGAATTGGCGCTGGCTCCGTTTAAATTGGCACAATTGAATGAAAGTAATTTGTTGATTCTGCTTAAAAATGGTCAGTTACTCCATCTTCATCGGTCGTCGTTTTTTGATGATTGTGATGTTTATACTTTTGAGTTGGCAAGTTCAAGTGGGTTACTGTTGAATCCATTTACTCGGTGGAAACAAACCAAAACGATTTCTACGATCGACGGCATATCTCTGGAATCAATTATAGATGCTGTTATGGTTGGTGAAACTATCATCACCCTTACTGTTGCAAAGTGTCTTCAGTTCTGGTCACTTTCTACCCATCATGAACTTTTTACTCAAATCCCTCTTACTGATGATGTTAACTGGCTTTCGCTGTCTCCAGGTCGTCATTTAAGAGTGCTTAATAATGGTGAAGTGGCTGTTTGTTACACTCTGGCTCAAGATATTGTACATTTCATTATCTGTGATTCTAGTACCGGTAAATTGATCCCCAATCTCAAGTTTGACCCCGTTGAAGAAGCCCAATTATGGTTTGTTCAAGATTTTATGGTTGTGGTCACTGAGAATGGTAAATACCAATTCAATATCCTTTGGAAGAATAGCACCGCCCTGAGATTACAACGGGTTGTTCTCGATAATGATGGGGTTGTGTCGTCTGAAAAATCGATATCCTCCCAGGCATTACCCGTTGTTGTCGATGATGCCGACGCCAAAGCTCGTGTCCTCAATGCTGGTCTCTATCTGTCTCAGGTGGTAGCTTCTTCCCTTGATGTCATTATCAAACATAATCATTTGGATATCCCTACGCTGACGTCAATTCGGAAGAAATGCCGCGATACTGTTGCATCATTGCCAAAGCAAACCCATCCTTGGATAAATTTTGACGGTGTTTGTGGTGAATATGCCAAGATCACACATGAAGTTCTTGCCCTTGGCATGTATCATGATGAAGTATTTGCATCTCATGTTGATCTGGGTTTGGGGATGTTCCGTGAAGCCCATAGCTTCGAACAAGATGCCATCTTGGGGGAATTGGCGCCATTGTTACGCCATTTGGCTACCCAACTCTCAGAGCCAGTTGTTCAAAAAGTGGTTTATCAGTTCTCTAAATGGACCACCGTGACTCCCGAATCCCTTTCAAGTTTATATGATCAGGTGGTTGCTCCCAGATTAGATAATGCCGATGATATTGTCCGTGCTCTTGAACTGGTTCCTCAAGTTACCGAGATTTTAAACCTGTTGGTGACATTTGAATCTATCACTAATGCCATTGGTCATGTCAATCGCCAAGCTGGTCTGATTTCCCCGATTATCAAACAAATGGCATTATTAACTATCAAGCAAATTGCAAATGCTCATCGGCAATCGCTTGGCCTTGTGATTGTCATGTTGACAATTATGGATCCCACTACTGATATCATTAATTATTTGAACGAGGTATTGGCATTATTCAAGCAATATCAATTACTATTGACGATCATTGATACTTGTTATAGTAGTGATGATCCTCTGGCCCGAATTGAGCGTCGTCAATTGAATAAATTGGCTCACTCAGTGGTATGGCTGGCTGTTGTCGACCAACACCCAAACCTTAATTGGTTGATACGCAAACATAAATACGGTCAATGTTTTGATTATGTCATGCAACATGTGGTAACTCTGGAGTCATGGGTGGTAGATGTTGTCATTGATCTTATTAACCGAGGTGAAGGTAAATACATCCGGGATCGGTTATTCGAGAAGTTAAATCCTGAATCAGGAATCGATCGCTTATTGATGGGAATTGTCTTCCTTACCACAAAATCACCGCAACAATTTTATGAACAGTTGAAGAAACCAGTTAATTTGGGGCCAACTGAGGCAGCTCGTTTGGAGAAACGGTTGGTGGTGGCCCCCGAACTTAAGAGGATGATTGACCAAATGATTTTTGGTTGCACTAACCAGAATGCAAGTGAATACTATCAAGCACTCCTGCAAATGGCTCAAGTCGAAGGCAATAATGGATATGATCCCGAAATGTCGTTGGCATTCTCCGAAGTGGCCCTTGAATGTCAACAAGAAGCCATTAACCGAGCAGTTCCCCCTGTGGGTGATGTTCTTTATCAAGGGTTATTTGAACTTGGTCTTAAGCTTAATGATTATGATGCTGTGTATGATGCGTTGGTTAATTTAGATCCCTCATACCTGGAGTATAAGAACTTATTTGCCCGGTTCATTAAGCATTTGATTACCCATCGTTCAATCCAAGTAATTTTTCCTCCGAATAAAAATGACTTGTACCGTCGTCAATTCCATTTGATCGACAAGACCCTCATGGAATTTGCCAATACCGAATTGACGTTGACCACTTGTTTATTAATCTACCAATACTTGTATTCGTGGAGGTTATTTGGTGCCCTGACTCCTAATAAGTTCGAAAATGGGGAATTAAATGATCAATTGGCCGATAAGCGTGGGGCGGTGGAAGCGTTATACATGTTTATCACTCGGTTTAAGAATGAACTGACAAATTTATTGGAATACCCGGGCGAAATCGCTGCTGCCGGTATCCCTCATTATAAGTTGACGATTATTGAATTATATTTGATTATCATCAACTGTCTCAAAGGTTTCAGTGATCCTGATGACCAATGGTTAAGAAAACGGGAACCATCAGGATTTAGAATAGTTCGTCTTGATGAAATCAGTGTTGAATATTATAAATGGTTAAAAGAGGTTGAGGGGACTTTATAGCTTTGGTTTTAATAATATATGCTATTTAGATTAAGATAACTAAAATCCATGGTTAATGGGCCGCCCGTCCTCTCGTCTCAACTGGTAATGTTAAAAAGAGGACTCCAGCGGTGACAAATAATGCTCCACTAAGGAAAACTGGTGTCCCCAGTTCTATTTTCATTGTCAAGGCAATTATTGGACCAAGTAAGCCAAATCCCCGATTCCAAAACAGACACAGTGCCAGGCCAATTGCTCTCACTGGTAAGGGGAATACTTCAGGGGTATAAGCATAAAGAGCACCATATAACAACGTAGTAACAAATGAAATGCAACAATTATAAACTAGGTACATTGAAAACCACCCAGAGTCATTTGATGACTTTGATAGAATGAATAGATACATGAATACCCCAGTGGAGATACCACCAATTGCTCCTAACCCTTTGCGTCCAAGTTTAGGGTGTTGAGCCAATTGACCGGCGACATACCCCAGTGGAATCAGGAATATCGATTGAATTGCATAATCTCGATAGGTTTGATTTAAGGTGGAGGCTTTATTATTAAGGTAGATTGGGAGAAACGACAGGAATAATGGGTATCCCATACCACATAACCCCCAAATCATCCAAAGTGTCAATGTTGTTTGTCGAAGCTCACCATCCATGATTAATGATAATTGATCTCTTTTATTTTGCACCCATTCCCCAATTGTATTCGATTTTGTTGGTGTGGGGATCCAAACCGATTCAATTTCGTCAACGGTGACCGAAGTTCCGGGTAATCGATTTCGTTCAGAGATTCCATTTAGGATTTCCACCGTTTGTTTCCCTTGTCCAGATTGAGCAACAAATTTAGGCAGCTCATATAGAGTAAATGACATTCTAATGAGGTACATCAACAATGTAAAGATACCAAACACAAAGTAGGCATATCTCCACCCTCGATTATCTTCTGATCGACATTCTCCTGTTCCATCACAGGTATTTTTGGCAACAATGGGCCATCCAATGATTGCTGCTGTAAACAGTCCAAGACCCCATGCTATCAGCTCATAGAGTAACCAATGTTGATGAGACGCTGGAATCAGTTCCACCACTAACATCAGAGCCACCGGTTGGTTACCACCGGTATTCAAACCAACGAGAAATAAGCAAAAACATATTAAAAGGAATGGATGACAAAAACTCGTCAACAACCCAAAGATCCCAGCACTGATTAACGACACATTAAACGCGGGGAGTCGACCCCAATGATCAGCTATTAATGGCCAAGTAGTACATCCAATGGTAAGACCTAGATATTTGGCAAATACTGTCCATGCAACATTTGATGTGTACTCTCTCAGAAGAGGTAAAGATATGAGGGAGATTGCAAACATCCAAAAGTTATCAAAGAACCATCCTAGACCACCAATGGCAAGTAAACAATGGTGGTATCGACCAAACCCAGCCTCTGCTAGACCCCGATTAACGATGGCCACGTAGGCATGGAACGGGGATGCATCTTCCATGGTATTTGGTACGTTTCTGTTCCGCGTCGCATGATAACACCTCGCTGATAAGAAGAATCCAGGTACAAACAATTACTATTCTAGGTATACATACTATTATTAATTAGACACACAAGATTACTGGTATTTAATCGTTACCTCAACTTCAATTTCAACTTGATTGAATTAGAATTCATCAACTTTGGAGGGAAAGTATTAACGAAGTTTACCAATGAACGTGTACGGCTGTTCCAATATTTAAACTTTTTGTGTAATTACTCGGTCGTCGCTAAACGTTCATAGTTTGCTTTCTTGTTTTCATATGCTTCCCTTTGTTTTTCCCTTAATTCAAGATTACCTTTCAATGGTCCATTAATCATCTCTTCGGTAACTCCATTTGAAATGAGAGTTTTCCAATCCTGTAAGTTCTTGAAACCATTTCGGCGTTGTTGATAATCTGATACCTTTTTCTTCATGGCTTGATCACTATTGGCGACAAATGGTCCCATTTGTACCAGTGATTGGTTCAATTTAGTTGCCCCAGCAATGATAAATTCACAATCATTGTTGGTACTACCATTAATGGCCTCAGCATTTTCTCGGTTGAACAATACCATTTCATGAGCATGAACCTCTCTATCGCCAATATGTAACCCAGTACCTTTAATCACGTAAAGAAAATAATTGTAATCTGGGGTCAACGTCTTGGTGAACTCACCTCCCTTGCTCAACATATAGTGATAAAATTCCATTGGAATTGACGCCAAATTTGCTGCTGATTTGACGCCATTAAGTGTGCCCGATACCACTTTGACATGAAGCAAACCATCATCACTAGTATAGGTTGGAATTTGCCATTGTCGAAGATCACGATACCTTGGTTTTACTTCTTTCAATTGCTTAGGAAGATCAACCCATATTTGAAGTAATTCTGCCGGTTCTCCATTTGGTCCTAGAATTGGCATTTCCAGGTGGACGATACCCTTACCAGCAGTCATGAACTGTAAATCACCAGGATAAAGTATTCCCTTTGAACCAGTGAAATCCTCATGGCATATACCTCCTTGAAGACAATAGGTAATCGTTTCTTGACCACAATGTGGATGTTCGGGGAATCCAGCGGCATGGTTTGAATTAAAATGATCAAATACAAGGAAGGGGTCAAATGTCGGGATCAGGGAATTACCAATCGTCCGTATAACCCTAGCCCCTTCTCCTTCCGATTGTTCCGTCCCTTTGACTACTTTGAAAATCGATCTTGTCTTGGACATTCGTTGGAATGTACGATCATCAGTAAATTTTAGATGACGTCCACAATCTTAGTCAGATATGACATGCGAACCCAATTAGGTAATTATTGAAAATTCATGAAAAGATATGGTGATTGTAAAGACTACTGATGATAAAAGTTAAATGGTTCGAACTTTAGTTGTCTTACTTTTTTTTCTCTATTTGATTCTTTTCAAAAATTTCAAATATCTAAACAAATATGATTAATCCTCAACTTTATTTTTTTTTTTTGAAAACAAACAAACAACCCCCCAGTTAAAATTTGATTGGCAATAAATAGCCCCCCAAATCTAATAATCTTTTAATATCAATTGTTTGATTGTTAACCTCTATCTATCTACTCTTCCGTTCAGTCCGCGCGGCGCACCAATTTTCATCTCTTGCCACTACCAAGGACCATCCCCTGATGCAAGCTCCCGTGGTGTACTTAAACGCCAATACTGAGCGGCAATCGGGCCGTCAGGCTCAAGTTGCCAATATAACTGCGGCAAAGGCAGTAGCGGATATCATCCGTACCTGCTTGGGACCCAAGGCTATGCTTAAGATGTTACTTGATCCCATGGGGGGCATTGTCCTTACCAATGATGGCCATGCCATTCTTAGAGAAATCGATGTGTCCCACCCCGCCGCCAAGGCAATGATTGAACTTTCTCGTACTCAAGATGAAGAAGTTGGTGACGGTACCACCACCGTCATCATTTTGGCAGGGGAAATTTTGGCACAAACCGCCGTATACATCGAAAAGAATATCCATCCCGTTATTATTATCCAAGCTTTGAAGAAGGCTCTTAGTGATGCCCTTGAAATCATCCACCTGGTGTCAATCCCCGTCGATTTAAATAACGATCTGGCCATGATTAAATTGATCAAGGCTCTGATTGGTACCAAATACGTCAACCAATGGTCAGAAAAGATGTGTAATTTGGCACTTACATCGGTGCGTACGGTTGCTAAGGATGAAGGTGACCACAAGGAAATTGATATCAAGAGATATGTCAAGATTGAAAAGATTCCTGGTGGTGAAGTTACCGATTCGGAAGTTTTGGATGGGGTTATGCTTAACAAGGATGTCACCCATCCTAAGATGAAGAGACACATTGAAAACCCTAGAATTATTCTTTTGGATTGCCCCTTGGAATATAAAAAGGGTGAATCTCAAACCAACATTGAAATTACAAAGGAAGAAGACTGGAACCGGATTTTACAAATTGAAGAAGAACAAGTCAAGCAAATGTGTGAACATTTGCTCGAGTTTAAGCCTGATTTGGTCATCACCGAAAAGGGGGTGTCTGATTTGGCTCAACACTATTTACTTAAGGGTGGGGTTACTGCTTTGCGTCGGGTGAAGAAGTCGGACAATAATCGGATTTCCAGAGCTACTGGGGCCACTATTGTCAACCGGATTGATGACTTGAAGGAGCTGGATGTTGGTACCAAATGTCATGAATTCAAGGTTGAACTCATTGGTGACGAATACTTTACCTATTTGGTCAAATGTGAAGACCCTAAGGCTTGTACTGTTGTTTTACGGGGGGGTTCTAAAGACATTTTAAATGAAATTGAACGTAATTTACATGATGCTATGGCTGTTTGTCGGAATGTGATGTTCGAGCCTAGTTTATCTCCTGGGGGTGGTGCCACTGAAATGGCGGTTTCTGTTGGCCTTTCTGAAAGAGCCAAATCTATTGATGGTGTTGCTCAATGGCCATACCAAGCAGTTGCCGATGCGTTTGAAGTGATTCCAAGAACATTGGTTCAAAACTGTGGTGGCAACCCCATTAAAGTGTTGACTCAATTACGGGCAAAGCATGCCGCGGGCGAAAACACGTGGGGGATTGATGGTGACAATGGTAAGATTGTCGACATGAGAGAATATGGCATCTGGGAACCCGAAGTTATCAAGCAACAATCAATCAAGACTGCCATTGATCTGGCATCATTATTGTTGAGAGTTGATGATATCGTTAGTGGGGTTAGAAAGCACGAGTAAATAGATATGGAGAAATACCTTCATACTGAACATGAATAATCTAATGTTATAGTATAGGATAAGATTTGCAAAAACCACCAAAATAACCCAAATACCTTTATTTATCTATAAATTTGACAACTTTATAAAGAAACCAGCTCCTACAAAGTGTTAGCTTGTCCTACAGCCTTTTCATCATCAAGACGAATTTGACCCCGGGCTTCGGCTCTAGCACGAGCCTTTGCTCTTGCTCTAGGGCACAATTTTTTCCCAAAATGAAGGAATAACCCAAACAATATTATAGCAGCAAGAATATAACCATAGTTAAAATCGCAAGACTTATCAATCACTTCTTCATATTCCATTGTGGCAGGGACAAACACAAGATTCGTCAGTTCTTTCTTGATACAGTTGGTTCCACCATTACCATCGGGCAGGCACTTGATATAATCTTCTTTACCCCCAACACCTTGGAGTTGGGACATCAAAATTTCGATATGGGACATTTCCTTAACCTCCTCCAAAAGTTTGGGAGGCGATTTATATTTATGTCAATGTTATTTCCCCGACATAGTAATTTTATGCGATTTGCATATTGCATGTAGGATTGATGAACCACATGGTCTCAATTAAGATTTTTTGTGGAACACACGTGGTGATTGATCATCTGCAGGAGAACACGATCAATATTCGATGCCTACTGTCAATGATAAAAAAAGTCATTTGAACCAAAGTGATGAATAAAACGATTACTCTGGAAGTATATGATTAATTTCAAATATTGCTGTATCATCTAAAAAAGGAAAGTTTACTATCGACCAATAGAATGTCTAATGTTACGAGGGGTATCCAGAAATAAGTAATTACTACCGTACCTGCCGGTCAAAGTCATAATGCCTCACTCGGATAAATGTTCCATCGATAAATTGTGCGTTTGTGGACCTTGGAATATGCATCAATCACAAACCAAGATCGATGTTATGCCCGTGTTTAGGGCCTTTAATGGTATCTCATGCCATGCCATTATCATCGGGGGTGATGGCTGTTCGGCCATCGTTATTTTTGACTAAAAGATTCTCACGCAGTTCTTGAGTTATTACCGACGGCTGCATGGTGAGAAGGATTTGTACTCTCTATGACACCATCGTCTTTCTTTAAAAATGTCCGAGGACTGTATCTACTACTCTTTATTGTTTAATCAATGATATAATTGTCTAGTTCAGTAACCGCTACGCCTGGTTTGCTCATGAAGTTATCTCCGATGTTCATGCGCAATCACGTGACATATCGCTTAACAAGGTTGTGATAATAATCGACTTGGATTTAATAAACTATAAACATTTCCTATTGATCGACGTACTTCCTTTCCTTCTAGTTGCCCCATATATATATATATCGACACTCATACACAAATATTTATCCATGAGGGATACTTCTGTGTGACATATTTCCTTCATGCATGCTCCCATCTCGAACATAAAATCGGATAAAGGTTAGTGTATCCAATGAGAGACAACCAACACCAACCAAGCCACAAGATTTGCCACACTTGCTGTTAATAAAAAATGACAATAACGTAATTACAACTACATCAAATGACGTTACATTTTGGTTGGGGTACTTTCAAGCACGTCCTCGTAGATTTAGCTAAAATTACCAAGAAATCTCGTGTCTGGTGTCCCTTCTGTAATGATGTACAAGTACATTGATGTTCAGGAAGGGCGTAACCAATGAGGGTCGGACTATTAATAGATAACACCGCCTTTGCGGGTTATTATAATTAGGCTTTCAATTTCATCAAACTAGGCTTAAAATGGGTTTGCCCTCAACCATTCCAGAACATGCTCGCCTCCGTCGCTACACGTAGGTACATATTGTGCCCCATTGTTTGGGGTAGTAGATCAGGAAGCTAAATTTAAGTGACCAAAAAAAAAAATAATACTTCTCCAGGAAAAGGTTCCAATCAGGTATTTGTTTTGCATGTCACCATTTTCGAAACATTGCTATTCTTTGCTTAGAAGTCATGTGAGTGAATCGAGTATAGTATCCTTTTGGGACAGTAGTCACGTGCAAGAACATAAGATATTTTTTTTGTTTTTATCATTTATATAAATGTATTCACTTGCTATATTATCTATCATGCTAACATTATTCGTAATTCGTCAATATCATTGTTGTTGTTGTTGAGGTTGTTGTTGAAGAGCGGCGGCAGCATCGCTGTCTTCCTTTTCCTTTTGTTCTTCCAAGAATCTCTTCCATTCAGGGATGGGGGCGGGTTGCTTCTTCATGATTTCACTATCTCTCAATGACAACAATAAGGTACCCAATAATAAAACAACCGACACTGCTTGGGCGTAAACTCTAGCTTGAACGATCTTTTGCGCCTTGGTCATGTAAGGGTCCCGGTCGACAACCTTCCAACAACCCCAAAGAGAGGCTGCCCAAGCACCAACAACTAAGGGGTACTTGTATTCATTGACTTTGTGGATCATTTGTTCCAGCTTGGACATGGAATCGAGCATATCTTGCTTTTCCTTTTCAAGTCTTCTCAAATGGGCCCCTTGGTACTTTTCCTTGTCAAATTCTAATGAACCATCATCAGCGTAGAAGGCAGCAATGGTAATAGTAGGCATGGCATAAAGGGCAGCCTTAAACGAAGTGTTCAACTTTGCATATTGAGTGGGCCACTTCTTCTTGATAGCCCAAACCATAGCGACGGAAACACCAGCACCGACGACTACCCCTTTAAGGTTTTCAACAAGGACGTGTTGCTTGTGGGCTTCAATTTCTTCTTTAGAAAGGATTTTCATTTTTGATTCTAATGATTGAAAAGTCAGTGGTATCGACTGCTTATATAGTATACATATGTTTGTGATGACTACTGCATCTGCGCGCTTAACGTTCCGGGCTTTGAAATGTGGAAATAAAAAGAAAAGTAAAGAATCAGCTGAGTCAAGCTAAAAAAAAAAGTGGAACCAAAAACAATGCAGGAACTAATCGGCAAAATAAAAAAATAAAATACTAATGGAAATCCTTAACAATCTAATACTAGAGTGTTGAAATTGATGATATGATTATGACTATTTTTTCATGATTGATGACGTGATAATCTGCAAGTTACGTAATCACCAGGTGAATCCAGTAGGTGCAAAATGCCTCTAGAATATTCATTGCTATTTGATATCATTGACATTCCAGTAGTCAACCATCGCTAGTTTCTTTTTGATGTCGTTGAGTGATTTGTTGTAATAACGCGGATGCCATCACGGGGTTTGAAGTTTTGTGATGCGCAACCAAACGGTGTAAAACGGAATTGCGGAGAATATCGGAAAAACGTCAGGCGGTAGTCGATGCATCTCCTGTGGGGAACAACTGCAAAATTAGTATTCAAACTACGAGGTAATATCAATATGCTCTATTAATGCAACTTCTTTATATAATATCTGATGATTAAACCATCTCCTTAAACTTATCACGGTTACGCGCCCGCTTATTAATAAACAAAAGCTCAGAATTGATGGTTTGATTTGGCCTAGGCAGGGGGTAAGGTGCAGTCTTACCCGTTTGATCTTCTAGAATCAGCCATACATCAGCTTGGTTCCCCAGATAATAAATGTCATCTTCAACCAACT
Organism: Diutina ranongensis (nom. inval.); assembly: GCA_030569815.1. Lineage (NCBI taxonomy): Eukaryota > Fungi > Ascomycota > Pichiomycetes > Serinales > Debaryomycetaceae > Diutina > Diutina ranongensis (nom. inval.). The sequence continues at coordinate 188,279 of JAJMLP010000001.1, forward strand.
TATCGTTACCAAGATATAAAATCTGTAACCCAGCACCAACATTAACAATTACCAGCTTATACCCATACTTAGCGATGCAACAAATGTCGGGAGCATTAGACGCCGCAAGGGCACTGCCTTCAGGGATGGTATAGTTAATCAAATTGCCATCCAGGGCGGTAATGATAAACCCTTCCCATGCTCTCGTCAGTGTGGTTCCACCATCACTTCCACCACGCTTCTTTAATGATCGGAGAGTAGTATGATGGAGTAACTTATCTAATCCCAGCAGCATTACCAGCTCCTCTTCTTCAGGTTTTGCTACCTTTTTTTCTCTCAACCCAATGATCATATTGACGTCAGTTAATTCCCATCCAGCAACGTTTTCAAACCAATACTGGTGTTCAGTAACAGCATTAAACCCAATACACCGAATTTCTCTAGGATCCCGTTCTACCCGAAGACAAATATAATTTTTCAGTCTTGGGATATCAATGGTAAACGTATGCAAAATGATCATTGGAGAGTCATGATCTTCATACATGATGCTAAACAGCTGGATCAGGGCACATCCACAGAACTTACAATGAGTGGGTTCAGAATGACACACCTTAAACAGAGATGGCTTAAACCGACCGACATTAATCGTCTTAAGAATGATACCCGTTTGAACATCAATAATTTCCGCCGTCATATTTTTAACTCGTACAATCATACCAACAAACTCCACGGTAACAATGGTGGGACGATTAATGGTAATGGCCAGGTCTCGAATCACCGGAGGTGGGGTTGTAACAGGACAGGATTTATCTTTATACATCGATGTGAACTCATTGTTATTATGGGCAGTAGTCCCAGGAACCATGGGCAGAACATATCCAGTATTGATAAGCGCTTGGTTATAATGGCCCTCACGAAGTGGAACTTTCCGGAACTTCCAGTTATTATTCACAACTGTAGCCACAATCAAATCAGGATTGTTGTTAACCTGGCAAACAATTCGATCATTAATCCGAGGAGTAATCATTTTCTTAGCCAGAACAACGCGGTACATATTCTCTTCAACCATTTCAACACCAAAAATTTGCGTCAACATATTTTGCTGCTTCATTTGGCCATCTGAACAAGAAATCACCACCATTTGCCCATAATCTAAAACTAAGATGAATTCAGTCTTTTGTAATTCACGAAGATCATCGTCTTGATTTGGTGGAAAGTTCCCATTGACTGACGAATTCAACAGAGTTAAAGACACCGCCAGACCTCTTCTCAGCAGCGCCGGCAGCGACAGCACCTTTTTGCCCTTCTTTTTCTGCAAAATCTTACGAGCCAAAAACCCAGGAACCGTTTTACGACGGAAAAACAGTTCGACAATCTTTGATTTATGAGTCAGGGCCGAAAGGGCCTTCACAATGTCATGGGGCAAAGGACGCTCCCATATATAGCGCAATTGTTTCCGTTCATAACACTTGATTATGCCGTATTTGAAGTTGATGAGAATAATATAATTACCATCATCACTAATGTTCAAGTGGTTAATCGGCCAAAATGGAGTATTGGGAGGTGGGTAACCGCAATCAATACCTCTATTGGGAGAAGGTGATCTCAGATTTTCCTCAATTGCCTGTGGTTCCCGTGGTGGGCTGGTGTGGTCAAATTTGGTACTAATATCCACAGGTTTGGATTCAGTAGAAAGAGGAGACCAAATATAAGTTTTATGATCTAACCCTTTCAGGACCACAAACAGAGTATGCGAGTTAGTATTGATCAGAATAATGTCCAATGAATGGGCCGGTTGGTGTAAATCAATGGTATTGAAGATTTTGTGGTCCTTGGAAAAGTCACTTTCCGTGATAGAATCCAAATGAACTTCAGGAGTGACAAGCTTATAAATGATTAGGGCCACGGCGAGAAGGAGAGTAAGCACCAGCGCCAATTCCAAGTAATACAAGATGGTATAACTCAGATTAATCATTTGCGACAGGCCAACGGTGACCAAGGGAACCCGTTTACCCTGAGAAAAGGTATAGGGCACGGTAACTAACCAATCATAAAAGATGATCAATATTATCAAGACCATGACAAATTGTTTTACCAAGTCATCTTCATTGAATCCAACCTTTAATAACCATTGGGAAAGGCGAGGGTTTCGTTTCATAAAGAATCTTGATACCATATTTGTCAGGTCCATGATGATATTTTGGCGATCCAAAATAGTAGTGTCTTCGTCGTCTTCGTCATCCAGATCAATTACCCGGAATAAGGGTTCAGACTTTGCTTCTTGGCTTCGAATTGAATCAACCATTAAAACCAGAACCATAAATGTCAGAGTGAGAATAAAATCAATCACAACCGCTACCATTAGCAGTTCCATCAACCTTAAAAATCTCTCTGTAGTTAATGAGTAAAACTCCCGAGGAATATATCCCGATAAAAGTAATCTTCCGATTAATAGTATCAATAATAACCTGATTAATTGTCCAATCATCACCTTTACTGGACGAGACAGGGTGTAAAACCTGTACATTCTCATAGGCAAGGAAAATTTATCGCCAGTGAAACAGTTAATAAGGCCAAACATATTCTTCAGCAGCATGATGGTTACCATAAGCAAATAAGAAACTCGACTAAAGCAACTCAGAGGTTCAAATACTTGTTGCCAACCGGAATGACCCCGTAACCACATGGTCACATCAATCGCCAGGGCCGATACTAAGATAGTTTGTGATACCCAACAAATCAATACTGATACTGTCAGGAACACTTGATGCTGGTTTGCAACTGCCAAATAGATGTAAAGGTAATAACCTAGAAGACCAACCGATACCAACCATGTAAGAGGCATCAACACAATATTCCGCCAGGTAGGAAACCCCAGATGACTGCAATAGAAATCAATAAACTTGCGAATATCTTTGGTTGAGTTTGTCACTTGAATGACATTAAATTGCAGCGATGACGAGTTCTGAAATGACCAGGTCTGGTTTTTTACATCAGACAACACATAAGTATTTACAACATTTGCCTTTGTGATTAAGTGGTTGGTTTGCAGGACTTGGTCAAAAAACATCGCCGTTAACGCTGCAGGCATGATGTAATTGACATATTTAAGGATGGTTGAAGGAGGAACCGATTCTCGAGGATGCCACATCAGTAAAGGTTGAATAACAACTGCATTGGAATCTTTATTAACAATGGTTTTGTCCCAAACTTCCACCTCTGATAAAGTAGACCAGGTGAGGGCATTGTCATCATGAACCTCGATGCGATATAGAGAATCTTTGGAGATATCTCGATGATATAAATAATTTAACTGATCAAAAGAAACATCAGGGCATCCACCAAACTGTCGGGCAATCAGGGCATTAACTTGTTTGATCAGGAACTCAAAAATCACTGGGTATGCTATTAGAAAAACAACGACGACAGGTACCATCATCACCGAACGGGGCGAGCGAAGAACGCAGTTTATCCACAGTATGACCAACTCTCGATGCCTCCGATACAACCCCCCGAAGGGTGAATGACTCGGCATCATGAAGGTTGGGGGTTTGTAGAGTCGCGAGGTATAACAGAACTATAGTCCTCGCACTGCGGAAAAAATGGTGAGCAACGTAGGACTACAGAGATTGAGAATTGCTGCAGCAAATGATGCTTACGTTTCATTAGAGGTTGGTTTAATTATAACATCAACAAACCAATTGAAATCATCGGGTGCTGATCATTTTAAATCTTCATTCCCAAAGCGTGATTTTACTTCATGTTCTTTCCGTGGGTAGCAAGCGCGCGATGGTTTATAATCAATATTGACAGAGGCATTGAAATACCGAACGTCAAAGTACAGGACTGCTTAATATGCTTTACAGGTGAAATGGAATGATGTACTATGACACATATTTTCAAAGAGATACTACTACTACTACTACTACTAGGTTTAGAGGACCTTGCTACCGTGGTAGATAATCTCCACAAAAATTTGTGTGCGTTGTTTAGTTTTTACTGCGAGGTAGACGGTGTCTCGAGAATCCTGCATGTATTCTACAAGCATTTTAATTGGAGTGAAGCACGATGGTAAGCACGAAGGTAAGCACGATATTGTTATCATTATTCATTTCTATACATCATCAATGACGTCTCCCTGAGACAGGATCCGGTTACTTTGTAGGAGTGGCAATATTTAACAGATTCATTTGTACGATCAAATCATCAATCTTGCCATCTAATTGACCTTGTGCATATTCATCTCTCAACCCGGGATCCAAGTATTGTTGAACTTGAGCCAATCTGGCATAACCTTCGGTACAGAATCTCATTTGAATCTTGACCAATGCTTCGAATGATGGGTCATAAAATGGAACTCTTAATGCAATCAATTGAGGCAATTCCGTCTTTAATTGGTCATTCAATTCTTCATAAATATCCTTGGCAATTGCCAATTCCTTTTCGGCAGCAGGCAATTTACCAGCATCTTTAGCGGGTTTATCAATCAATTTCCGAACCTTGGCTTTACACAGTTCAAGGTCAACCTTTTTATGCTCCCGTTTCTTGATGGCAGCATCAACTTCAGTAAAATAATTAGAAAATTTGGTGGTTGGTTCCAAAATTGTCTCTTGGAATGGGCCATCCACTTGTTTAACTGTCTCGGCATCGAAATCTCTCACCGTTTGGAGGTAAACGGAACCAACTTGAGAATATTGACTACCTTGAGTACCTTCTTCATAAAGATTAGATACAATTTCGGCAATGGTAACTTGGGATGCAGTCACCGCTCTCAATGAATCGAGGTATCCCTTCAGGGCCGATTGAAGCGATTGACCTGCTTTACGCAATACTTGATACCGACGTTCTTCAATATCAAAGTCCTTGTCAACGGTCTTATCTACCGCCTTAACAGACACTTGGGCCCCTGCCCGATGTACAGCTTTCTTGAACCCGTTCCAAGACATCCCTTCGATAACTTGCTGAGGAGTGAGTGTCGGTTTGATAATACGGTGCGAACGTGACCGAGGAGGTCACTTGTGAAAGTTACCACATAAAAATAAATTTAATAATACTACTTAAAATCCTTAAATGTCCACTTTTCCGTGATCTTGACGTTCTTCTTCTTCTTAGCCACCGGCAATCTCGTTTCAATCTTACCCAGCGATTGTAATCCCAACATGGTATCATAGAGCAAATTGCCTTCAGGCTTGACATTCTTCAAATTGGAAGTCAATTCGTCAGATAACTTCACTTCTAATGGAGCTTCCATAGTATGATATTTAGATAACTTCTTGGCCGCCTTGTTCTTCCCCTTAAAGCTGGGTTGATCGACCTTTGCTTCAGTGTCCAATTCTTCATCCAATTTCGACAATTGTTTAACTTGGTCCTTGAGCTCTTTAATTTGTGCTTGTAATTCTTGTTGACGTTTATGACGAGCAATCTTGTTCCGTTTTGTCTTTGTCTTTTTCTTATTGACAACAGGAGCATTGATGGAAAGAGAAAGGTCCTCTGATTGTTGTTCGTTGTTGTCGTCGTTGTCTTCTTCTTCTTCTTCATCAGAAGTACCATCACCTTCTTGATGAGTGAGTTCAGCAGCATATCGAGCCAACCGTTCTTTGAATTCATTCAATTGTTGTCTCACAAGTTCCTTCTTCAGTTCCAATTCGAATTCTTGGTTGATCAACGCCTTCCACAGTTCAAGAGTGGGATTATATGACTTACCTGCATGGATATGCTTTCTAACAAGATCATTATCTTCAATTTGTAGCGGGGCAAACGCCATGGTCTTAGGGGCCCGTTTAGGTTTGGTGATCGAACGAATAGAATTGGCTTTTAATTCTTCAGGAGTGTCATCAACTGGTTCAGGATCATCCCAAAGATCTCCTTTATTAGGATCAATAGTACTCAACCCATCAGTATCCATCTTGGCCTTCACCTTACTTTCTTCACCATATTTCCCCCCTCTCATTTTAATAAGATGTTGTAATTGTTTCTTCAGCACTCCTTGCTTACCTTTAGTATGCTGGTGTCTGGGCTCCAATAAAGCAGGAACCTTCAGCTTATTGGCTAATATTTCTTGGTATCTAGGTTTCTTGACGTTCTTGACTTCAACGGGAGCGGTATCGATGACAAAATCATCGTCGCCATCTTCATCACCAAGGGTCCGTTTCCGTTCTCTAGCTTCCTCAAGACCTGATTCAATATCCTTAATATCCACATTCTTTCTCCAAGCCTTCTTACCCTTCCGGGAACCCGCCAGTTTAGCTTGTGCTGCCATGATAGGGTTGGTTAATGAAATATGCGATGAGATATGCGTGATAGTAAAATCTTACCAACCACTGGGTTAATAAAGGGAAAATAAGATTAGAAAAAATAAAACGAGATATTTCTATAATTCACTTTGAAAAATTATTCTATTACCTGTGGGGGATATCGTTGGCATCGATCACCACCTATCTCATTCCCGAACCATTTTCATCTCATCGCGACCACACCTGGACTCTCTCACCTTTGATGCCAGCCCCTCCCAAAGTATCGGCTCTTTGTGAGCTTTGCCATGGACGTAAAGCGGTAATGAGAAGACCAAAGAATTCTCAAAAACTTTGCAAACAATGTTTTTACCTTGTATTTGAAACCGAGATCCATAACACCATTACCCTGGCCCAACTCTTCCAAAGAGGAGATCGGGTGGCTATTGGTGCTCTGGGGGGTAAAGATTCGACTGTACTTGCCCTGGTACTTAAGACACTTAACGAAAGATACGACTACGGACTTAAGTTGGTACTTTTATCCATTGATGAAGGCATTGTTGGTTATAGAGATGATTCACTCGCCACCGTCAAAAGAAACCAAAAGCAATATGAAATGCCCCTTGAAATCTTATCATATAAGCAATTATATGACTGGACAATGGACGAAATTGTAGCGTGTGCCGGCATACGTTCCAGTTGTACTTATTGTGGTGTATTACGGAGACAAGCTCTCGATCGAGGCGCTCATAAATTAGGGATTTCTCATGTTGTTACTGGTCATAATGCTGATGATATCGCCGAAACGGTATTGATGAATTTATTACGTGGGGATACTGCTAGACTTGAACGATCAACCGCAGTTGTCACCACTTCTCAAGGAAGTCCCATTAAGAGATCAAAACCTTTCAAGTACACCTACCAAAAAGAGATCGTTCTTTATGCCCATTATAAGAAGCTTGATTATTTTTCAACCGAATGTTCATATGCCCCAGAAGCATTTCGGGGTACAGCAAGAGAATTATTGAAACAATTGGAACTGATCCGCCCTCTGTGTATCATTGACATCATTTATTCTGGAGAACATTTGGCATTAAAGGAAAAGAAAAAGCGTCAAACGGCAAAGACGAAGAATGTCAAGGTTGCTGAAGTCAAAGAAGTTGAAATCACCGAAAATAATGGTGGTAGCCGTTGTTCCAAATGTGGGTATATTCTGTTTAATGAAGTATGCCAAGCATGTGTATTATTACTGGGATTAGAGAGGGCTAAAGTTAGTATTGATGGTGACCAACTGACGGTGGGAGCGGCTCGATTAACGAAGGAATTAGAACAACTCACTTTTTAGGATATAGACCGCCATTAATAAAGTTTTAAAGATCCAGTGATTTGATCAAGAATTGGCTTAGGGGCAGGACCCAACCCTAAAACGGTGGCCAGACCAGCAGCAATCTGGGTTCTGCCAGCATCATGAACAATGTAAGCATTGACCCCAAGACTGAGAGCTTGAGCAAATAATATATCCATTTCTTCTTGATTTGGAACCTGTAAAGTAATCTTAGCTTGACCATTACCATATTCCCATCTTTGAACCATTTCTGGGTTATAAGCTTCGCTATTAACATTGGTGATCTTCTTATAAAGAGCCAAAGTAGCATGAGAGCATTGAGCGGCTGCTTTACCCTTACCCATCTTAAGGTCTTGACGAACGACGAGAACCATCTTAACATCACCTGGAATCAGGTTGAGATCTCTGGAATCGATATCAGGTCCATCGGAGTCGCTTTCATACTCCACATCATCTTCATCTTCATCGTCATGTTCAGGTTGAATTCTAGCACGACGACGACGATGACATTTAGATGATGGACACAAGTATTTTTTAGCAAAGAAACCAGTTATAAACAGAACAACCCCAACGGTTATAATGGTAGCAGTTACTGGGGAAGAGGTGCTAGAAGTCATACTGAGAATCACTAGCGCACAGCGCGAGAAAATGGCATTAGCTCCAACCTATACTATTCTCTATATTAAACCAATGGAAACAATATATACTCTATGGTGTACTAGGTACTGGTATAGGTAAGTAATATTAATTTAGAGATGGATCATTAACAGGTTGAGATCTGATGTAATCAAAAAAAAAAACCAAAGAATCTCACTAAACTCAACAAGCTTGGATTGAAGACTATAACGATAGTATAGATAAAAAGACACTCTATCGAATGGGGGTAACCTTATCTCTTTTGTTTGTCGTTTTCATTAGTTTCCTACAATCACCAAGCTAACATCGGTGCACCAATTGCGCACTGAAAAATTTCATCAGATCCTAAGACTTCAATCATCACCATGGAAGGGTTTTCGTCTTTGCTTCGAGCATCGAAGCTTGCCCAAGTGGCCACCCCAATTTCCAAACTGATTCGTGGTGGAAACCAACTGATCCCCACCCATCAAGTCATCTATACCCCCAAATCTCTGGCTATTCGGTCGGATTATGGTATCAAGACTCCCCTTCCAAAGCAAGTTGGATATTCTCATATTGCTTTTAACAACATTGACAATAAGACAGGTATGCCTGATGTTGAAAAGGCAACCTCAAAAATGTACCTGCGGATCCGGTTTCAAGAAAATGGTATCGAATTAAAGCAAGATTACGTTGAAGGGAACCCATTGTTTAAGAAGGATCATTTACGGTCTATCCACAAGCCTGATTCGCTGTCATTCCTTTCTGGATTCAACTTGAGTCACCTGGCTTCTCCTTCTGAAGTTAGACACATCTTAAAGAAGAACCCTAAGTTATACCGTCAATTCAAGGCATGGTACGCTCATCAATACCCTGAAGCATATTTGGGTAAGACCTCTGGTGAAACTGACCGGGCCATTGGTGAATTCCTTGAACAAAATCCCAATATCGTGAGAAAGCCATTGAAGCTTGAAGATTTAAAGAGAGATGCCAATGGACGTACTGGTTCTGGTGCTCACGTCGTTGGTATCCAAGGTACTGGTGGGTTGAGTTATGGTCAAAAGGGTCGTCTTACCAACACTCCTAATGGCTACAAATACGCTAACATTGTTGCTGGGCGGATGGTCGAAAACTCCACCGCGGTGGTGTCGGGTTTTGCTACCACTTTACACTCTAAGAATGTCATGAAACAAATGAACTATGCTAAGAATGTCCCCGGTCACCATGCTCGTCAATTCACCATGCCATTCAAGGTTAGCCATGCTACGATGTTCCTGGATGGTCAAGTGACTCTTAACGTTGAAGGGCAAAAAGTTGGTAACTGGGATAACTCTAGCCAAGGCCGTAACCATGGCCAAAAGCGTTTTGAAGCGCTGAACCCCATCTTTGGCTCGGTTGAAGGTCGTCATTCCGCTCAAGAATCGGAACCTTTGACGAGATTATTAGGGGTGGTTAACTTATAAACATCATCAACTTGTAAATAGACAAATGATATATGAAGGAAAAGTCGTCGGCGATATCCATGTAGATTTTCCACATGGGCAGTTAATTACTTGACGCATAATGGTCATCCTGCTATATTCCGCCCCAGTCACGCCATCAACCGTCATCGCTGTCTGGTATGTAGAAACCACTTCAAAATAAACTAACCGGTAGCTAAGGATTAAAATCAGGTTCTAATTATTTTAAACCTCACTTAGTCAAGGTCATCCAATTAAATTAGACCTTCTCTAACTCGCGTACCTTACAGTTGCATAATTTGATGATTTTTTGTTGTAGTATTGACATACGGAATCACACAAAATGCACATTATCCGTAAACAAGGTAAAAAGCCTAATTAATCGCAACCACCTGCCACCCAATGGTGATTACCTAGGCATGTGTTCGACAACTGAAGCGTTCTAGAATGCCCCCGGAAATCCTATTATCATCGAACAAATAGGGCCATATTTAAGATGCCATCGTCAATACCAATTTGCATCTCGCGATTGTTTTAATTCATTGAAAATGGCAATAATAACCGGAGTCGCCCCATGGGTTAAATTGATGATGAGGTCGTCACAAATCAACTAGTTTTCAACTATAACCACCTAGTTATTTATATCATTCATCACGATAACCCCCCGGTGATAATTGTGGTAAATATGCAGATTTTTCTTTCACATAATCCGCGCAAGTGTTGTCTTATGCCGACGGTGTTAATCTAGGTACGCGTTTTTTACTTACTCAATTCACACGAAGATCTTGACCCCCCCAGGAGGGAGCAAATACATATATCTTGTATGGAAACTATGAATCTACCGACGCTTAGTACCGTGCTTGATGCCCGACCAAGGTTGTCAGCGTTTGATGAATTAGCTAATGATTCCCCATCAGTCACCGAGATCAAGGGCGTCCTTCAAGATATCGTGTGGTATTTGGAAGAAGTGCTGATGTTATTGACCCTGGTTCCTTACCCTGAAGATGATCTCGAATGTTTTCTTCAAGGACGTAATGGAATCTTAGATATTCATCGGACTTGTGATGATATTGACATTGTGATCTCCCAAATCTTAAATGCCATGGATTCGCTGGAGTTTGAATGTGACCCCGAATTACTTGGGGAAATCGATGCCGTGTCCGACCTAGTATTGGAAGTAAAGAAGGTGGTGTTATTCTTTAAGAAAAATTTGGATATTGCCATGAGATTTAATGACAATGAAACTACCATCAATGGCATTACTCAAGAAATCGAAGAATTAATCAAAATCATTTTACCGATAAGAGAGTTGCTAGTGGATAAGGTCCCTCTTGAATTACCTGATGATGTCACCGGAATGTGCTCATTATTGAAAATTACTGACGGCGGTCATCAACCCAAATTAAGAGATTTGCCCATCACATCAAAAGAAAACAAACAAATCTATGACGCCTATACTTTAATTGAAGCACGAATAACCCCCGTGGTGATTTCTTTAGACGTGTTGCCCCTTAAATTAGATGAACTCAATATGATGTGTGAGGGTCTGTATGAGGAAATGAGAGAAGACCATGTGTCTAATTATGAACGATTGGTTCATAGATGGGAGTTTTTGCAACTGGAAATGAGGGAAATCAAGCAAACATGCATCGATAACCATTGGAAACAAATTTATCGCCAATTGTCAAAAGTAGTCAAACATGAAATCGTTCTGGCGAACTTGGCAAATAATCCGGTGTCAAATTGGCACTTGTTGACAAATGCAATGTCGGTAATTCGTCATGGTGTTGCTGATGGATTGATCGAACCCGATGAATACTTGGATTCAGAATATTATAAGTTACGGGATATCATGGATCGTGGGTTCGATGAAACTCCCACTGAAACGAGACGTTTGAGTGCCGCATGTAGTAGTCCGGGTGGATTACGTCAATTCCATACTGGAAGAGCAGTTCTGTCCCTGTTTGATGTCCTGTCAGGTGGGTTAATCGAACTCAAACTTGGAAAGCGTCGGTCTCTTGGTGAACAACGAAGACGACTGGGAGAAAAGAGAATCAGTTCAGAACCTGCGGTCAAGGTCTCTCGCCTTTCACAAGAAGTAAGAAGAGGTAGTGATGGTGATAGAACCGAAGTGACAAGCCTGGCCACTAGCTCGGTGACAACAAGTAACCGGGAAAGTGTAAACAGCATTCCTGAGGTGGAAGAAGCAAGCCCTGAAACTAGCACTGACTACCAAGATGATAAGCATGAAGAAGCTGTCGATTCAACTGTGATAATTTCTGAAAAGGATGAACCAACTCCGGAGCAGGTCCCCGAGATCCTTAGTAACAGTATGAAGGACCTTGACATTAAGGATTCGATTCAAGAGCTAGAAACACCAAGGGAATCTAATCAAAAAGAGGTGGAATTGGCAACAGCCATCTCTAAAACGCATGCCCTCGCTAATGATGAAATCACCAATGATGTCTTTGAAAAGGGGAGTTCTCAAGCATCAACTGTACCATTGTCGAAGGAAATCGATGACGGTGACAAAACTCTGACAGATCTGACCCCTTTATTATCATCAGCTCCCCCTTCCACCCTGACAGCATCTACAAAAGACACCATCGACCTAGAACAGTTATTCCAACAATTAATGATTCCTCAACGGCAGCTGGGACTTCCATACATCAAGCTTGATTATTTTGAACAAGGGTACCCAATTGTACAACGCCATCCTCATATGAAAACGCTGAAATTACCGGTTCTCAAGACAAACCAGTCGCGATCGGTGTCAACCATCCTAAAAGGTCCACGTCTTGTGCACGACGGGCTCGTGTTTAATCTGACGTCTCCCGAACGGCCGCGGAGCCCCATGGGGTTTCGAAGTGATCATTTGTATGATGCGCCTTCGATGTGGAAATAAGACAGTTCATAGTCACTAAAAAATAGAGTATCTACATCAATCATCCACTCAGAAATATAACAACTCTCTTCAAGCCACCCCAGCCTTTTATTCCTGAATAAGCGGCATTCAGAGCTTGACTCTATGTTTGTATGATGTTTCATCAGTGTGGAATAATATTTAGAGTGGGAGTGGTACCTTTGACAGTACTAGATGCATTAATTCTTATAGTTAAACTTATCATCAATAAGAACTCTCATGATGAGTTTAGCTATAGCAATTAACCATCACACTTCCGAAAAGAAAAAAATGGGTCCATGCTAAAGTAAGCTCCATTGGGTGATGACACAAAGTGTCACATCTGACATGACTATGGTTTGGGAAACAAATTCCCGTCGCCGACTTGGCCGAAGCCTACACCGGTAAAACCAGGTCTGATGTATCAACTTAAATATCTACCAAAATCAACGTTAACAGATAGTACCAATGACAATGCTAATCTTTACCCAAACCAAAAGTTTTAAAGTCTAAAACAAGACAAGTAAAGTAACAAGGCCGTTAATACTACCCTAGCTAATCTCAATTGACACAAAATGAATACAGATGAGCAATTGACTCACCACGTTTCCGCATAGATGGCAGGAGACTTTCCCCAAAGCTTGCTGTAACTTCGTTAGCTTCGACGTCAGATTCTTAACGTGGACCAAAGAATTATTTCAGAGCGATGAGATGGTACTTATATAGTGCGAAAACCGGGCTCACAACCTGACGCTTTGTAATATGCAGAACCACTATTCCCACAACCCTAATAAATTGAAAAGACATAAATTATGGTTCATATTATTAATTAAAAAGTTTTCACATAAATTTCATTACAATCATCAAAATTAAAGTGTTGCCTTTTTCTTAGCCTTCTTATTAGGTGACACCGACTTCTTTTTTTTCATCAACAAAGTCGTCTTTTGACGGTAATTATCCATAGGCTTCAAAATCCTCGAACTTTGTTCTGGGTCTTCTTGGACAGACTTGACACTATCAGGTAAAACTGGTTGAGAATCATGTTGAGTGTCTTCTAATTCGATGTCAGGATAAATGTCACCGCCATCAAATCTAGGAAGTTCCAAACTTGAAACTGAAGCCAGATCAATTGCTGGTGGCAGAATTTGAGCTTGTAATTGCATAAAATCTGCTTGAGCTTGATCACGAGCATCTTCAGCCAATTCAAGTTGACGTAACACGCTGTGGTGTTTGTCTTGAAGTTGTCGTAATTCTTGTTGGTAATATTCATCAGACTGCTGCTTTACCCTGTCTGCTTCTTCCAATTCTTGCTTCTTGCTTTCTAACAATCCCCGAAGTGATTCATTATCATCATCTAACGATTGTACATCAGCAGTCAACTCCAGAATCCGTTGTTGAAATTCAACATTTTGAGATTGTAGCAGTTTAACCAGCTCTTCAAGATCTTGATTAGATTCAATCGTTGTCTCCAATTTTTGGGTCAATGATGACACTCTCGCCCGATGGTCGGCGATTTCAACTGCCATTTCCAGGTTTCTCAGGGAATAATCACTTACCTTCTTTTGAAATTCGGCAAATTTTCCTTCCATATCATTATGTTCACCAAGAGATTTGACATGATCTGATTCCATTTGTTTCATCATTTCATCATGAGCAGTACGTTCTTGATCCAATTTGGCCTCAAGTTGTTTAATAAGTTCCCGTTCCTGGTTTAAGGAGTCTTGTAATTTCAACTTTGACTCCACTTCCAATTGTAAAGAATTTTCCATTTCAATCTTTAATTTGGCAAACAGGTCCTTTTCAGTAGCAATCATCTTCTCCATTTCTTCTTTGATTTGAGCATGATTTGCCCGTTCTTGTTCAAGAGTTTCTTCAAGCTTTCTGTACAGGGTGGTTTGATCATCTTGTTGTTGACGTTGTGATTGAAGCTTACCCGAAAGTTCCTTCACCTCATCCAATTGTTGTTGCAATTTTGAATTAACAGTTTCAATTTCCAATTCAAACATTTGCTTATCTTGGAGGAATTTACTTTCAACTTGTTTCTTTTCATTAAGTAGTTTTTCATATTCTTCTTGATATTTGGTAGTTTCCTTGGTGTATTGTTCGAGTTGACGTGAAAGTTCTTCTTTGGAATTATGAAGTTCAGTAGCCAGAGCCCCCTGAGAGGTTTCCAATACTTGTATGGATCTCAACAATTCCTCACGTTCTAATGAATTGGTTTCATTATCTGATTGAAGCTTTTTGATGGCATTTTCCCTTTCAAGCATTTGACGAGCAAGGTCTTGAAATTGGGCACGAAAAGAACGATACTTGGAGGCAGAATCGATGACATCCAGACGAACTTTGGCCATTGCCAGCTTTAACTCGTTTACTTTTTCTTGGAGGACATTTTTAGAATTCTGAAGGGTTTCAACTTGAGACTGAAGTAAGGAGTTGTCCAGACGAAGTTTATCAATTTCAGCGGGTGATCGCCGACGAGATTGAAATGCTGGCAGGGAAAAATGAATGGGCAGGAGCAAAGCAAACTTACTCCGAGCGATTTTGTTCTTTTGTATCGTTACCAACTTACGAGTAATTGGTTTTTGCACCTTTTTAACCACTGAAGGTCGACTTTGAGTGGGACGGGCATATGAGGGAATTCGAGACGATGTCGATGTGGTTGGTTGTTTTGATTGATAATTGTTAAATTCCCGAGCCACGGCATATAAAGTGGCTTTAATTAAGGGCTTTGCATGAGAATCATCCAAACAAACCACCACCTGACATTTATGGCAAGATTCAAGGGAGTTGCGAATGGTTTCTGACAGACCAACAGAGATATCCCCATTTAATTCGATAATAGTAATAGATTCCCCTGTTTCCTTGGTGACCTTTATAACCGTCGCTCTCAGTTTAACCTCTTGCTTGACTCTATTGACTAACATAGAATCAATAATATCATCATTTAATGATTGTTGGCATAATTGTTTCGGGCGACGAGTGAGGTTTGGGTCCAAAATATCGATGACAAGAGAGTCATTCAATAATTCAAAGGCAGTGACCACCCCATCGATATTTCGTAACGTTTCCTTAACCAACTTTGATTTTCCCAGATTTTGGGGACCCATAACCACTAATGCTGATGCGGACAGTGGAAGCTTCCATTCATCATCGATAATAGATTGAAATTGGTAAAGGATACCTGAGAAATCAATGGCATTATCACCAATGGTAAATGCTGGTAGCTGACTCCCTTGCCGAACCTTTACCAACGGAAGTTCGCTATAGTCCATTACAGTAATGTTTTTTTTTTGTGCGTCGTTTTTGTTAAAGATGTAAACAAAACCACCAAATAGTGTGGGCACATGCAGGATTTACATGCACGATAATCACGAGGCTAAAAGAGCAGAGTTAGGTGGTAGACCAGAGTAAATCTGGTAGAAGGGATATTTAGAGATAACAGATTCTGGATAAACATTAATAACTCTATGGTTAACCATACTGATACATCGATTTTATCCTCTTTACAAGTAGTTCTGGTATGAATGTCGTCGACCATGGTTAAAGTGACTTAAAGTACAAAGTAGAAATTGAAGTAGACGATACTCTTGGTGCGGGGAAGGAGGGAGAAGCAGTTCTGATCAAGTAGATACACAAAGATACCCACCACTACTTTAAGAAGAACTCTTCTTGAAGACATGATAATTCATGGTTTGCATTTTTTTTAGTCATTTACGGTTGAAGAACCAAATCAATTAACAGTCATATAATGGTAGCTCCGAATATCATTATCAGCATATTTGGGTGGCACAATACAGGGAAATATGTCGTATTCAAACCAAACCAATCTAAACTGATGACGTTTCAAGATTTGATGTTGCGGGTTTTGAACCTAGAATCATGACACCTATCTCACTTATTGTGTATAACCTAAAATACGTCACGTGATGCATCCAAACAATTTAACAATCGTGTTATAGATTAACTATAATAGTCAGGTACAGCTAAATACAGTTATTGCATCGATTACCTATTACGTCAAAAATATCTGAGGAAACTATACACGACGTTTATAGATGATTTCTAAGTAATATTGACGTTATTCTACTAATTGGATATTAAACAAAGTGATAATCAACGAGATGATGCCAATTGATGTTACACTATCCCAGGATTTACAATCCCACCGCCTGGTAATATTGTACTCAAGGTCGCTAATGTAGATGGTTGCCTCAGTTACCAGCCTTGGGGTAGATTTCAACTGTTTCTACCGCTCCACAAACAAGAGGCGTGGCGAAGCAGACGGTTGTTTTAACCCGACTCTCCGAATTTGACATCAATCGACAAACTTTCCCCGGTTGAGTTTATTATGCTTTTGGAGGTGATTAAGGTGGTGGTTAATTATATTGATGGATACCTGAGATATCAACTAGCTCAGTGCTTTGATGAAGATCATCCTATTGTTACATTGTTAAAACGAACGCCGGTGACGTTTAATCAACTTGATCAAACCCTCATTCCATGGTTTGACAACATTCATATCGAGGGATCGCTATTTAATGAATATGAAGCGGTTTCTATCGCGGAAATGGCGTATTCCACTCCACAAATAAAGCTGATTCTGCTCAGATTTACCCGACGGGCGGTTATTATCCCCCTGATCACTTTGCATTCTTTAACCATCGTTGACACCATGATGTCCCAATCCCAATTTGATTATATCGTCACCAACTTACCTAATCTTTGTCACCTTACCGTTTCAAATCACATCATCGGAGATTTAAGAATTAATGTCGGCCATCGACAATGGCAACTGCTACTGCTTACTAATTTTAGACTCGACCTTGAAAGTTTACCACCATTGCATCAATTATCATTATTTAATTGTCTGATAGATGAAGTCGAGATCTTACCATTATCTCAACTCACCTCGCTTGAAGTCAATGAATTAGATTGGGGATACCATTATATTTGGCAACTGATATTATCCCTGAGAGATTCATTAATATCCCTTAGCCTTGGTAAATTCAAAAAAAAAAGTCCTGATATTGAAATGATTATTCATGAACTTACCAGTGCAAATACCATCCAAAAATTGCAATTACAATATACCCCAACCACAACCTTCGTTTGTTGCCAATCAATGAAATCGCTAAAGTTGACCCAATGTAACCAAAGAGTGTTTGGTATTAATTTATCCCGAGTACATATCCAATCCCTCGTGATTCCCGAGGATAAGATGAATTTTTTTGGAACTTGCCTTAATTTACATGTGGTCAAAATTGGAGAACTCATTACTCATACCGATAATGTTGAAATCAAGTTCCCTCGATCGGTACGTCAAATTTCAATCTTTGGCATCGGTGAGGAATCCCATCCAATTAATTGGAAGAAAGTCACCTTCCCCAAAAACCTTCAAAAATTAGAAATTAGAAATCTGAAACTAACCCTGATCGATGGGTTTCATTTACCCACGCTGTTGGTTGAACTTGATCTTAGTAATAATCGCCTTACTAATTGTCATCAGTTCGAACATTTCACCCATTTAAAACGATTATTCTTACGGAATAATCGTCTCACGACAACAACCATCATTGCTCCTCATCTTTGTTTACTTGACCTTCAAATGAATGATTTGAAACAATTGGTATTAAGTGAACTGGTAAATGACTTGCGAGTACTGCTGACATTAGATTGTGTTACTAATATCATTGTATGGGAAGATGATCATGATGATGTTGGTAATGATGATGATCTGAGTCAAGGACTGTTTAAACCATTCCCAACGGCGATTTTCCCCACTAAATTGACAAAGTTCCATCTTCAAACAAACACGATTAATTATGTGGGAGAAGTGGATGCCCTGGTCACCACTCGTCCGTTTAGATTATTAAAAACGAAATTCCCTGCCCTGGTGGAACAGATCGTTCTTGGCTGTCGTCAGATCGATGTTTTTAAAACAGGGTTTCAAATAGGGCTGAGACTTACCAAAGCAATCATCATCACCGATGTCATTGATTTTGGTCAATTTGACTTGCCGAAACTGTTACGAGAATTAGTACTTGAATGTGGAGAAATTCGTCATATTCAAACCATCCCCAAGCTGGTAAAGAAATTAACGATTAGAAGCGACCTGGCCCTTCAATTCCCCAAGAATTCCCCGCCAAATTCATTTTTTGGTCGATTTAAAAAATTAGAGGACTTGAGTCTTAAATGTCCACAAATTGATATGCTGCCACAATTCCCCCTTCAACTTCCAGCCACTTGTTTACAAAGGTTCACCTTAATTGGGTCGACATTAGCATACTTCCAATTCATCGGGGCAAAAGTAAGTCAATTATCTTACCTAAGCATGCCTCAAGTGGAGAATTGGACATGGCCCCTGCTTAGTGTTGGATCATCAACGATGCCACCCACAAAGCATGCTAATTTAAGGTTTTTGACTGCAGGCAAGATGTGTTCACTGCCACCTGATCAATTTCCTGAAAGCGTCGTCGTTGTCAAGACTAAAGATGGTGACTACATGACCAATAAGCAATGGTGCGTGGTGGGGCAATTAAAGACCCATCAAATTCATTTAGTGGGGTAATCTTTCACCACCTTTAATAGGTTTTTTTTTTTTTTTTGGAGAGACATTTAACAACTTGCCTGATTGGTAAATAACCGATCATTCACGACGATGCACACCGTATGACTGGCTGGGCCAACCGTGAGAGAACACGGCTCAAAATCATATTTCCTATTTCAGGTGTTTTGTGATACTACCTGCCGCTCGGACCTGCCATTTTAAAATAAAAAATTGGTCAACAAGGTTTTCGACAAGAAAACTTTTACGTGTGATCATTGATTTTAAGATCTACACTCCCAATGTTAACTGTCCTACATATGTCGAGGTGTCTTAACTACCTTCCCTAATCATTAGGGCCTCACATGCCATGTCTCACATGCCATGTGCGTAACGGTAACCAATACAACTGGAGGAAATCAAAGTAAATTCCATCGTTTTTTAATTCATTAGCAATAGTAATAGAGTAATAGTCATTCATACGATGTTAAATTACCAATTCCCCTATTGAGGAAGTTAGTAATGTCCGCCTTCACTCTCCTGTGACAAGTACATGGGCGTCTAGGAGCCTTTCGCTAAATTTTGATTGGTAAATTTAAGAGAGACGTTGGCGAAAAATTTGACAGGTGGTAGACCAAATAAAAACAAACACAACATTTACCGACCCTTTATTGTTTGCCCCCTTGGCTATCTTTGGTTTTTTGTTTAACCCATGATCCCGAAACCAGCCATTGGTTTTGGCAACAGTAACAGCATTGCATACAATATGTATTACATAATCGAGAAACGAAAAAATTGATCATCGTGAAAATTATGGGAGGTGACGTAGGTGTAAAAAGGGGGTTGAAACTCGGGAAACGAGGGTGTTTTGTGGTTGTTATTCTATTATTAAATGATTCTAGGTTGATCATGTAGTCATTTGATTGCAAATGGCAACTTTGGTTAAGAGGAATGGCCGGTGGTCATAGTTGTCGGCTACGACGGCTCCTTTAAAAATACACGAACCGCGCCGCCCTCCTGTATGAATCCAGCCTCCTGTATACTTTTTTTTTTTTTTTACAAAAATGCACCCTGCACACAGATCGACAGTGCTCGCAACCTCCGTACTACCTAAAGCAAAAATTTTCTTGTAAATGGTTTCACCACCTACTGGTCCTAGTTTATTCTCCGCTATAGCTCTATAACGACCTTTTAAATAAGTTCGTTATGTTCTACTACGGACATCCCTACCATTTCGAGTCAGCCCAGGCCGTGGTGGCCCCTCCTCCCCCAGCGGTGGTGGTGCCCCAAGCACCGGCTCCTGCAACTTCAGGGGGGATTCAATCAGTCCTTGAATACGATTTGAACTATATGGCTACATTTGTATCCTGGTGTTCTTTTGGTATGCTCAAGAGATCTCGGTCCCCTTCGAAGGAGTTTGAACAGTTGATGGTGCTGGTGTTATTTGCAACCCGGTTACCAAAGCTGACCATTATCATTGGCTTGGAATATATGAATCAAAGATTTTATCAAACGAGATTGGACCAAGAACCCGTTCTGGAACACGACGTGTTTTGCCACTTGATTGTCGCCTTGGTCCTCGCCAATAAGTTTAATGATGACAATACTTTTACTAATAAACTGTGGTGTGGGGCAACTGGATTACTGTTGACCCAATTAAACCAACAAGAAGCAGCTTGGTTAGCTGCGGTGAAGTGGAACTTGAATGTGGTTAATTTTGAGCTGAATATTCTTACTTTGGAAGAATGTTGGCGTCTGTGGGTCGAGCTGCGGGAACCAGTCGTTGCAGCTCCTCTCCCAGTACCCCCACCCCCTGTGGTTGCGCTGCCATTAACCCCATTCCTGCCTCATCACCATTATCCTACGTCGGCGCCACCGATGACCCCAACATATTCGGCATACCCTCCGGTTTATTCATCACCATTGTACTCGCTGTACTCTCATGGAGGTTACGCCAATTACAATTATGTTCCAACTCATGGGCCCCCACCTCAGTTTTCACAACCACCAGTATATGGGTTTTCCCTGCCTCACAATTATCAATCACCAGTGTTTGACCCTGTGATTCAGTACGCGCAGAAATCTATCCACCAGAATCCGTTTTACTTTAACGTGTTTTAGATGCTTTCATTTTTTGGGTCTTTGCCCATTATTTGGGCGACACGTCCGGCCACCCTTCGGGGAGACGTGTTTATGTTTTTTGAAGATTTCTTTTGCCCTTCCAGCTTAATATCCCTTTCTATGGATGAGGCTACTTAACTATTGATATATAGAGAAGAAAGGAACCAGATCCTTATCAACTATTCATCTTTGTAATCGACTTCGCCTTCTTCTTCTTCTTCATCTTCTTCGACAATAGTGGTGCCTTGCTTTTGTTCATCTTCTTCTAACTTCTTGGCTGCCTCCTTAAAGTCAATTACCTTACCTCTAGTTCTTCTGGTAGAGGTGATAATGTTGGCTTCATCAATTTCCAAGTCATCTTCCTCTTCTTCATCATCATCTTCGGCATGTTCATATTTTTCATCATCTTCTTCTTCGTCTTCATCATCTTCTTGATCCTTCTTGGTGGTATCTTCCTTCGGAACATCATCATCATAGTTTCTCCGTCTACGCTTTTTAGGTGGTTCATCAGCTTCAGTTGTGATGTTCTCTTCATCAGCATCTCTTTTACGATTAAGTTCTTCAGTAGTGGTTTTCTTGACTTCATCCTTAGTGGCTTCGGTAGATTCATTCACTTCAACAGTGACATCTTGAGTTTCTTTAACTTCTTCAGGCATAGCAATTGAGAATTGTGGAAACTTTACAACCGCGTCGCGAACTTGAAGTTTGGTTAGTAACTAAAATAAATTATCCAGGATTGCCGGATATTACAATTGAAAATAAAAATTAAAAGTTTATGATATCGAAGAAAGTGTGTCAAAAGAATAGTTTCTAAAATTTTTCTGTTTCTGTAAGCAATGAATAGTCTCAATTGAAGACGGTAGTTAAAATAGGGATACTTTGAGGGGCGACGTTCAAAATATAGCAAAACCGCCTTCCACCAAGGCAAAGAGATTGTATTTAAGCTTTGCACTTTCGCAAATACTATCACCTAAGTAATGCTTTGAGGGTAGTTACTTTCCATCAGAAATGTTTAATTTTAAAAAGAATATAAAAAATCAACATATAAAAAAGAATATATAAAAAAAGGAATAAATAAAGTTAAAGACTAATCATTAAAGATCTTGTCATCATAGGTTGAGTTTAATTAAGATGATCTGAACCTACCATTTAGTCATATATTCAACGTTAGAATTTAAGTTATCAACAAAGTGAGGACAAAAACATAAAAAGATCTACATCTATGAAGGTTGGTTATGTAAAATTACACTATTATCGAGGGTTTTAGTTCATATCTACGTAGGTCAGTAATTAATAGATTATAATCCCAAGAATACACAGTATTTCCTTCAATGCTCCTAGCCTAAGAATGGCTTCATATCTAATTTACTTAGTTCAAGTTTAGTTACCATTAATAGTTAATTTAGGTAACCTCAAGTTGACCCATTCAAGAAATGGAATCATACCCTCATTGCCATTAGTGTTTCGCGCATGGTTCGCATCTCACGTATATCTACCACAACACCAAAGTTGTAAGGAAACCTCATTTTATCCCATCGCTGACATAATACTCCCGTCTAATGAAATTATCCACATTGTTGAATTACCGTCTAAATGTCACCACGGTTAATGGTCGACATTATATCGGTACCCTCCTTGCATTCGATGGCCACCTTAACCTCGTTCTTAGTGAAACAAAGGAGCAGCGACTTACAAAAAAAGGATATGCCGATCTTGTTAAAACCCACCAACCTTCATACGTAGATAGAGACGTTGGTCTTGTTGTTCTTCGAGGGGATCAGGTGGTGTCGATTACAATTGAACTGGAACCATTAACTCCATTAGCTACTCGACTTGAAAAAGGCCAAGGGATAGCGAAACCGATATCAAAGGGAGTTAAAAGACCCAGAGAACCATGATAGATATCATCATCAGTTAAGCTACGACCTCCACTTGGTTTATACTACATTAATATCTATAGACCATATTCCATATGCCAAAAATAATTCCATGTCTCCCACATATAACTAACAACAATTGCCATTTGATTTAGCCTTCTTTTCTTGAGGTGCTGGGGTAAGAGAAATGGTAGGACCCCCAGTTTGAGGCTTTTGCTCTGAAGTATCTAATTGATGCTTGGAGACCATTTCGTAAATGTTCTTCAATAATTGATGGAAAGATAAATCAACGTTATCCGAACTTAAAGCGGAAGCTTCAGTAAACAACAAATTATTTTCATTGGCAAAGTTCTTCGCTTCTTCAGTGGGCACTGCCCGTAAATGATCCAAATCGGACTTGTTACCAACTAATTCAATAACAATATTAGCATCGGCATATTCTTTCAATTCTTTTAACCACCGCAGAACCAGTTCATAGGTTTCAGTCTTTGCAATATCATAAACAATTAAAGCACCAACTGCCCCCCGATAATAGGCCAGAGTGATGGCACGGTACCGTTCTTGACCAGCAGTATCCCAGATTTGCGCCTTAACCCGCTTACCATCAATTTCAAGTGTACGGGTAGCAAATTCAACCCCGATCGTCGACCGCAGTTCCAAGTTGAACTCATCCCTTGTAAATCTCAGTAACAAGTTGGTCTTACCAACGCCAGAATCTCCAATCAATACAATCTTGTAAAGATACTCGTAGTCGTAAGAGTAATCATCATTTTGCTCACTCATGATGTATTAGGGAGCACTTAGTATTGACAGTGTGTGGGGATCAATTTAACCAGGTGTCGTGTTGAGAAAATCATTATGGCTTGTATGTAGGTATAATTACGAATATGCAGGTCGCGGTACCCCAATATGCAGGAGGTATCCTCCCTGATCATCAAAGAAACTAAATTAAAAATTGATTAGATATTATAACCGTGACAATATTCATAATTTTGTTTTTAAGGTGATGCATTTTGCTATCACAAATGTTTGACATTCTTAAATATATTAAGCATTTACCCCTATTAGCATGGCGCTCTACCTCTGACGCGACGCGTAGCCGTCACCTGATCTAGTAAGGAACGATGACGTTAACTAGAGGAAAATCAAGTCTCAAAATAGAGGCGTCTATATTTTGGGAATTTTGCTTTTAATGTTTTCAAATAGATGAGCAAACATCGTCGATGGCTTTAAAAACTGTAAAGCAAAATATTTATAGTTGTCAGTGAGATACGCCGCACTAAGCAATGCAATATCGATCGCGTGCCATTGAGGAAATAGTTGCTTGTTACGACATCTAACTGAAAACCGGTGTGCACCACCTAAATTGTAAAACCCTAAATTTAAGGAGTACAACAAGGTAAGTCAAAAATATCGAAAAATTAAGCTGTTGTTGATTTTACTCAACTCATCTTCCCAGACAGGACTCGAACCTGCAATCTTCTGATTCGTAGTCAGACGCTTTGCCATTAAGCCACTAGGAACGCTTGCGAAAAGTTAAAATCCTGTCCTTTTTCCACTCCAACACTAACGCTATAAAAGTCACAAAAATCACCCTTCAACTCACGGTTAACACTGGATTGAGGGTTAAAAATTTGCTACCATATACGTAGAAGTATCAATTAACATAGTTCGGGGGGAGAGGGAGAGTCAGGCTTTGTACTTTCTTGTAAAACTCAAATAATATTGTATTCACAAATATGTAATAAAAAGGGGAAATATAAAAGTTTTTTTAAAGAGTAACAAGTAATAACCCGAAAAGCAACTACCGGTGAAGTAAATATTAACTTTAGATCACTATAAATTAAAGGTTAAGTCGTATACCAAGGTTTTGACTTGAGATCTTTAGATCTAAACTCTTAATTTGTCTTGTTCTAACGAAATGGTGGGAATTGCATTATTCAACGGATCCATTGTAATTGTTTTGACTTGATATTAAAATTAGGTCAAAATGATTAGCTTAGCTTAGACATTTATAATTTAAATCAAACACATTCCATTTCCCCAAAACACACTCTATTCACAAAACTATTATTTTTTTATATACACTTCAAACAGCTCTTAATTCCATTCAGCTTGCCACTTAAGAGTTTCACCTTCCTTGAAAGGTACCACTGATAAAGTGTCGTTGGAAATCAGCAGAGGAACAACATTGTCTCTCTTGACTAAAGTAACCCGTTGGGATTCCTTAGCCTTAACCGCTTCCATATCAACTTGATAAAAGTTAATACCATTATCCCTGACAAACTTGGGCAAGTTTTCTAACTTGCCAGCTTCATCAAATACTTCAGCGACGTAACCCAAAGCATGAGAAGAAGTGTAAACCCCAGCACACACGTTACAGTGAACGGCCTTCTTTTCGATGGGATGAGGGGCAGAATCAGAACCGAAAAAGAACCAAGGTTCTCCCGAGGTTGCAGCATCAACGAGGGCTCTCATATCTCTAGGTAACTTAGCAACAGGCTTACAGAAGTTAATGGGGTTACCAGCCCAGTGATCAATGGTAAGAGACAAATGATGAGCAGTAATAGTGGCAGCAACTGTAATTTCGGAACCCAGCTTACCCTTGTTAATATCTCTAATAGCTTCAATGGCATCAGCAGTAGTACAATGTTCCAAGATAATCTTTAACTTGGGGAAGTCAGCATGTAACTTCCGAAGGGCAGGCAAGAATTTGGGTTCAGCATTAAGTACGGTAATATCATCACCATCAGCTTCGGGTTCCTTTTGAGCAGGCTTTTCCCCATGTAAGTTAAGAACCAAATTATTTCTTTGCATGGCTTCAAAAATAGGGTAGAAAGGAGTGAAATCGTTAGGATCAACCCCAGCAGCAGAATTGGTGGTGACCCCAGCAGGGTAACACTTGACCCCATGGATGGCCCCAGACTTTGCAGCTTCATCGATGAGTTCAGGAGTCAAATCCTTTGACAAGTAAAAAGACATCAAAAAGGTGGTCTTTGGTGCCAATTCTTCGAGTTGCTTCTTATAAGAAACCACTTGATCCATGGTGGTGATGGGGGGGACCAAGTTAGGCATGACATAAGCG
Source organism: Diutina ranongensis (nom. inval.) (assembly GCA_030569815.1). NCBI lineage: Eukaryota > Fungi > Ascomycota > Pichiomycetes > Serinales > Debaryomycetaceae > Diutina > Diutina ranongensis (nom. inval.). The sequence continues at coordinate 214,437 of JAJMLP010000001.1, forward strand.
ATAGACACCCCACCTTCCCGAACGGTAGGAGTAATAAGCTTCATCATATCACCATCCCGTAAATGAACGTGGAAATCACCGACAAGGCCAAGGTCAATCGAAGTCATTGAATTATAGTTTCTTGTAATAGGCGATGAAAAAAAAGTGCGTATAATCTGGGGAAACGTCTTTGGGGTGGAGTAAATTGACGTTGATTTGGGGACAATATATAATGCCGAGCGAAGACTACGCATGATTTACTTTGGGGTAAAATGTGCAATAAGTCCGAGGATGGTAGATGATGGAAGATGATCGAAGTCGATGATGGATGTTCCATCTCATCATGGCGTAAAAATAACCCTGGTTATATACAGGAGGTCACCTCCAATGGAAATGAAATGTCAATTACGAAAATCAAATTCATCAATAAATTATCGATCATTAATTGTTTGTTTACCATCAAGAAATATCTGTCAATCTATATTGGTGCTCATATCCCATTTAGTGTTGTTCGATAAACTAGACGAAAACGGTTTCCGCGCATCATCATGGTCACGATAACAGTGCCACTGGCATCGACAAGAAATGGAACGGCATACTATCGAATTGAAATCAAGATTCCTCTTAGAACAATTACCGTTGATCGGCGTTTCCAAGAATTTGAACAACTATTAACCGATCTCTGTCGGGAGCTTGGGATTAATAGTGGCGATTTCCCTTATCTATTACCCAAGAAACGATTCAATTGGCTTCACAATGATGAAACAATCGTCAATGAAAGACGTCCTGAACTTGATAAATGGTTAAATCTAGTGGTTAAAGATACTAGCATCCAAAAATTACCCCCACTTGAACAATTCCTTGGGTTACCGACCAACTTCCATTTTAACCCCCAACAATTTAAGAAATCTACCGGATTAGATATTCAAGAGGTTAATAATGATAATTGGCTCGATGTTTATTTCCAATTAAACCAATCGATTAATAATATTAATGTCCAATCTCCTCAAGATCGGGTATCAGCTCGGCAATCAATTTCAAAAGTATATCTCCCCTTATTAAATAAACTTGAAGGAGGTCTTACAAGTGATAGTCAGGAGACACAAAGAAGAAAACAATTGATTAAAAACATGAGGGATAAGATCGATCAAATTAAGGAAGAAAAATTTACAACGTCAGAAGCAATCCCTGGTTCCTTCCCCAAGGGATCATCGACAACAAGAAGAGTATTTGGAGGAGAAACTAAAGATACAATCAATTTATCAAACCAAGAATTGATTCAACAACAACTTGATATCCATCAACAACAAGATGGCGAACTTGAACAATTAAGGAAGATTATCGCCCGACAAAAACAAATTGGCGTAGCGATAAATGAAGAAGTGGAAGTTCATAATCAAATCTTGGATGAATTTGGAGAAGATCTTGATAATACCACTACCAAGATCGATAATGCCCGATTAAGAGCAAAGAAGATTTTATAAGACGTCGTTGTGTGGTTCGAACCCAAGCTATGGGAAGGTGGTCCGGGTAACTCATTCTCATCTCTATAAAAAAGATCGAGGGGAAGAGGGAAAAAACATTTTGTATCAACATCAAATCTATTTGTAAGTAACATTTCGTTTAATGATGATAAAACTTTAGCCTATAATTGAAAATTCATGAGAATTCAACAAGTTTACACCAAGATCTACGCTGAGAACGAATACTAACTGATTAGGACAAGTCTCATTGACTATAATCTTAACCTGTATTTATTTATCAAATTCTGTGGTAAGAACAATCACTTCATTTCTCCGTATCAGCGATCGAGCAGGTAATTCAGGATCTTCACTCACCAGTTGAACTTCTAACTTTGGTTCGTTGTAAAGGTCGATTTCACTACCCCAGATCTTAATCCCTAATTCAATCTTGTCCTCTTCTAACCACAGGGCAGATATTCTTACACAATGTTGACCCCATCCTACTTGATCACCGGTGACTTCGAATTCTTTCCCCAGGGCAAGAATGATTCCTTTTTTGGCCAACCGGTCAACGATAATTTGATGATTATCAACTCCAGCAACTTGGACCCATAAAAAGTAACCACCATCACCTCCCCAATATTTCGTGTCTTGAGGGAGGTACGTATCGATAGCTTTCTTCATCACATTGAATCTTTTTGAATATACTTCTTTCAAATTAGTGATAACCTTATCTTGTTCTCCTTTGGTAATGAGATCAGCAACTACCGTCAGTGCCAATTGACCAGGGGTGCCTCCCAGTTTATTGGCACCAGTATTGGCCAATTGCCATGCTAACTTCTTCAGGGAACATTCTTGCCATCCAAAACGAATCCCGGGTGCCAAAATCTTGGACATGGTACAATTAGAAATGGTATTACCATATTCAGAAGGATCATTGTCAATATCAAGATGGTTAAGCTTTGCTAATGGGGGGGCATCAATTCTATAATCCAAATAATCATAAACATCATCACAAATCAATAACATATCGTAAGCCTTGGCCAATTGTAATAACTTTTCTCTGGTTCTGATCGAATAAGTGAGCCCGCCAGGATTCAGAAACGTTGGTACCAAGTACATTACAAATTTATAATACTTCCATCTTCCTCTTTCTGGGTCTTCAACGACCCCAGATGGTGAAGATACAAGCGAATGCTTAATAAGTTGTTTTTCAAGGGAAACAAGGTCGATATCATATTCCAGATCGGGAGTTTCCTTGATTGCCAGCATTTTATTCAAAAATCCGGCATCGATAAATGACCCATTAATTAGGAAATAAGTTGGGGTGACAATAAATGCTTGAAGAGTATAGTTTGGATTGGTACAAGCATTAAGAATATTTGCCACCCCATAAGAAGCCCCCGCCGTCAAATTAATGGTATCAGGATCAACTTTCCGGGAATAATACTTGCCAACCCACTCACCTAAGGTGGCTCTGACATCGTAGTTACCTTCATCACTACCATAAGTTAATGGGTGTCGGTTAATGGCTGAGTTGTCATATTCTTCGTATGATTTGGATAAAACGTCATTAAACCCTTGGGAAATAACCTTCAGGGGTAAAAGGTGGGTCAGGGGATGTCCTTTGAAGAAGTTGATCGACATTGATCGCTTTTTTGTCAACCCCGAATCAATGTAGGGTATAAAAAGGTTTTAGGAGTGTATATGGCGAGGCATGCCGTCCCTGCATCCGTAAGATAAAAGTACGAAATCATAACCTTACAGACAACAATGGTTCGTAATTATTATACCACGTTTTAAATAATTAGATTGGCTACCGTTAGATAATATTTAGCTTTTTTAACTTTTTTAACCGTTGGTGGACCAGTTTTTGCTGCACCGATGTTTTGTATTTTTTCTCGGAGGGTCAAGTTCGCACCAATCACTACAACCAATGAAAAATTCGTTGATTACCCATACATAATGGTTTCCACAGCTGGGTTATTATTGTCTTCGCTTATGGGTGCTCTTGCCCGGAAATTCCAAGTTTCCCTCATTGGTAAGGCTCCTTCCGGTGCTGCTCTGATTTCTGGGTATGCTCTTTCCATCACCGCCTTTGCTGGGGCTTACTACGGTTTGGACCAATTCAACCAACACAATTCTGAATTATTACAAAGAAGATTAGCCATTTTGAGACAACAAAGAGCCGAAAAGGATATTTTCTACGAATTCGCTGAACAACCTGAACACAGATTGACCGCCAACAGAGGGAGATTCTTCCAATTGTTGGACAAGTACGGCAAGGCTTACGAATAGGGGAAGTAATGACATTTAGATGAGAATAATAAAAGCATTTTATGGTTTAGATGGGGGGGATTAAAGCGGGGGGAGAAGGGAGTTAAGAGGGAGAGGTTAGCAGAGACATCGAGAAGAGATGCCCCGGCACCTAATCTCGACTAGAGATGTTAAAGTTAAACAATTGTCAACAATGAAGTTGACATCTACGTCATTTGTCGATTAAATGTCACCTCAATAATATGTAGGGCTCTTGATATAGCCCTCACGCATGTTTGGTCACTTTCGCCACTCTATTTTATCAACTACAAGATCATCACCAATTCGGATAACCTATCGTCAAATCATGTCTAAAACCGATGCTGAATGGAGATCGACTCTCTCTCCCTCCCAATACGTTGTTCTCCGTCAACTGGGGACTGAACCTCCCAATAGTGGCGAATACAACAAAACTCCTGCTACCGCCCATGGCGTCTACGAATGTGTAGCATGTCATCTGCCTCTTTATAAGCTGCTGGCAAAGTTTGATAGTCATTGTGGTTGGCCTGCCTTTTATCAAGCCCTTCCCGGGGCTCTTACCGTCCATAAAGATGTCTCTCATGGGATGGTTCGAGAAGAAATGAGATGTGCTAATTGTGATGGCCATTTGGGTCATATATTTAGGGGTGAAGGTTATAAGAACCCCACCGATGAACGTCATTGTGTTAATTCGGTGTGTTTAAAGTTTAACCCCAGTCGAGATGAATAGTTTAGAACAATGTATGATTATTATTACTATATAACCACCCGTCTCGGTTTAGTGTCGTCAGTGTCGTCTTCGTCATCATCGTCGTCGTCATCGTCGTCATCATCATCCTCATCCTCATCATCATCATCATCCTCATCGTCGTAGTCATCCTCATCTTCGGTAGTATCGTTTTCATCCTCACCTCCACTTGGACCATAATATGTGTTAACAGAGTTAACAGTGTTCACCGAATCACTGGGAGGTAAATCCATCAGGCCATAAAAGTCATATCCCATTCCTCCTCTATCGTACAGTCTTGATTGAGAAGGACTCATTTTAGTAGGAGTTAATGATCCATTGCCATCTCTTAATAACCGATTAAGACCCACATACAGGTTACGGAGATTATTAGACGACGGCATCGTCATCATAGCCTTTGTAGGGGTCTGAGGTGACAGTCCCAGGTCGAGTCGGAAAGTTCTATCCAGTTTATCAAAATAGGGATTGTGAAGTTTATGATGATAATGGTCATTACCATTCAGTTTTTGCAGCACCGCTCCCAGACTTCGACTCTTACGAATTGGAGCTCCTACCCCAGTATAATCTTCATAGCCATCATCGACATCACCATAGGATGGCAGTGAAGCCATCGATGCAATATTTGTAAGCGAGGAGATCTTACCATTTTTAGGACCAAGACTTGGCTTTAATTCCGGACGCTTCTTCCTTACCAACCCTCGGGGTCCACCAGTAGTATTACGGCGGATTACCAGAGGTTTTCCTACCATTTCCAAACTTTGAAACAGTTTGTTTTTGGTGATGGAATGCATATTTTGAGTACTATGACTATGCTTATACTCAACTGGAGGAGGCTTGATCAATCTCAGAGCTTGGGTGACAATTCTTCCCCGTAACTCAGTAATGATATTATCAAGGGCAAATTCAACCCCACAATGATTATTAATCACCGTCATTTTTGGCCAACAGGCTCGAGCACCTCGAATGACAAAATCAATGATAAAGTCTGGAGTTGGATTAGAAATGATGCGGCTAAAATCCAGGGGCTTAAACTCGGGAAAGATGGTGATATCCCCAGTATATCGTTGGGTCATAATGGCGGCAATCTTATTCATCAAATTTTTATGAATGTCCAATTCATTTAGAATTTGAATATAATGAAGCGCTTCCAGGGTAACAAAGTCATAAGTATCATTAACAAACTTCTTAAACTTGTACAGCATTTCATTTTCCACTTCCCCCCCGACCGAACTAACCGAAAATGAAAGTAATGGTGCCACATGGGGATTAACCTGAACGGCAATGATATGATCGACATTAAACATTTCCGATAATCTTGAAATGGGTAAATCGCTATCGACGGAACCATCGACATATTTGGACAGGAGATCATTATTCCATTCTTGGATTTCTCCTGTCTTAGGGTTCTTTTCATAAATGGTCGTCAGGGGGAACACCCCAGGTGCCAGACACAGGGCGCAAACAACCAGCCATACAAGACAATTAGGTGCAGTGAGGTAATTAAGTAATGTCAGTTGTTCATGGATCAGCCCCGGGGTGACGGGGATATTCAAAATTTTCCCGGTACGATTATACGCTTCCCGAAACGTCAAGTCACCAACAAAATGAGTCATTGTCTGCTTCAATCCCAGGGTATCAAATAGAGTACCATATTTTAATAAATGAGACACAATATTAAGCAACTCTTTCAATTTTGAATCCTCAGGATTAGCAGCTTCATCTTCCCCAAAAATATCAAACTTATAGGAAGTTAAATTTCGAAGCATCTCCATCGTATCTTCCATATCATTACAACATAAAATCAGGGCCATAATAGACCCTGCCAGAGACCCTGAAATGATTCTTGGTAATAAATTTGCTTCAGCAAGCGTTACCAACACCCCTAAATGAAAGATACCAAAAGTACACCCTCCTGATAACACCAATGCCGTCCGCCCGATATTTCTACGGGTTTGAATAAGCATCCCCAATAAATAGCGATCATCAACCCCACCACAATCGAGTAAATATTGAAGGCATTGCTTACATTCAGCAATGTACTCCTCGATCAACGTTTTGGTGCCGACAAACAGATGACGGTAAAGGGAAATATCCCCCATGTTACCTAAATTACGAACCCATCTCGTCCGAATGAGGTAAAGAAGTTCACGGTAATTATTCAGTAATCTTGCTTGTCTCATATCCTCCATATGTTGTCTTACCATTTTGTAATCATATTGATCCAGTTCCTCTTTATTCTTCCATTCATTTTTCCCCGTCACTTCATCGAGTTTTAACAGGGTGGTATACCATTTGGTGAAGCTGGTTGCCAGTTTGTGTTCAGTTAGCAAGGCTTGTTCCAATTGCTTTTGCGGGTCAGGTTTGGGTACTACCAGACGAATACCCGGCAAATTTAGTACAAACAGTTTAATCAAATCAGCGGTTGGGTGTTGATTCTTTGGTTTGGGGAATAACTGGTAGTAGCGGTCAAAGTACAGCTCAACAATATCCAGTTTGGCTCCACCATGAGTCATGGGGACCAAATCTCCCCCTTTATCTTCATATGGGGGCAGGTGGTCGATTACGGCCATATCGGCCCGTTCATCGTGGTTCATATATCGACAATTCAAGCGATGAACGCTTCGTTTTATCTCCAGCCTTGTATAGCCTGCACCTTGGACATGACCAAAGCATGTGATCACCCCAAGATGTAAATTGATGTGGAGACTGTGGGTTACCGGGCGTTGTACCCACTTAAGGTATAAACAAACCAGTTTACTACTGAATATCCAATTGTTTTTTAGCCCTTTTCTCAAATGGGGTACCCCGTGCACCCATGTTATATCCTAAGTGATATGAATGCATAGAATATTCGCGCCAGTGGTTCGCAACCATCTTATCATCAGTTTTGTTCAAAAAAAAAAAAAAAACCACTCACCGACTGTAGTCACTACCATTACTGTGAGGGGGAATCAGACGTGGGGTATATAAGGTTGGAGTAAAGTGGTCACCTGACCCTCATCAAAATTTTTTTATATCAGTGACGAGAAGGTTTTTTATTTTTTAAGCCTTAAGTCATCAGCTACCTTGTTCAACAATTTCACTCTAATTTACTTGTCCCGTAATGTTAACACCCTGTTCCCTTCTTTTGTTATGATTGCCCCCCATCTGTAGATTCCGTTACCCTTTCCGAACTAAGCTAAGTGGGTATCAATTTCGCGAAAAAACACGTCTCCCAATTATATCATGTCCGATACCATCGCTTCAAAGGAAGAAGCAGCCCTTGTATTTGATCGGTTGAAGAAGGATCCTGCCAATCAAATATGTTTCGATTGTCCTAATCGTAACCCTACCTGGACTTCGATTCCTTTTGGTATCTTTTTATGCCTTGAATGTCTGGCGGTCCATAGAAATATGGGGGTCCATATCACTTTTGTTAAATCGCTGAACTTGGACTCATGGCAACGAATTCAATTAAGAAATTTCAAGTTTGGTGGTAATAAGGCCGCCAAAGAATATTTCTGTAAGCATGGTGGTCAACAATTTTTCAACAAACTGGGGGGGGTCGATGCCACCGCCAAGTATACTAGTGCGGTTGCTCTGAAGTATAAAGAAAAATTAAAATCATTGGCTTTGGAGGATGCTAAGCGTCACCCTGATTCCATCACTCTTGATGATATTGCTGCGTTTGCTGACTCTCAATCCGATCTGAATGATCTGACCGATGATTTCTTTTCTAATTGGACGAAACCAGTAACCCCGTCGCCATTATCACTGAAACTGGGTACTCCTAATGCCAGCACCGATGATTTAGCCCCTAAGAAGCCGGTTAGAACCGCCGCTGCCGCTAGATTACAACGAGGAGCCAATGCCCCCAAAAAATCCATTCTTTCCACCAAGGGTAATGGTCCTAAAACTCTGAGATTGGCTAATAGACGTCAACAACAAAAGGAAGAAATTGATTTCGATGCCATTGAAAAACAAGCCAAGGAAGAAGCTGAACGGGCTAAGGAATTGGGTTATCAACCCGAACCCGAACCTGTGGCCGTAACCAAAACTTCAACTCCTGCTGCTGGTCCTAAGAAGGGGTTGTCGCTTAATAAAGACAAGGATGATGCCCCTGCCCCTGTCCCCATTCAAGAAACTACTCAACAATTTCAAAGACTTGGATTTGGGATGACTCAAGGGGATAATAACCTTGCCACAGAAAAGAAACAATACAAGGAAGTGAAATATACCGGGGAAGTTTCCAATAAATATGGGACGCAAAAGGGGATTTCTTCAGATGAATTCTTTGGTCGGGGACCAAGATTTGATGAAAACGCCAAGAGGGAAGCTCAAGAGAAATTACAATCATTTAATGGGGCTCAATCCATTTCATCTCTGTCGTACTTTGGTGAACCTGATGAACAACGGGTTCAACGGGGTAACCAAGGCGGGATTAATTTACAAGATATTCTGAGTCAAGCAAGACAGTTTGCCCTGCAATTCCAAGGTAATGCTCAAGACTTGGATGTGTTGAAGGATGCCTTAGAAGATGGTGCCACCAAATTGGGGCTGTATCTTCGTGATTACCTTAGGTAAAATATGCTTTATATTGTTTAATCTATGTACATGATAATCATTAAAGACCTCTGCCTTCGTGGTATTTAACCTGGGCCACCCGTCTCAACGTTTCTTCTTCACCATTCAAGGTCAGCTTGATTTCATTAAGCCCAGCTTGACCATTCAAAGTCCCCATGGCGGCATCGGTGACCAAATTTTGCGACACTTCGATGGGCTTTCTCGCCAGATGAGACCGCTTCTTCAATTCACCCTTGATGGCTTGAGCCTTCATGGCATGAGAAGCTTCGACCTTAAATTCACTCTTAATCGCCGCTTCCAATTCTTCTTCAGTGGTGATGAATTTCCCTGCAGAATGGTACAAATCCAATAATGATTCCGCCTTGGCTTCTCTAGCAGATAATTCATGGACATTTCTGTTTAAAGTCCGTTGTTGGATCAAGATTTCTTTTTCTTCCTTAGTCCGTTGACGGACAAATGGACCGGAAAGGTATTGTGAAATGGTGGGTAAATTAACCGGGGTGTCTTCTTCGATGATATCGGCATCAGCAGCGGCCTTTTCTGCCTTTTGTTGGGCGATTTTTTCCTTCTTAGCATCCAATTTTTGCAACCGGTCGGCTTCGACAAGGTAAGCATCCTTTAAATGTTGTCTTCTGATTTCATCTCGCTTCAATTTCCAGATTTCATCGGTGGATAATTTGGATTCATCAATATTGGTAGGGGCCCGGTCATCAATAAATTTCTTAATTCTTTCTTCAACGGTGACTACAGGCTTTTGTTGAGGAGTTTCATAAAACTTGAACCCCTTCCGTTTAGGCAAAGGAACCCCCTTGTACCCTTGTTCAAACTTTGCCGCTTCTTCGATTTCTAATTGTGACGGAGCTCTGATAGGGTTCCGCTTGAAAACTGGCCGGGGTTTAGGTAAAATACCTGACTTGCCCCCATATGGGATGGTTCTCTTGCTAGGCATGATGAAAAGTTTTCGCACTATTGATGGTGATATATCGAGGATTAACAAATTAAATGAGGTTGAAGGATTTGAATTAACAACCATCAACGAGGAACACTAGTAAACAAAGTATGCTTATTCCCATTGTTTGAACAACTTGGATTTCAATAGATTATTTAGGTTGTTCATTTGTGTGGTTTGGTCACGTTGTTGATCACGTGATGAAAACTTGGGTTCAATTTATAAAATGAAATGCAATTAACAAATGTCATGTGACGTACTCCTTGCCCATTTTTTTTTGGAGAAACGAGATCATTAAACTCACGTGACCCCCACCCCCAAATCATCAGGTACCATGTTATTTTAAAATCCTATTTAAGAAGGGTTTTGAGCTAATACGAATTAAGCAACCGGTCAAACGTACAACCCTATTTATATCACGTTATATTGGCATCGCAATGCTCGCAGCAAGTTTCATGTCCCCCTTTTGTTAAGAATGGGTGCAAATTTTTTGGATCATGTGCAGCTAACGGGCCTTTACATGACAACTGTTGATTCGTTTAATTAAAATAGAATGCAATGGTGGATAACAATCCGCTTTTAAGGGGTATTTCATAGTATCGATTAGACAAATGCATGCGTTGGCTTTTTTTTTATCTTAATATTAGTGATCGCATTATCAGTTTGACTAGGATAAACTTTTCGGTCATCATTGTCTTCTGAGAGGCGGCTATGTCTGACCATACGACTCGGGGATTCCGGTCCGAAGCACAGGGTCTGACCTATTGGTAAGGATTGGCTACATTTGTTTACTAATAATAATTTAATCCCGACTCTGCAATACTAAGGTATTATGGTAATCCTCAACGAATTTAGTGTCAGCCAGCCGCGTAAATTGGTTGACCCTACGACAGAGTTTTTATTTTCGGCCAAGCGACGGCAATCTAGATGACGCGTAACGATTATATAACCAAGCGAAACAACCACGTCTACAGTGTCCCCCTGAATATGTCAACCCTAGGTTGTGGTTATGGGGGATATATCATTTCTATCTTCTCTCGCCGCAGTAACCATGCTAATCACTACCGAGTTATTCAACCGCATTCGGTTTACAGACGACATAGCGCAGCTTACATGCAGAGGATCCAGAACGGGGGTAATAGGACGTGTAAGCCAGAGACGAGACACACCACAGCCACGGTGATAGTTCGACGGCTAGTGATGGCAATTACTAGCATTAAATCTCGGATAATCAATCCACTACTGTCCTATCCACCTACCCCTTGTATTGCTTTTCTCTTTATCAACATTCCCCACTAGTGGTTGCCATCTGTTTATTGAAAGTTTTCTCATGCACACGACCTTCGGTTTACGCTCTCGTCGCATTTTTAACCCTCAAAAACAAGCAAAAAAACCCACTCTCAATACTTAGTGAGTTGTTCAAAAGGTAAGTTTCTTCGATTATAACGAAACCGTTTTGGTGTTAATGGGATCAACGCAGGGCTATGGGTTTTTTGTCATCGATGCTTTGTCATTTTCGATGGGTTGGCGATCTAATGATTCCTATTTGCCACCCCTGGGATCGCGTCTCTTTCGTTGACTTTAATGATTACCATTGATAATCCAAGGGGATATTTAAATCATTATTGGCGGTATCATTAATCCCGATCGATGACGACTATTGTTGATTTGATTTGCTGTTGTTTCAAAAATTTTGTCTCATTCAAAATACTAACTGATTTTAGATGGTGCCTCCTCCCGCTGATGTTCGTAGAAAGCTTGTGATCGTTGGTGATGGTGCCTGTGGGAAGACCTGTTTGTTGATTGTTTTTTCTAAGGGTACTTTCCCCGAAGTTTATGTGCCTACTGTTTTCGAAAACTACGTTGCCGAAGTGGAAGTCGATGGCCGTAAGGTTGAATTAACCCTTTGGGATACTGCTGGACAAGAAGATTACGACAGATTACGGCCACTTTCTTACCCCGATTCTAATGTCATTTTGATTTGTTTCTCGATTGACTCTCCTGATTCCTTGGATAACGTTTTGGAAAAGTGGATTTCTGAAGTTCTTCATTTCTGTCAAGGTGTCCCCATCATTTTGGTTGGGTGTAAGGCTGATCTTAGAAATGACCCCAACACCATTGAAACTTTGAGACAACAAGGTCAACAACCCGTTTCTACTTCTGAAGGTCAAGCGGTTGCTCAAAAGATTGGCGCTGCCGATTACTTAGAATGTTCTGCTAGAACTGGTCAAGGTGTTAGGGAAGTTTTCGAAGCCGCCACTAGAGCTTCGTTGAAGAAGGTTACCAAGCAATCTTCTGGTAAGAAGAAGTGTGTGCTTTTGTAAGCGCTTAAATGACCTCGGTGAGCGTGCTTTGTTTTAGTTTGCGTTTCATGATATACAAACGGAGCCATCGATAACGAGTTGGAGATTCGTGTTTTAGTTTGTTTGGGTGCATATCTGTTTTTTATATTAATATACAATGAAGATGAAATCAAGTTTACATTTGTGGTTTTAATTTTTGATCAATTGCATCTATTTTGACATGTTTTGCGAGTGGGTAGGAGCACGCATGGTAGCGCGTTCGCACCTCCTCCAATAATAACCATTGAAAAAAGTCTTAACAATCCACTGACGATGTTTGCAAGAACCATTAGAAACACCGGCAGAGTTCTCGCCCGGAGAACCAAGACCACCTCTACTGGGTTGACCAAGGCTGAATTGGAATCCAATGTCAATGCTCAACAAGCTCCTAATAGAGTGAACACTTGGTCTCCTTCTCAAGCGGCAAGAATTGATGTCATTTCAAACCATCCCGCTAGATTCGTTCAAAGAGATCTTGATAAGCAACCCCAACCCTATGCTGCCATTGATCTCATTGCCCAACAACCCATTCGTTATTTGGCTCATGGTAACATCGCCGTTTGTGATGGTAACCGGGAACTGACTCTCCAGGGTCATCCTAAGGTTTTTATCAACTTGGACCAACCCCAAGCCGCCACTTGTGGTTACTGTGGGTTGAGATATGCTAAGGAAGAAAATAGAGAAATTATTGAACAACTGGGGTCCCAATAGAGGTTTTCTAGATGAAAATTGCATTAATAAACGAGAAATGAATAATACAATGGTAGTATCTGATACCATTGGTGGTGTAATGGTGTCAATTAGTAGTTCTTGATATTATTGTCTTGATAACGATATCATTTAGTTTGTTGGTTAATTGATGGGTATATTATTGACCTGGTTCCATAAGTTAGACTCGGTCTGGTTGCTGGATACAGTACAACGGTCATCAACAAAATCCCTATCATTAAACTGGCCTTGTCGTGGTCCCATCTAGGTCAATTCACAGATTCCTAACAATCCCTTTGACCCCTTTAACAAATCACTAAGGGTACCGCCGATACAACTGAGACACCAATCCATTTTTCCAACCCATAACCAAATGTATTGTCATCTAGTTCGAGTTCTCCCCCACACTCTTATCTCCATTCTTAGATTATCCGTGGGGGTTCGCATATGACTCGGATCATTTGCGGAGAAGTCATCCATCAAAAGCATATATCCTTGCCCTCAATCATCGTATGGAGATCAAATCAGTAATCAAAGGGGCCACCTTTGGCGTCTGGTATGCTCGTACTCGATTGATTCACTCCTATGTGCTTGTCCCCATCGGTATCCTCATCATCCTTTGCGTACTTTATGGATTCAACCAATTACTTAGTAATGTGTTCAAGATCAAGTTCCCGGCGTCGGTATTAGGGATGTTAGTCAATTTGATTTTCCTTACCCTGTTGCAATTACTTTCGGTATCACCAATTCTGGAACCAGTACGTAAGGTCAGTGGCTATATCTTGACAAAATACTTGATGTTAGTTCGACCGCTGATGAATTTCTCATTGAAATGGATCAATGTCTTTTTCATTCCTAGCTTTGTTATTTTACCATTACTGGATCATATTTCCTTTATTGAATGCCTTAAAATTGCCGGGGTATTTGTTGGAGGGTTTCTTATTACCTTTGCCTTTGATGTCTATTTCGTCATGGGACTTCGATGGACGATTCAAAAAGTCATTGGTAAACAACAAAAGCAAGATGATGAAGGTGAAGAATTACACCTGCTTCAAACTAGACCTGAAGCTGATATTACTACGATTGATACCACCGTCATCCGTCAAGATTTCATCGAGGATAGTGAACGAGAGATGCTGGTGAAGGATCCATTTAAAACTCCTTCAATTGTGTCAAAGATATCATTGCCCGAGGCTAGTCATGCTCGGGAAGGTATGAGTTCATCTTATCGTCAGTCATCACCAATCCTGGATTCGCCGCCTCCAGAACCCATTTCTATTACTTCTTCAATTCAACCCACAGAAGAAGTTGATGAATCGATGAATCATCTTGATGATGATGCTAAAGCAGTGGCAGTATGGGTTTCCACTTACCTAGATTGGTTGATTTACGGTGTCCTTTTCCTCGTATCGATCCCCTTGTATTATATCTCCTCGATTCATACCTTCTTGCCATATCATATCGCCATCACCGTGTTGGCATTTTATATCGCCCTTTTGATCCCCCAAAAATGGCCAGTTTCAAAGAAGTTTGCTCATCCCATTATTATCTCCACCGGGATAATCTTATTTGTTTGTTTTATTGGGTCATTAATTTACCACCATCATCCCAAGGGATTCTTAGATGATCTACGCTTTTATAAGACGGGGAAGAATTATTCTAATTTATTCTCCCGTCAAATCATGATTAATGGTGGTAAAGAACATTCAATACCAAAAGATGATTATACCGCTACTCCTCAGTGGCCGGGGTGTGGCGATTTTCTTAGTTCATTGATGGATGTGTCGATTGTGGCATTATCTTTACCAATGTATACCCACCGCAAGGACTTTGTTCATAATTTCTTTGTCATTACCCCGCCCATTTTAGTCACCAGTATCATGACATTTTTCATTTATCCATTGTTTTGTTATCACATCGGAATTGAAGCTCATCGGTCATTGGGGTTTGTTGGTAGAAGTGTGACTTTGGCTCTTGGTACTCCCTTAGTATTAGCTCTCGGTGGTTCAGTGTCATTAATGGCTGTTTGTACCATTTTGCTGGGGATTTGTGGAGTACTCATTGGTGATCCATTATTTAAACTACTACGAGTACCAAAAGATGATTACGCAACCAGAGGGGTGAGTATGGGGATTAATTGTGGGGCTATTTCTACCGCCCATTTATTGACCACTGATCCTAGAGCCGCCCTGATGAGTTCGTTAAGTTTCCTGGTGTTTGGTACCGTCATGGTAGTGTTGGCAAGTATCAACGGCGTCAGTGACGTCATCCGGGGTTGGGTTGGGTTATAGAAGACATTATTTATTTACTTATTTTAAGTAACCATCTATAATACTGTACATTCATTAACGGTGTCATTAGTGACCCCGTACTAGTCGTTATTTACACGTTTAATGGAAGGGTCTAGATCCCCCCCGAGCAAATTCAATCACCTTCCACCCTTCAGTGGTCTTGTTATCAAATTCTTCGGGAACACGGGTGAAAACCATGGCATAAGTGGACATTTGAATGGTGTCAGGAGTACCGGCGGCAAGTTCACCATCCTTCTTACGGTACAAGTGAATTTCTTGGGCCCGGCAAGACACCACAATCACTGGGGTGTCATTGGGTTGCAATAATTTACAGGTGACAATGTCAATCCCCCGGATATCTTGAATCTTAGAATCCGACCATAACCCTTGTTCAATAAATTGCTTGTTGTTAGCTTGCCAAACATTGAAAGGGGCTTCAGAGAACCATTCCTTAAGCACGGCTTCGTCATTCTTCAAGTATGCTTCGACCAATTCAGGAACAATGTAGTTGACAAGAGACTTTTGAAAGTCGAGTAATCTGAAGGAAGGGTCCATCAACTTGAATTGCTTAACCACTCTAGCTTGTTCGGTTTCAGCAAAGAACCCAGACACCTTTTCGATGATCGTTCTCACTAACGAAATAAGACCATTTTCAGATTCTTGCCATCTTTCTTGGATATGAACGAACCCCCGACCCACAGGAGACTTCAATTTAAATTCCTCCCATTTTTCACCAGTGGTGGGCCCGGTGGGCTTGATATCGGTGGCGATAAGAGCGCCGTCGGCTTCTTCGTTTTCCTTAACGGGAGACTTCCACCCTTGAGCAATCTTTTCCTTGAGATATTTGTCTCTCAATTCTCTCCGTCTTTCCTTGGTCATGTAACCCCCATACAGCGACAGCGACCCGTCATCAATGACATCGGAAACATCCTTATAAACCTGAGTTTGCCGCACGGGTTCAAAGGCCTTATCAGCAACATCAGCAGTAACCTTTACTGTGGTTCTAACCCCCTTACCCACAGGAGAATCCCAGGCCTTGACGGCAACATCACCAACGGTTTCAGCGGTCTTTTTTGCCACCTTACCCATGGCAGATGCCCCCTTTTGAGACTTTTCGTAAGCTTCCTTGGCCCGCTTAAACGACTCCAGTTCGGCAAGTCTCCCAGATTCATCTTGTAATGCTTTGATGTTTTCCTTCAATTCGTTAGAAGCCTTGACTTCCTTTTTGAAGGTATCAAAAAACACCTTCAATGGCGATTGCTGTCCCTCAAGAACAGTGGTACCGGGATGGAAGTACCGTACGCCAACCCGGACCGATTGTTTGGTTAAAACACTTCTGGAAATCATCCACCCACAAACAAACTATATACAAGACGTCCCGAAGGATAAAGTATTGGTTGGTGGAGAAAGGTGAAAAGTTTGAGGTTTTTTCGGGATGCGCATAAATACCCAAGGAGTGATGACGACACTGGGCCAAGCCTAGGTTTAGGTGAAATTTGAGAGGGATGGGGATCATGGTTGTTAATTGTAGTAAAAGTGATGCTTTCAATTTCCCTTGTGTCGTATACCCATTTGTGTGTTTCAATGAGTGCTGGAAAGTTCGAGAATGAGACCCCTAATTTTTTCCATGCAAATCAGTTATCAGTAGATATCTTCAAGATTCGTGTTGTTTTTAGCTCCAACGTGTATCAATTATCATCCTGATTATATCCTCCAACTCGCCCCATATAATATCACCGCCTCCCCTCTATCATGTAAACTCTAGAAAATGAGCCTTTTTTCGCGCGCATCGAACTGATCTTTCAGACCTCGAACTAAGACCCATCTACTAGGAAAATCCACAACCTTTTCAATTATGCCTCCCAGAATACGTCGTCGTATCACCACGGCACGGAGGGAACAAATTGAAGAAGAGCAACGGAAGCTTGAAAAGACAGTTGTTCGTCCTTTCGATATCATCAATAATCTCCCGGTCTCATTTAAACCTCCAGGAGATTATGAAGAAGTTTTAAAACAACCATTGACGGTAAAGGATTCAGGGGTGTTGTATAGACTGCTATTGAAGTCTCGATATAATTTTATGAATATTGGGCCGATGTTTCGCCTACATTGGCTTCGACAAACCAATTATCAACGGAAAATGTCGGAATTGGGTAAAGAGATTCCTGAAGATAAAGAAAATGTCGCCCTTTTCGGTGGAAGACAACCAGTACTTGGGTATGAGGTATCTGCTCGAGATTCAATGGTGAAACTTCATGATGGTACCATGACCCTTGGACCTCATCTGTTTAAAGTAAGAATGTTCATTGCCAAAGACGCTCGAAGTGATAAGAAGGAATTGGAAGCTAAAAAGGAAGAAGCAAAGATCAAAAAGGAACAACGAAAACAGTGGACAGCAAAAGATCCTGAAGTAAAACCCCGAGATGAAATGAAAAATAATGCTCAGCAGCCACAACCATCACAACAGCAATATTCATCAGAAGTTGTCACCGATCCTGCTTTACTGACAATGGCTCCAGGGGGGAAGCAAGCACCACCTAAACCTCAAAAGCCTCCTGGTATGGACTCACCCGAAAACGTCGTCATGATTTCAAACCTTAATGCCATTGCTCGTACCGATGAACTGTTGAATGCACTCATGAAAGTTGTTGCTCTGGGTCAAGCAAGTGCTCTGCAAATTGTGACTTTTCAAAGCTATATCAAAAGAGCAAAGGAAATGGGTCCTCAACCACATCATGCTCATTTATTCCCAGGCGGGGTCCTTCCTCCTGGGGTTCAGCTGACACCAACTCCTCAACCTCAACCTCAGCCACAACCTCAACCTCAAGTTCCTACCCAAATGCCCTTGAGTGGGATGGCAGGGACCCAACCATTACCTCCTCGGCCAGAACCAAAGATTGAACCTCCTCCTGAAAAGAAGGATGAAGAAGGTAACGAGGAAGGTGATACTGAAAATGATGAAAGCAAAGATCGCGACGGAGAAGACGAAGGTGAAGAAGGTGATGATTCCAAATCGGAATTGAAGAAGGAATCAACAGAACCCGAATCTGACCTGGAGCAAACATCTCCAAGACCTCAGCCCCAAACTGAATCTCAACATCAACCCCAATCTAAATCCGAATCACAACCACAACGGGAACCTCAACCTGAACCTCAACCTGAACCTCAACAGCAGCAAAAACCACCATTACAACCTCTGTACGAAAGTAGAGGTGCTAATCAAAATGTTTCAAGTCCAACACCAACTACTGAAGCCAATATTGGAGTTTCAAATTCTGAGTACAGACAATTACCCCCAGATTATATCCATCGACAAATTAGACCTCCCCGGATTGTTTCCCGGATTCCACGAGACAAGAAGCTCACTGCTTTCCAAGAAAGATACTTACATGATGCTACCTTGGTATTTGAATTTGTTGAAAATGCCAATGTCAGATTCCAATTCCCAAAATGGGCAATCACTGAAGTGATTGACCCTCAAACCCAAACCAATGCCGATGAAATGGGGGATATCCTGGATAATAGAGATATCATTTGGCTGTTCCTTTGGATGCATAATCAGCATGAATTCGATGCATATGAAGAAAAGAAAAAGAAATATGATGACTACATCGCTGAAGTTGAACGTATAGAAAAGGAAGCAGCGGAAAAGGAAGCCGCCGAAAAGGAAACGGCGGAAAAGGAAGCCGCTGAAAAGGAAGCCGCCAATAAAGAGGCAGGTGAAGGCGACGAAAATCAAGATGAAGAAGTGGTAGCACCACCTCCAGTTCCAACTAAACGTGGTGGACG
The DNA here is from genome assembly GCA_030569815.1 of Diutina ranongensis (nom. inval.). Taxonomy (NCBI): domain Eukaryota; kingdom Fungi; phylum Ascomycota; class Pichiomycetes; order Serinales; family Debaryomycetaceae; genus Diutina; species Diutina ranongensis (nom. inval.). The sequence continues at coordinate 233,564 of JAJMLP010000001.1, forward strand.
TAAGCCACCACCTCCCAAAAAGAAGAACACCAAGGGGGTTAAAAAGGTTGAAAAACCAATTGAACCTGAAGCTAAGTATACACCAATGCTGTTCACCCTTCATGGGGTGCCATTAAAGTACGTCCCCATGTACGTCAATTCGACCAACCTGCTCGAAGATACTCAAAAGCATATGTCTCATATCTTTGATACTGGTATCCGGACAAATAATTTCTATTTATGGTACCAAGTCGATGGAAAACTTGACGAAAACGTTGCCGAAGAAGTTAGAGAGGAATTGATTACCGAAGAGAAGAAATTGCCTGGGGCAATTGATTATATCGGTAAAGAAAATGAGAAGAAGCGGAAGGCTAAGGAAAAGGCAGATATGAAGAAGAAGATCAAATTAGAAGAGCAAGCTAAAGAAATGAGGGAAGGAAGCTATTTGCAATCTTCTCGACGCAATGAATTGAATCCAACCCTGGCTTAGAAGTAATGATTTCATGACATAATAAATAATGTAATTATGAAGAAGTGTATATAAGTAGGCATTTAAGTTCATTGTCGAATTGATAAGATTATGAGCGTTTGAAGAAGAAAAAAACGCGCGTATCTGGAAATAGTTAGTTGATGCATAATATCACCAATAACGTGAAACACATCATCATCACCTCTTTAATCAATGAAAAACGCCTTGGAAAAAAGTAGAAAAGAAATGGACGAGTTGGGAATCGAACCCAAGACCTTTCGCATGCTAAGCGAACGCTCTACCAACTGAGCTACACGCCCGTCTATTAGAAGGGTTTATTTTTTTACCTTTTTCGGGATCCCGCTATGATCGTTATTGGAACTGATTTTAATAAAATTTTTGACAGCCATAGGATATATTATGAATACGTGGTTGATAAACCACATTTTCAAGAGTATCCTCAATGTTTTATTCTATTTAAACCCTAAATTTTGATCTCAATAATTCATCTATGTTCATTAAAAGTCTATAATGTTAAATAATACAATGCAATTAGTCGCTTCTCTTTTTATATTCGTCAACCAGCGACGACCCGTCGACGATTTCCACATCCACTACTTCTTCAATTTCATCATCTTCCTCAGGGATGATTAAGTTCAAGATAACCCCAAGGAAGCCAGTAACGGCAAACCCGGTTTCCATAACCAATACAATGGCATTTAAGAACCCTTTAAGGGCATTGTTATCGCCAGTGTAGGTGAACACGTTAGAAAACCAACCAGGAACCAATGCAGACCCCATCCCGGGTAAAATTGATGCAGTAAGCACGAATCTATCTCTTCTGGTTAATCCTGAGGTACTAATAATCTTAAGACCCGATACCATCACTGAAGTGAATAAGAATGAAGTCATCCCCCCAAATACTGGGGTAGGGATCAGAGCAATTGCCCCAGCAAACTTAGAAAAGATCCCCATAATGATCATCCAGAAACTCCCCCAGTAACCGACCTTACGGTTGGCACATTTGGTAATAGAGATCACCCCATTATTTTGGGCAAGCACTGACATCGGGGTAATGGTCATAAGACCAGCAAGCAACCCGTTCAAACCATCAGCAAGGATCCCCCCTTGAAGTCTGCTTTCATATTCTTTACCTTCAACTGGTAATCTCGAAACGTCACAAGTGGCGGTGATGTCACCAATTGCTTCCATCATAATCACGAGATACACCGCCAAAAATGGAAGAATCACCGGACCATAAACTTTTAAGGGGAAGGTGTGAACCCACATAAAAGTGGCCACTCTTGCCGATGCCACACTTTCTGATGAAAAGTAGCCAACAGCGGCGGCAACGATACAACCAACGAGTAACCCAATGATAACCGCACACAGCTTCATGATTGGCAGACCCCATTTTTCACTAATAAGGATGGTGATATAAACCAAGAACCCAAGACCAAGATATTGTGCTGACCCCCAAGGCTTTGAAAGAGATTCTTTACCCATGGTACATACAGCAGCATCGATACAGCCAGCACCCCCCATCCAATCTTCAAACCCGGATTTAATCAACGAACTCCCAATTAAAAGAACGACAGGACCAGTGACAAGGGGAGGGAACACTTTCTTAAGCACTTTGGCAGGAATAGCGATGGCAAGAAAGATTTCTAAAAGGGCACAAACACACGACAGCGCCAACATCCACCCATAACCTTCAGGACATGGAAGCTTGGTGCCGTCTTCGGCAATAGGACAAAGACCTTGTTCATACATTTGCGAGAACCCTTTGGTAACGATGGTGATGGTGGCAAAACTGGTACCCACCACCGAAAGTAACCCGGTACCAATATAAAGCTTTTTACCTTTTGGTAAAGGAATGGTTATTCTTGCCATTTGAACTGCGGAAAGAAGACCGGACACAATCAACGATACTGACACTAAATAACTTTGTAATTCGCCGCCCATGTTAGCAGCCAGGGCCATGATAATTGGCGGGGTCATCACCCCACCAAGCATTGCTAATGCGTGTTGAAATCCAAGCAATGCCCCTAATAAAATGGGCATGTCTGAATCCAACCCAAAGAAAGGAGAATGATTTCTCGGGAGTTTCATAAACGGGATTTTGGGTACGAACAACTGGGCGTAGTCATAATCCCCAAGCCATACCTCTTTAGAGAAGGCCTTTTTGGAAAACTTGGATAATTTTGACATATACTTCCTCGTTGAGACGTCCGAAATTTTTTTACGCTGGTACCGGATTATTTATATGAAGTTTTTTTTTGCTTTTTTTTCGCAGCCAGATGAGATGCAGGCTATTTCGTTCGATGAGTAATTCATAAGTGACGTGATGTTTATAGCAAAGGATAACGGTATATTTAATGGCTAATCCTATTATAATTTTCAAAACTATTATCCTCATTTGATTTTGGTTAACTTTGCAGCATAATCTGAGCGTAGGGGTTATTGTCAATTGTAATTATAAAAAAGACGTTTGCCTGCACATGGCATAATTGTACGATTTTGTAGATTTGACTCGGACACAAAAGTCCCTCCACGATCTGCAATATGTATTGAACAATCGCTAAACCATAGTCCGTATAAAGTTACCATTATTTCGATAGCATTTTATTCAACTTGTCATTGAATCGATCATTCTTAGTTTCACCAGTAGAAGATGACGGTTTCCGTTTTGCATCGGATGCAATCGTCGATTGAGCCAATACATCAACAGCAGCTGCCAGCAGCTTTTTTTCTAATTCTTTTAATTGATCATCTACTGATAGCGTCGCCATGGTGACTTGATCGGCATATGCTTGTTCATCGCTAGGTAACTTCAGAATTTCCTTTGAATAAGTGGCGGCAGCTAAATCAGTCATATTTCCTCTACGAACTTGACCCCGAGGTTTATGATTTTTATCCCATTTTTCCACTAGTTCGAGGGTCATATCCATGGGGTCGATGGTTGGGGGTTGGTAGTGATTGGGATCATCGGATTCGATGTCGATAGATGCAGTATTGTTATAATGACGACCTTGGGATATTATTGATTCATTATTAGCTTGTTTAGCTTCGTTCACTAGCTTCTCTAACTCAGCAACTGTCACCATAGAGATGAGCGATGAAATGAGCGCGCTTTAAATGATATACGCGTCTCGATAAATTTACCCCATCCATGTACTACGATCTCGATGATATACTTGCCGAAGGTCAAAAAGTTCCCTGTCGATTTAATACGGATATTCCTGGGTTAGGATATCTTCAAGGTAATCCTGGCGGGCTTTTAGAAGCGGGGGCTAAATTGGAATTACCATATTGGCTCGCTTCAGTTTTAAATGTTGTCCCCGCTGATGATGATGGTCAAACCACTTTTGTTGATATCAATGATCCCGAATTTTTAAATACGAGAGTGATTAATGCTATTAAAACCCTGGCAACCCTGGTTGACCTTCGTAAGATTGCCAGTTATTATTATGCCATCGTCACCAAATTCTGCAGCATGTACCGAGAGGAACACTTGGTAACTACGGTGATGGATATGTTACGAACCAGGGCGGTTGAGATAAACAATTTTGCTTCCAATGCTAATAAGCTGGTACATAATGACTTTTTGTACATGTTGGATGAATGGGAGAAGAAATTATACAAGATTACCCTGACGGCAAATAAGGATATGAGAAGATGGCAACGGGAATGATCCACCCAATAATTTCCTTGGAGGTGGTCGCTTTTGCTCGGCAGTTACGGCTAAAATTTACTAATACCCAAGAAAACTCATCCCTTTCTCCTCCAATTACCCAACTATCGTGCCCAGAATCCAATTGAATCGCCATCGATTTTGGGTAGTCCAGCGCGGATTATATTAATCGATGGATGCTAGCGATGGAAGCTTAAATGCCGGTACTGCATTTGCCATCAATGATAGACACTGTTTAAACATCACAATGTAATAGAATACAACAACACGTTGTCTCACCTGCAGACCACCTCAAACGAAACACAAAATTGATATTAAGGGATCTTGAGAGGAGTCATTCTCGGATTATGAGGATAAGCTTTCTAGACTTTGTTGAATTATGTCTGTTGTCATTGTTCTTTCCATCATGAGCCCTTATAATGTACCGGATGACCCCTTGTTAACTTTTTTTATTTTTGTGGATTGAAGTTTATTTTCAGGGCAACTTCCGGTTGATATCATTGGTGATTTCCGGGGGTTGATCTCATTGAAAAGGTTGCAAAAGTGTTTTTCCGTCTACATTACTAAGATTTGGTATATTATTAATTTTGATTGCTTTGTAAATGAGAAATGACATCCATTTGTGATGATGATAATGATTGAGGAATAATCGATCGGGGTAAAAGTGGTGAAATCACATTTGGCCAGACTGGGGATAACAAATAATAATGGTTATCATAAGCTATACGTTGAGGAAGTTTGTCATGGGGATGAGGGGCTCTTGGAAATGGTAGTATCAATTTGTCTCTACTGGTATCAAACAGGGAAAAACTGGGAAGAACTGGTCGGCCAACGGTAACCGAGTTATTTCTGGAAATGACAATCATGCTTGATTCATTAGGTAATTTCAAGTTAAGGGGAGTTGGTTCTGGAGTATTGTCTATAATTTGATGACAATTACTATCTAGGATATTCAGTAATCCTGGCGACAGTTCCGAACTAGTAGATGGGGTGTTCAATTGCGTCCTCTCCTGGTCATCAAGTGTCCGCAGCAATTGTAAAAACCGATCATATTCTGAAAGACATTTGCTTGTAGGGAAGGTGACGTATATTGACCGGGCATTATGAGGTCGCTGAAGTCGAATTCTGTCTTTTGGTTGCTTATGATGGTAAACGTCACCAATTGCATCATGATTCATGTCGGCTGCATCAGCTGCATATGGATAAAGTTTATCTCCGTTGGTTGTAGCCATTTCCATCAGCCCTTCCGGAGGGTCGATATTAGCATGAATCACTCCATGAAATAAATCTTTTTCAAACATTCTTTCATCAAGATAAAGCAGACAATGAATCTTTTTCAGTACAAGAAAAATTTTCATATCCAGTTTATACCGAGGCCGAGCAACCACTTTTTTAATAAAGATATTCAGTGGGGTTTCCCCTTCTTCCCCTAACAGCTTAAGCATTTCTTTTGCCAATTGTTCACTATCGATGAGGTAAGGATCGCCCGGGGCTGCCAGTTCGATTTTTAAAACCACAGAATTTTCCGAATGATCCAGGGCCAGCCTTGTTACTCGGATTAATGTATATTCTGAAACCCCAAATAACAGTTTAACCGCAACGTCTAAACTATTAAATGTCGGTACCAGCGATTCCAGTGCTGCCAGAATGACTTTATTCAGATATCGTTTCAAATCGACGACATTATTATCGATGATTTGCGCCAGTTTGGCCCAAATACCATTTGCAGTAGAGGGGTTCATTCCCAGATAAATATCCGATGCCATATCACTATTAGCAAATAAGGGCGAGATGGCTCTTTTCAGGGTATTAGGGATCAAGCTTTGGTATAAGGTATAAATATTGTTAACCATTGTTAGTTTTGCTTTTAATCCCGCTTGTAAATATTTCTTATGGAGTCGAGCCAGAGAATACAGATTTTTATTTCGAATAGCAATTTGAATGAATTTTTTTTCATTTAATAACTTTCGATTGATCACTGGTTTTATTATCTTTGGCTTTAGATCGACCCGGGTTGACATTGGTGGGTCGAATGGAGGATATTTGGCATTTGACATCTTTGATGGTGGCCCCCCCATATTGTAATCCATTTACAGTAAAATTAGCTGGAGCCGCTTGTATTTATAAATGAAAGATTATTGAGGAGAGTTTAATGCATGTCTCACCCTGCATGTCTTACCCTTACAAAAACAAATGTCTTAGACGCCTTTTGAATTCCGAGGGGTGTGGGGGCCGGTCGGAATTCCGTTAGGAATCATAGCGCAGTATGGTATATTTCTTAATCAGTAAATTATTTCATCTTATTCAAACTAACAGTCATGATAATATTATTCACTACTTACCGGCAAAATGAACAACAACGGGGACAACAATTACCACAATGACAATGATAATCCCAATTATAAGACACATTCTCATCTTGAAATCTTTCCACCACATATCCTTTCTAACTCTATTAGCCCCCCGACGGAACCCTTGAGCAGAAATGGCAAGGTTATCGGTCTTATTTTCTATGGAATCTAACCGTTCCCCTCTTTCGGCTACTTTGTTGATGTTATCTCTCATGATACCAACGGTATCATCGATTTGCTAAATTATTAGTATTGCAACCGGTTCAAATTAAAGTGGATAATGACTTGTAAATGGGATAATCATCAGTTATTGTCGTTATTGGCCTTTAATCATGTCGAATGATGAATATTTGAAATTATCCAATGATGATGATGCATTCATTGGTAACCAACTATCGGTGATAAATCGGTTTAAATGATTAATCACCATAATATCATTAACATCCTTGATATGGTAATTCCTTTCCTTTATCGACAACTGCAAATATCACTTTTGAGTGGCAAGCCCACATCCACCAACATCATATACTTACTGCTTGAATAGCGGCAGTCCTACTCTGGGACGATTCACCCGTTTGTTGGGGAATATAAGGATCATAAGGTACTGACGAAGACATGGTTAACTACTTTGTCAAGATGGTAGATGTCCCTTTAAAGTGGTCACGGATGATTTTCCTCAAATTGATTTTCGCGCGGTTTAGAGGGGCTGGTTCAACACCAACTGTAACTACAAAGGCAGGGAGATAAACTACATAGCTTGGCAACCCATGTTAAGGAGAAGATAACATTTGACATGTGGTGGGATTCCAATTACAATTGATTAATAGACTACGAGATTAACGTGGGGGTCATCTCCACCATCGGCCGCAAACTTTAACCGAAACAAAATCCCTCTTTTGATAATTTTTCATCACCAATGACTATTTGTGTTCCCTCACTCCCCTCATCCACTCAATCGAACAACTTGAATTAAATTTCGCATTCGACACCTGTCATGATTACTCCGCCTATAATGGTAGCGTACAATTTACGTTGATAATCACTAGTAAAAATTTAATAAAAAAAAAACGAAAAAAAAAAAAAGGAAGGAAAATCCGGCATATTCTCCTCATCACAAATAGAATTAATTTCCCGCAATGGGAAGTCACTCATTTCCATTCAAATTTGGTTTTGGGTAACTAGCCTCCATGTGATCGTATAATTTAGACGGTGGCGTTTAGGTGCGGGGGGGAAATCAAGTTGTGATCTCCAGATCGGTGAGTTTCTCACTATGTGCAGCGATTGCTATCTCGCCAGATAATGAGGACAAATTTATCCCAATGGTTGTACAAACACGTAAAAAAATAGATATCGTATATTGAGAAGAGAAAAAAGTGTAGTTGAGCCCGGGACTAAATCCGGTGATGAAGGTTACCATTGACTAACCAATTTCTTAGTATCCCGCCGCCTGACCAACACGTTCGGCTATGTTCCCGCATAGGGTGAGTGACGACGACCATAAGGTGGCGTAGCTAGGTAGTAGTGAGGTAGAGGCAAAAAAAAACCTTAGATCGGTTTTCTCCGATATTATAGGTTCATTATCGATTGAATTTTTGCCTTAGATTGACAGTTGAAGTTTACGTCGTTATTTTTAACCAGTTTTACTTATTCAATGTTGGGCCTATAGAAACTCGTCTCGGATGGCTTCCTGTATATAATCATATGGGCGCGCATTTGTCGATTTTCACCTTTTGCTGACTTGTTTTTTTTAACACACACTTTCAAATATGGACGGCGGTAAGTATTAACAACATTAACCAAATTGGATGGGATCAAGTGGTGAGGAAATGATGTGGACATCAATATCAAGCGATTCGGATCTGGGGTACTCTAGTTGATCCGATTTATTCTCAGGTGTTTACCGTATTGGTGATCGATCTGGATGATTCAACCGGAAGAGGGGTAATCCCCATTGAGTGTCACCGGATAAATGCTTGGTATAGTGTCCATTATCATCTACTTGAACTACCAATTGATCCTGTAATGGCGTTGATTGATTGCAATCGATGGCTTTGGTGGCAAACTTGATCGTTGACGGTGGGTGCGCGTGCGCCATTTTTTTGGTGCGATCCATGCAAGGTCGGATCGGTCTAATAGTAATCAGATGGTTCATGTCATTCAAATTCAACCTTGATTGAATTTTCAAACTACCAGCAGATTTTTCACCACAAGCTACGGTTGCTTTTTTTCAACGTCGACGCGCAGTGCGGGTTCGTAACCTAGCCAGCGGCCCATTCCAATCCGGTTATCTGGAGATGAAAATTTCATTACTAACAATTTATAGAAGAAGTTGCTGCTTTGGTTATTGACAATGGTTCCGGGATGTGCAAGGCCGGTTTCGCCGGTGACGACGCTCCCCGGGCGGTGTTCCCTTCAATTGTCGGTCGTCCCAGACACCAAGGTATCATGGTCGGTATGGGTCAAAAGGACTCCTACGTTGGGGATGAAGCCCAATCTAAGAGAGGTATCTTGACTTTGAGATACCCCATTGAACACGGTATCGTCACCAACTGGGATGACATGGAAAAGATTTGGCACCACACCTTCTACAACGAATTGAGAGTGGCTCCCGAAGAACACCCCGTTTTGTTGACCGAAGCTCCCATGAACCCTAAGACTAACAGAGAAAAGATGACTCAAATTATGTTTGAAACTTTCAACGTCCCCGCGTTTTACGTCTCGATTCAAGCTGTGCTTTCGTTGTACTCCTCGGGTAGAACCACCGGTATTGTTTTGGACTCTGGTGATGGTGTTACTCACGTTGTCCCCATTTACGCTGGTTTCTCCTTGCCTCACGGTATCTCCAGATTGGACTTGGCCGGTAGAGACTTGACCGACTACCTCATGAAGATTCTTTCCGAAAGAGGTTACACCTTCTCCACCACCGCCGAACGGGAAATCGTCCGGGACATTAAGGAAAAGTTGTGTTACGTTGCCTTGGACTTCGAACAAGAAATGCAAACTTCTTCCCAATCTTCTGCCATTGAAAAGTCTTATGAATTGCCTGATGGTCAAGTTATCACCATCGGTAACGAACGTTTCAGAGCTGCTGAAGCTTTGTTCAGACCTTCTGACTTGGGTATGGAATCTGCCGGTATTGACCAATTGACTTACAACTCCATCATGAAGTGTGACTTGGATGTTAGAAAGGAATTGTACAACAACATTGTCATGTCTGGTGGTACTACCATGTTCCCCGGTATTGCTGAACGTATGCAAAAGGAAATCACCTCTTTGGCTCCTTCTTCGATGAAGGTTAAGATCATTGCCCCTCCTGAAAGAAAGTACTCTGTCTGGATTGGGGGTTCTATCTTGGCTTCTTTGTCCACTTTCCAACAAATGTGGATCTCGAAACAAGAATACGACGAATCTGGTCCTTCCATCGTCCACCACAAGTGTTTCTAAGCGGGGTAGAGCTATGTATGAATGTGAAAGAAAGAAGAAGATAAATCCGTAGTTGGGTATTCCCCTTATAATCAATCCCCTTTTGTTCTCTAGCGTCGTATTGTGACATTTAACCCAGGTAGGTACACGCGAAATTGCCCGTTGACAGCGTCGCCTAAATCAACCGTGCGTGTTCGATTATTGATTCAACAACAGATCAGCTGATCGCATCCCATTTATTCAATGAGCCATGACCGGGGGATCCTTGATCCGAGAGTTATCCTCTTATCCTCAGGGATATGTATCGTTGGGGTGACGATGTTTCGGATATCTCGTCGGTTGTCTCGAGTGACAACAACATTGGAGATGACCCCGAGGATGTTTGGCAAAAGCATGAAGGGTAAAGTGACCCGAGTTGGTGATGGGGATAATTTTAGATTTTATCATACTCCAGGAGGATTCTTTGGTGGTTGGGAATGGGCTCGTAAAGTGCCCACCACTCCCAAGGAATTAAAGAACCAAACATTATCCATTCGGATTGCCGGGGTCGATGCCCCTGAAAGACTGCATTTTGGTAAACCTGCTCAACCATATAGTGAAGAGGCCCTTCATTGGTTACAGAAGTTTTTAACTGGGCGAAAGGTGACAATCATTCCTTATTCTGTTGATCAGTATCAAAGGGTGGTTGCCCGAGCATTAGTGTGGAGATGGTTTGGCAGACAAGATGTTGGTGAACAAATGCTTCGAAATGGTACCGCCATTGTATATGAAGCGAAGACTGGTGCCGAATTTGGGGGCATGGAAACGGTGTATCGTCGAGTTGAGGCATGGGCCAAGAAGAAGAAAGTTGGACTTTGGGGGGTTGGCCAAACAATTAGTCCTGGAGAGTATAAGAAGCAATACTATAGAGGCGGTGATTAGTCATTATTTCATTAATATCATATATCTTAATCTCGTTTACCTTTAAGACCTTGTGAATGCTTAAATAATTCATTACCACACCAACTGATCACTGACCACCACCAAGTGACGACATAACAAGCAAATAATGCCAACACTATCCAATCAAACCATTGAAACCATTTGTACCATCCCGACTCTATGGGGATTAATAGCTTCCACACCCCGAGTAAGCTATTGATAGCAATCCACCCACCAATCCAGCATACAGCTATTATCCACCACCCTAACTTCCTGACATTCTCCGGGTCGTATTCTGGTCGTTGACGCGGTAGGGGTAATGGCATAACTTACTACGGAATAGGTGTATGTTCAATGAGTGCGATTGAATAGACATGGTCGATATTCAACACGAGTACAATGCTTTAAGTAGGAAGTGATGAAAATGGTAAGATAATTCAATTTATTGCATTTTATAACCATTAGTTTGGAAATTTTGCTTTAGATTTTTTTCTTAAATTTCTTAAATATTTTGATTTTTCTTCAAATTATGTTGGAAATTGGTAAAGTCAACTTTAGCACCACTCTTTAATAGCTAACCAATATAAATTATCAACATACCACTACTGAAATACAACAAGGATTGTCTTTTCACAAAGCTTCAGCTTTGTAACTCAATTAAAACCAAGATAACCAACGTGTGTGGAGGTTCAATTTTTGATATCGTGGGTTCGAATTTGTAATGATTCAATCTCAGGAGAGAATGATTCCGTACGTACTTGTTTATTTTAAAACTCTGGACTCTTTTATGAGGTAACCTCCAACTTCAGTTAATACCTCACTTGATAATGTTACTATTCGGCACAAAATCAAACAGCTATAACAGTCGATGCACTTCAAACTCATCCAACAATCGATTTAATTTTAGAAGACCCTTGGATTGAATAAAACGATTCAAACAGAAAACGAACACATGCTCATCATCTTCTCAAAAGGCATGATATAATTAAATATGAAGAAAACGATATTTTCATGAAATCTCCAATCAAATTCGTTCAGAATCAGCCGTATGTCCGTCAGTTACAAAGGTTCACTAAAGTTTTAAAACCTAAAAAATAAGATGAATGAATTAATCCTTGTATTATGTTAACATTAACAATTAAAAAAAAAAGAGACAAGAAAATATCTATGTATGGCAATTAAACTAGGCAAAATTTTCAGAAAAATTCGCGGTTTTAGCTCAGTTGGGAGAGCGCCAGACTGAAGTAAACTTCGGTCGCTGAAATCTGGAGGTCTTGTGTTCGATCCACAAAAATCGCAATTCTTTTTGCCCTTTTGCTTTTTTACCTTTTCAAACCCCTTACACCTTCTCCTTTTTGTAACATAAATTGACATCTTTTTAGTTTGTTCTATTTTTAAATTCATGTGGCATTGTGTCACAACAGATTTAGAAGCATCAGAGACACGCTTTTGAGGCACTCTTCCTCAAGCGAGCCATCTCCTGCTTAAAGGAGTTCCTACATATCATCGAATTAACCAACATGCCTCAAAGACATCTCCAAAAAGGGGGGATAGCCGCCATGTCTATGATAATACTACCATTTATACTTCAATTTACTGGCATTCCTACATTGACCGATCGTCACCATCTAATGCTTTCGGTACAGCCTTTCATCCTGGTACTTTTGTCAGACAACCATACCAAGTTTACTTCATACTTTTTTTATAACAATCCCATCGATATTAAAGTGGATTCGAGCCTTTCTGACTATATTTATTATTTCATCTATTTGACTCGAAATTTAACATCACCATTTGAGTCGACGACGGTGACAATGGGTCTATTTGTGATGGTGTCTTGGATATTTCTTTTGGATGTATATTCCCTTTTATGCAATTTATGTCGTCTTGGTTATTCAAGTCTTTGGTTGATTAAGAACTCAAGGATAAAACCTCAACATCCAAAAAGTCGTCGCAAGCGTTCCAAGATGAAAAAGCCGTTATTCAAGGGGTTTACCAATCACATACTGTATTTCCGTCCTCAATACGTTTTAGCTTGTTGGTTTTGCATCTCATGTAATTCGACAATGCCCTTTAAAAGGTTGGTATTTTTCACTGCATTTATTGCCAATTGGTCCCCTTGGTCTACCATGCGATTTTCTGAACGATTACTCCAGGAAAGCTTTTGGATATTGTTAAGAATGGCAAACTTTGCCAAGATAATGTTGGCTCCATCATTATGGATTGAATGTTTTCGCCTTTGTTGGCTGTTTATCAGCATCCCTGTCGTTTTAACCAAGGAGATCGTCAAGATGACTAAAGAACACAACAATAGCCCCCACCAGGTGTTTTTATCTTAACCTAACATCACTGTCATTAATTATTGTCTATAAATACTAAGTATACATTTTAATATCAACTCCTTGGTCTTTTTCTTCGGTAGAGATCTTTTGTCGTAAATCTCGAAGAGCTCGGGCCCGTTGCAGCCAAATCAGAAATGCAAGATTGGGATTATGATAAACGTGGGCAAAATGGTCAGCCATGATTGCCACCATTCTCACAAATTGAGGTAAATGCTTCCCACTAATCAATTTAAAATGCAGAGCAGCAAATAATGCTGGTACTCCCTTTCGACGATACACTTTGACTCGATAGAACTGTTCCCCACTAGTCTCAGGCTCAATTAATGGTTCACTAACCCATGTATGAGGTGAAATAACAATGGTGATGAAATTAAACTGGGATCGGATCATATCAAAGTTAAATGGCATCCCCAGTTCATCAAAGTAGATGTTGACATAATCATTACCAATGTGACGCTTCCGTTGTTGAATTTGAAGTCTTTCCGGCATTTGAGAAGGCGATGTCATCATTGTTGAAATATGCCAAACTACTTGTAATGTTCGATTACGCCAATAACGAGTAAACTCCCCATCAGTATTGGATTCAGTGTCGAGTCCGCCAACGTAAATGGTAGCTGGTGATTGATTGAGTCGATACAAGTCCCCTATGCCCCGAAGGAATTCATGGTATTTTGCCAGCCCACAAATGTTAGACAATACTTCTTCCTCATTAGTTTGACCGGGTCCAACGTATACAATACCAATCTTATGGAATTCAACGGTTGGAATTCTCTCCAAAAGACTAAGAGCTCTCATCGTCGTGGTATCATCAGGAATTGCCACTGGTTTCGAAGACTTGTCAAATCGATTGAAAAGTTGCATCATATAAAATGCCAGCGACACCTCCCCTTGAGGTTGATCAGGAAGGGATACTTCCATCGCTGTCACCCCCAGTGGACGCATAACCACCCATTGGGAATTACCCAGTCTAGCATCGGTGGCCATCAGGATGACATTATTCCCAATCATCCAATTGCGAGCACCAACCGCTGGTTTAGGATGATAAATCAGAAGGGCAACATTAGAAAAGGTAAACTGACCAATAAAGTCAAGAATTCCCACGGCATTATCATCGAGATCTGTCGCCTGCGACAAGGTTACAATGTTTTTAAAAAGAAATTCACTGGCTTTAGGTCGGTCATTAATGTCCAATTTGAGAAACCATTCACAGATCACTCGATACAGCATCGTAAGCACGTATTGCCATGGAATATCCGTTTTGGTAGTTATCTGAGATCCAGCAGCCCCTCCTCCTCCTCTTGTCATATCCTGAGCATATTGAACATACTTGAAGGCAATTCCATATACCCGCATATAGTCATCATTGGTGAAGTTTGCAAGTAATTGTGGATTTGATAATAATGCCATCAAGAGCTCCAATGTATGGGTAGAAGCCGCCGCTGAAGTAACTCTCATTTGTAGTTTGGTCAATAAAGTAGGAACTAATCTTTGAATGGACATTGGCATTTCATAGCAACAAACACTCAATAAATTAATACAAGGGACGGCGGTTTTTTCCCAATATCCCAACCCCAAGATAAGCGCCTTAATGATATCATCTTCATCACGCTTACCAAATTGATCATGGTATCCAATTAAAACCAGCATTGTTCTAATCACAATGATTTGAAGTTCATTTGTCGAGATCTCATCCTGAGGGATCTTAACTTGTGGGTAGATACCCAGAGATAATTGTTCACATAAAATCAGCTTGATTTGGCCAATATACTGGGGTAATGACAGGAATAGATTGAGATTTGCAAACTGTGAACTGAAATGACCCCAAATGAACAGATACACTTCCCAATTGTAAAATTTAGTCATCACCGATACCACTTGTCTTATCCACAACTCAATGTCGATGGTACAACAATTAGCATCGGAATTTCGATGATGGGCCAACCGGAGTCGCCGACTAGTTCGGTTCAAATACTTTTCTGGGATAAAAGCAATTTGATCGGGATGAGTCCAAAGTTGCAGATCTTTTGCCACGAACGAATCATCCATTTTGTTTCGGCCAAGAACCAGGGTCAATCCAATGATGTCATTTGGTTGAGTGACGTAGATATAACCTTCCTGGGTCACTCTTAATCTAATACAGAGTTTAGCCACAATCAAGGCAATATCGGGATAATCCTCAGCAAGAGCATATTCAAAGTATACCATCAACACTTGATACGTCCGTGCTGCCTTTGCTGGTGACCGGATAAGATTGACGCAGAAGATTCTCACCAATGCCATCACCATTTGATATAAATAACCTTCCAGAGATTTCACCAGAGCTGCCAGAGATTTGGAAATCAGTTGTATCGACCGGAAAGATGACAATGTCCGGGTATCCACCCCTTTCAACCCCCCAACAAGGTCATGATTCAATTGATCACACAAGGTGAAATAAACCGAATTGGGACAATGAAGGGCAGTATGAGTAAACACGGTGTTAATAAGATATTCCAACACAACCGCATCAGTTTCTTTCCTCAGGCGAATAAACAAGTCATACAACACATCAAAATCAACGAGATCAGCTGAAAACACCGCCATCAGTGCCTGAAACGCAACATGAATCGTTCTTAAACATTCCAATCTTACTTCGGTGGATTCACAAGGAAAATAAAACAAATTAAGCATCCGAACACAGTTTTCTCTCCACAAGGGATTAAGGCCACAACATAATTGAGCATCACTATAATGTTTCAACACAAATAACAGTGATTCTGGGCTCAAGATTCGATTGAAATGAATGAAAAGATCAACTAGTTGTTCTCGAGAGTAGTCCAATTGATGCGATGAAAATAATTGCTGAAGCAGCATGAAGATCAGCTTTAAATACAGCTCATCTTGTTCAGTCGTCGGAGTAATCAGTTTCAAAACATCTAGAAACGTGGGTTTCGAATTCCAGATATAGAATGGTAAGATTGTTGATAGTAAATTACAGCTTACGCCATAATTTTCTTGCCAAGTGTCAACACTGAATAGTCGATCTAAGCACCGAAGTATCTGTGAATTGACTTTAGGAAGATTATTATTATCCACGGTTGTCTTGAGCGCCGCTGACACTGCCATTGGTACCAGATCGCCAGCAATAATGGTCCGTATAGCAAGGGCAATGGCACCCAAACTACCATAAAATACAAGTCCTGCTTGAGTTAGTTTTGCATCAGAAACCAGTCGACACTGAGATAAATCTTGAGATATCGTCAGACAAAGCCCCTGGATAAGCCCCAATCTTCTCGACTCATTAGATGAAGCCATTGAATGTATTGAAGGCCAGGCATTATACTTGTCTCCGTCCAAGACATACATGGCACAAATAAATTGAATTGCCAATGGAGTTACCATGTTCTGATATTGAATCACTCCACAAACGAGATTAAATATTTCCTCAACATCTTGTTGACGTTTCTTCGCCAAGTCCACTAGGGTATTGATCAATTTGGTAAGGGTCTTCCCCTCATATTGATTATACCGGATACTTTTGTCTAAAAATGATACTGTTTGCATCCATTGAGAGTCATTACTAGTCAATCGTGGCTCAATAAATTGGAGAAACCCTTGCAGATTATAGGTTAGCAAATCCTGCATTTCTTGACCATCATTTGAAAGCACCACCATCGCTTTAAGAAACAAATCATAATCAGGGTCATCCAGATTACACAGGGATAAGATATCATTATAATAAACCAATCGATTAGCGACAATTGTCAGTCCTTGGGATATACAACTTCGTAATAATCGAATTACCGGTCGCCTAATCGTCAGTTGATACTTTCGATCGAGCATATCTCGAGCTCGATACCAAATTTCTGGCACCAGAGCAATCAGATATTGTCCCAACAATTCTCCAATTTTTGCTGCCGCCAGAGCTCTCATGGTAACTGGGTGATCCCCACCCAATTGAGTGAGAAGCTTTTGAAGGTCTTCACCCCCAACGATGGCAGGATTAATTGCAGAAACACTCACATGAGCCTTATTCAGTGACTTTAATGATTTGGCAAACAGTTTAAATACCAGTCCTAGCCCCAGGGATTTGGGAAGGGTTGGATAATGGCCCGACATTGGCCTCCCTACCTGGTTTGTGCTTGGTCTGAAAATTAAGGTTATGCGATAAGTGCGGCTGAGGATGTTGAGGGTCCCCGTATGATCGATGACTTTTGTTAATTGGTGTTTTAAAATGATTATAAAACCTTATTGTTTTAGATATATTCACGGTTTTAACGGTTATTTAATTTTTCAAAATTGCCACCCCAACATGACCAAGTACATCAACCCTAATTCGAAACCCCAGAAAATTTACATAAATTGCAATATGTATAGGGTTAAAGGATATGTAGCACTAGTGAACTAATCGGGAATGGTACGATAACTAGTTTATTACGAATGAAATGGGAGATGGTCAAAGTGATCACCAACTAGAACTGAGATTAACGAAATGTAGAATAGCCAATGAACGACGGGACGATTTGAAGAAAATAGTAGTACATATTATCCGTTAAAAATAACTGATGACATGGACGGATGGATCGTACCCTGCCGATACAATTACCAATCCCCGGTAAATTAAGCGTTCTGCTCATCGAAGCTCGGAATTCAATTAGCGAGAAATACGATGGAAAAAACCAGAATGAGAGAAAAAAGCAAAACGATAACACCAATAGGGAAGAATTCTAAAACGCGCTTCAACCTCATAACCAAAATTTACCTTTCGATCGATATGGAAACTTCGTTCCCCTCATTAAATCTGCCACGCTTGGCGAAAAATGCCATGTCACCGGAAAATGATTTCCGGTACTCCATCTCAAGACATACAGGAATAACGACTAGGTTTAACAATAGGCGACAGGATTTGTAGTCTTTGGCGTGTCACTAAACTTGGGGTTACTGGTATTGTTCCAGATTTGATTAGGTCATTATCGGATTATCTTATCGGAATAATTTTCATGTAATGCCTGTGAGGAATATTCCATTACAGGAACAGCAATACATAAACTCGAACTAGGGTAGCCTAACCATCATCACCGAGTAAGAGTACCAATCAGCCAAACGGCCAGAATGATCATGCTATTATTATTTACCCCACAATCTTATCGTTTCTAAATAACCAAGGTTGGAGGGGATTGCGGAGACCATCATTGCTGCAATCGGCATTTCCTGGTTAGACTTGGTGCCGTACATGTAGTTGCAGAAAGCGATGATGCAGCTGCAACATGCAGTGCCGTTTGCATGAGATGGGGATATGGGGAATATAACTGATGCCATCGCTCGCTTAATACCGCAACATTTCCATCAGTGGATGAACTGGCATTTGATTCATCACCGTCCGAAAAACTATTTATATTCTGTTCATTAATGCTGGCGATGCTGGATCATAAAGTCGAAGATGAAAAAAACGTCGATGTTGAAAGTGTGTTACCAAAGTCAGGGTCACTGTTACTGGAAGGGGAAAAGGCTGACATCGAACTGAAGGATCAGCTTGAACTTTTGAGTCATATTGATTTAGAACTGGGGAACCGGGTCGATCATGAAGCTCCCGCTCATCTTACCTTGTATTATAACCTCAAGAATCGGATTCTGCCTTCTAACTGGAGATTGATGTGGCATATATTTTGGGGGTGCTTCTTTACCTCTTGGTGGTTATCAATTGTTATTCAAGATAAACATCGACACATGTGGCTTATCCCCACCATTTTATGGATGATGATCATGGCAAGATTGATTACTTGGCACACGAGAATCCTTTATCGGATTCTTGGGTGGCTGAAACC
Source organism: Diutina ranongensis (nom. inval.) (assembly GCA_030569815.1). Classification (NCBI taxonomy): domain Eukaryota; kingdom Fungi; phylum Ascomycota; class Pichiomycetes; order Serinales; family Debaryomycetaceae; genus Diutina; species Diutina ranongensis (nom. inval.). The sequence goes on from JAJMLP010000001.1 coordinate 252,547, forward strand.
TTGGTGGGAAAGAGGGGTTGAAATTAATTATAAGATCTTCCCTAAGCACTGGATGCGGTTGATGGTTTGTGCAGTGATTACCGTTGCCGTCATCCTCATTGGGGTCTTTGTCACTTCTGAAACTTCTTATTCCAAGAGAGAAGATAGAGCGGTGTCATTCTTTGGTCTTGTTGTTGCTATCTTTGTCCTTTGGGCTACTCTGCGTCATCCTGGTAAGGTCCATTGGCACACCGTCATTGGTGGGGTTCTTATGCAATACATTATCGCTTTGTTTGTGTTGAGAACTAAGTGTGGTTTCGATGTGTTTAACTTTATCTCGTTTTTGGCGAGAAAGTTCCTTGGGTTTGCTAAGAATGGGATGGCGTTTTTGACTAATGAACAAGTGTCTCAACTTGGGATGTTCTTCTTTAGTGTTATTCCTTCGGTGATGTTCTTCGTCGCTACCATTTCTCCCTTTTATTATTGGGGGGTTATTCAATGGGGGATTCAAAAATTTGCCTATTTCTTCTACTTTACTTTGGATGTCTCTGGGGCTGAAGCTGTCACTGCCTCAGCATCTCCATTTATTGGGATTGGTGAATCGGCAATTTTGATTAAGGATTTGATGCCTTATGTCACTAAGGCCGAATTGCATCAAATTATGACCTCGGGGTTCTCAACCATTTCGGGGGCCGTGTTGGCAGGGTATATTAATATGGGGATTTCTCCTCAAGCCCTCGTGTCTTCATGTGTTATGTCTATCCCTGCATCCTTGGCTTGTTCAAAGTTGAGATACCCTGAAACTGAAGAATCCATTTCCAAGGGTAAGATTGATATCCCAAGAAATATGGAAGACGACGAAGAAAGACCAAGAAATGCCCTTCAAGCATTCTCAAATGGGGCTACCTTGGGGTTGAAGATTGGGTTGACAATGGCGGTACAATGTTTATGTATTATCGCCCTTGTAGCCCTTATTAATGCCTTACTTACTTGGTTTGGTGGGTTCTGGAATATTCATCAATTGACCCTTGAACTCATGTTGTCGTACTTGTTATACCCCGTTGGTTTCCTCTTAGGGGCTCCTCGTAATGAAATCTTAAAGATTTCAACCCTTATTGCTACCAAGATTATCCAAAACGAATTTGTCGCTTTTAACATGTTGATGAATACCGCTCCCTACAATGAACTTTCTGACAGAGGGACTTTGATTGCTACTTATGCCGTGTCTGGGTTTGCCAACTTTGGTTCAGTTGGGATTACTCTTGGTGTCCTTTCTTACATTGCTCCTGGTCGTGGTAAGGACATTGCCAGTACCATTATGAGTGCCTTGGCCACAGGGTGTGTTCTGACATTAATGTCAGCTGCTGTCGCTGGTATGGTCATGCACGATCTTGAAGCCTTCCTCCATACCCCTGCTAAAGATTAGATAACTGTTCATAGAAATATCATTAAAATTAATCGGTCTTTTACTATATCGAGATTTATGCACTTTAGGTAACATTCAAAAATAGAAATTAAGTAACTAATTACACCAATTATTAGCATGATTAACAAATTAATACTACTAGCATCTGATTATTCGAATGGTTGCATAGGTCACTTATTTTAACTCTTTTGGTGAATTGATTATCACCCACTTTTGAGATAATAATATTTTACATAGGCTACGACAAATCCCCATTAACCAAGCCATTGAGATCAATTAAAACCATTACCACCTCTATTTGATTGACTTGATTGAGTCGTTTGTCTTGTAATTGATTACCGTCACCTAAGGGCTGTAACCCTAACCACGTGATACGGCTAGCACCGACAAATACCTCCTGCACATTAAAACATCAGTGCCGCGAAAAAATGCAGCAGGGCCCCTCTCACTACATCGAAAATTTTTCATTGAGAGGAGTACGCAAATCGTCAATTAAAGAAGTAAGTGTCCTACGAAATCGGTGATGGTGAGGAAAACGATGGAAGAAGATGGGTTATAAGATATACCAACGACATCCCCATACCTTTCATTGCTACCAGTGGTGTAATGATCAAATTACTAACAAGTTAGAATGGGTATTTCTCGTGATTCCATGTCGAAGCGCCGGGCTACCGGTGGGCGTAAGGTGGCCATCTGTAAGAAGAGAGCTCACTCCAAGGGTAGACAATACGTTCAAACCAAGATTGGTGCCAAGAGAATCCACGCTGTCAGAACCAGAGGTGGTAACCAAAAGTTCAGAGCCATCAGAGTTGAAGGTGGTAACTTCTCCTGGGGTTCCGAAGGTGTCGCTAGAAAGGCTAGAATTTCTTCTGTCGTCTACCACCCTTCCAACAACGAATTGGTTAGAACCAACACTTTGACCAAGTCCGCTATCGTCCAAATTGATGCCACTCCTTTCAAGCAATGGTTTGAAACTCACTACGGTGTCGTTTTGGGTAAGCAAAAGGAAGGTGAAGAAGCTACTAAGAGATCCAAGAAGGTCGAAAGAAAGCTCGCCGCCAGATCCTCTCAATCTAAGATTGAAGATGCTGTTTCCTCGCAATTCACCGCCGGTAAGTTGTACGCTTGTATCTCCTCCAGACCCGGTCAATCCGGTAGATGTGACGGTTACATCTTGGAAGGTGAAGAATTGGCCTTCTACGTCAGAAGAATGACTGCCAAGAAGTAAATTGGTAGTGTAATATAGCTATAATAGATGATGGTTTAGGGACAACTGTAGATTAGGGCATCTCGACATCGTACAGGAAGAAGATTTTTTCTAAGGGGGAAGTTTTCGCGTGACAAGTTATACTGTACGGCTGAAAGTGGCGGGTGGTCACCAGGGCTTCATTTCTCATCATTAAAATTAAATATATACAAGTAATTTGAAACTATGATCTAGCATCCTTCCGATTTATCATGGGGAGGGCGACTTCGTCAAAGTCAACGTTTTCCTTCAAGTTGTTAAATTGTTGAGGTCCAGTGAATGCTTCCACTTGAGGCACTTCTCCCTTCACCATCGCCAGAATCAATGGGTAATATTGACCTTGTTTAATCCAGTTACCAACAAATCTCTTAACTGCATTGTTATCTTGTTGATAATTCCGGTAAGCATGGGCAACGGCAAGGTACAACTTGATTCTATCTTCCAGAACCGGGGTAGCAAAGATAGTAGCATCCCGTAACGCGGCCCAGTCAGCAACAGGGATATACTTCATGTTATCTTTATCCAAATTGGATAACGATTGATTCCATCCTTCAACAATATCAGCCAAGGTCGCTTCAGGAATTTCCCCAAGTTTCTTGAGGACAATTCTGTACAGCACTTGAGTTCTGTCAATGCCAAACCCTTCATAAAACAACACTAATTGGTCAAATACTTGTTTGTTATTCCAGGAATAGTTAGTGATGATAGTATTAATCATGGTTTCGTCGATCGACCGCAATTCAGGGTACATGCTCATAATTTCCTTCAATTGAGTTTGTGATTCTTCATTCAATTCGGGATAGATAGAAAAGAATCCCTTAAAGAAAGCATTATTGAGCACCGAGTATCTCAGATGTAATTGATGAGGACGTTGGTTGTTTTCACTTTGATAATGTTTGATGGTCTTCACCCATACATCTTTAAGTAAATCATAATCACCTTGAGCTTGAATATTGGTCAATAACAGGGCAACACAGTCAACCTTCAACAAGGGTTGATAGGGAAGTTCATCATCGATAACCTTATTTAAAAAGTGAGTAGCGATGGAAATATCCTTACAACTACGAATAAATTCCAAGTGTAAGGTACACAACGCTCTCAACACCTTTGTCTTTTCAACAGTCGATTCCGAGGTTTCATACAGTTGAAGCATGTGTTCGAATAAATCCAACCCTCTCAGGTAATCACCAGCAGCCACGGCAATTTGACCCATCAGTGATAAGAGTTTGGGGTTGGTGTCTTGAGATTGATTCCGGGCCTTAGGTTCAGCGACATTTTTGTTTAATTCATAGATTTGCCACACTTGTTCGTAGGTAAATCTGTTAGCGTGATAACCCAAGGGAAGGATGGTAGCCAATACCAATTGCGACATGTAAATGGGAGCCATATCTTCGATGGTAATGTTGTGTTCCCATAATTCAAACAATTCCCGATCCATATTCAAGTCTTGTAAACAAGAAATGAGCAATTGAACGGTACCGGGGTTCAATTTGGAATTGACTTCACCTTGGTTAATGATTTGGGTAATTTCTTGAGCCAACAGCACCAAAGCAGCATCTTCGCCGGCACCCCCACGCAGATCCTTATCTCTATTTTTATTGCCCATCAATCTTGTTTCTCTGGTGACCTTAATCAATCGTCTTAACGTTTGAATGGTGTTATAAACTTGTCTGAAATTCAACGCTTGACGCAAGTTGGCATCATTGATAAACAAATAAAGAACTTCATTCATAGCATCGAATAATTCATCCAAATCCGCCCGTTTAATCTTTCTGGCCCCAGGACCATTCCGAGGGTGGGCGCTATCCAAATTATGAACCCTTGTTAAACATTCATCCAAATGATGAAGTTTAGCCTTGGTTTCAGAATCAATGGGGATTGATGCCAAATTGATTTGGGGTACCTTAGCATGTTGTTGTCTTTCAACGGTGGATGAAGATTGTTGAGTTTGAGGGATAGTGGTGGGGGCAGTGGCGGTAGTGTTTAACCTGAAAGACCCTTGTTGAAATGAAACCCCAGGACGAGGGATATTTTGACCCCTAACCTTAGTAAGGAGACCAGGACGGAACCCAGCTTGAGCTTGGGCTTGAATCAACCGGAACATGATAATTGTGTGATCACTTCGTCTGGAGGCGAAATTCGCGATGGAGACTGAAAAAAGAATAGTGCACCAATCTCGAGCAACGATTACTACCACCGACGCAGAACCCCTGGCGATTATATGGAAAAGAATTGTTGGTCATCATATCATTTCTAATTCTTTTTTTCTATAAACTATGTACACCTGGATGTTGCTAAATTTATCATTTGTTTCTTCTTTCATCATTTTCATTCAAAATCTGCTTAACCTTTTGATAGTCTCCCATATTATACCATGGGTTCAAATTCTTTTGTTGGAAGTTATCACCGACGATTTTATTAGCATGAACATATTTAGCAACACATCTATCGATACACATTGCTTCCCCCTTGGCGAGGTCACCTTCACCATAGTTATGACCCAAACATTTTTGTTCACAAGTGGAAAGTAACTTATTAAAAGTGGCAGCGGTTGCACAGAATTGGGTTTCTGCCGCCTTAACCTTTTCTGGGTCCACCGACCCCCAGGAATACTGGGAGGCGTTCCCAATAAATAATGACATCTTGGTCTAGGTAGTTATTGTTTGGAGTCAGTGGGGACGAAAAGCGACTATAGGAAATGAGATGCGAAGAATGGCTACTACCCTCAACCGATTCCCTTTCAATTATGGCAATAGCCAAACTAAATCGTCGTAAATATAAATTAGATAATCATCGGTTTATAACCTTAGATCTCCCCATTCGGGGAAACTGTGGCGTCTTTGTACCATAATTACCTCCACCATCGATCATCTCTCCTTCATTCTCGTTCCCCACTATTTTTCCATCTACCCACAATGCACATCCTTTTAACCAATGATGACGGTCCCTTGGATGATCAACTGTGTCCCTATATTAAGTATCTTGTTGATGAAATCAATACGGTTACTGATTGGGATCTTCTGATCGTGGTGCCTAATCAACAACGACTGTGGATCGGCAAGGCTCATTTTGCAGGAAAGACGGTGTCTACTCAATATATCTATACCCAGACTTCGACTCAAACTGAAAATGATCAAATCAATGCTAAGGTGGGTCCTTTTGATGTTCCTCAACCTAAATATCATGAAGATGCCACTTGGCAAGAATGGTGCTTGATTGATCTGACTCCAGCTGCTTGTGCTGACATTGGTATCCACCATCTTTACGCTCAATCAAAGGCAAAGCCGGTTGATCTTGTCATTCTGGGACCCAATTTTGGTAAAAATCTGGGTAATTTATACATCTTGACCCTGGGTACGGTTGGGGCCGCAATGGAAGCGGTAACCCATGGGGTTAAATCAATCGCCGTATCCTATGCATTTTTTAAACCAGAACATGATTATACCGCGTTGAAAGAAGCAGCAAAGATCACGGTTAAGCTTATCAAGAAATTATATCAGCAATTGATCACCAGAGATGATGTCGATATCTTTTCCATCAACGTGCCATTATTACCCCTGCTAAAGTGTGGAGAAACCAATATTCATTATGCTCCCATTTTAGAAAACTATTGGAATAGTATTTATTCTCCAATTACAAATGATCTGGGGGTTCAACAATTCCAATGGAAACCAGACTTTACTAAGGTTCATAGAGACGGTTTATTAGATAAGTCTCATTCAGATTCGAGAGTACTTTTACAAGAAGGGGTTTCAGTGACTCCTTTAAAGGCAGCTTTCCATCCCGTGACTCCCTTGGAAGGTATCATTACCCTCGATGACGAAGAAGAAGAAAAGGAAGATATCAAACAAGTTTCAGGACAATTGAATGAATTGACGATTGAAGAAGATATCACCAAGCTTAAAAGTCCATCATTATTGCTTACTTTCCCTAAACTGAGTTATATTTTTGAACCCATCGCCCGTGGGTTTAATGGCAAGTTCTCCATCACCACCAACAAGCATGCTTCTAGTGAAGATATCAAACTCTTTCAATATGGGGAATACGAAGATCTTGACTTGGATAGAATTCGGGACCCTAATTATTTTATGTGTTCCTACATTTACAGAAAGGCCCTTATTCGCAAGCATTATTTGGCCAATACCGTTCATCATTATGTTACCAAGAACCCCGATCTGATTTTAAAGACCGCCGTACCCGAACTGTTCCAAATTGAGGTTGATTACGCCGAGTTCTTGGAAGATGCCTTGGATGATGCTTATGAACTTCGTGATGAGATTGAACTGGGGACGAAACTGTGGATTTTGAAACCAAGTATGAGTGATAAAGCTCAAGGGATTCGGGTGTTTAGAACAGTGGAACAACTCCAAGAAATCTTTGATTCATTCGATGAAGATGACACCGACGACGAAGGTGATGCCGATGATAATGGTGTCATCATCTCTCAATTACGTCATTTTATTGTTCAAGAGTATATGGACCGGCCGTTACTTTTACAAAATTATGATAACCGGAAATTCCATTTACGAGTGTATGTGGTTGCTTCCGGTGACTTAAATGTTTACGTTTATCGTAACATGTTGACGCTTTTCGCTGGTAGTGAATACCAACCTCCAACCGAACTGTTACAAATGGATGGACACTTGACAAATACCTGTGTTCAAGAAGGACAAACACCATTGGTGGTTCCCTTCTGGGATCTTCATGATCCTAATCATTTGAATAGACCCCAAAAGCAAAAGATTTTCGACCAAATCTGTCAAATCACCGGGGAATTGTTCCGGGCGGCGGTTAATGTCGATAAGATGAACTTTCAACCATTACCTAATGCCATGGAAGTGTTTGGTGTTGATTTCCTCGTTAACCATAATTACCTGGTGTCGCTACTTGAAGTCAACCTGTATCCCGATTTCAAACAAACAGGTGATGACCTCAAGTGGTTAATCGATCAATTATTCGTTAATGTGGGTGAAGTAGCCTATGAATTGGTGACTGGAAACAAACTGGGAGGAAAGAAAGAATTGAAACAAGTATACACTTCCCCTGCTACTCATATTTAAATTTATCATAGATGTCCTCATATTTAGATTTATAATAGGATGTACTTCCGATGTAACAGGGTGGTGGCGACGACGTTAATATTGAGGGCGAGTGGCGAAATAGGCAGTTGACAAAGACATTGATGCAAAGAGTAGTGGCATTCATAGCCCATCCAAATAACTACAATAAACTATGTTGTCTTATGGATTCATTGGCACCCTCGTTGTCTATATGATTTCATTAACCTCACGCACACAGTTACATATGCCGTCTGTGCGACAAGGTCACTGATAAGTGATCCATTATCGACGATCAGGCCAAGATCTTAGTAAGCATACTATAGATAAACGGATACCAACATGGTGGGTGGATGGCTTCCGAATATACAGAAGCGAATGCTTTTATATGTTCTCCAACAGCTATGTCTCTTTTCCGATATCGATATGCCAAATCTTACCCAAGTTTCCCTCAATGGCATTGTGCTTAATAAAGTGACATTGGATGCCGATAAGGTGATGGCCAAGTTTAGTGAAAACCCTCCTTTTCATCTTAGACATGGGGTAGTTGGTGAATTTGAATTAAAGCCTGTGGGCACCGGCATTTCTATCATTGCCAATGACGTCGAAGTGGTGGTTGCCATCACCATGGGAGAATTAGCCCAATCTCCTGAGCATCTTGAACAACTGATTGCTGGTAGTATTCTGGAAATATTGGCCCATCTGCAAGCAGAATTGACTCGAGTATTGGAGGAGGATGGCAATCAACCACCCGAACCAACCCTGACCAAATCCCAAGGACTGCTGCAGGGAACCCTTGGAGGAGTGATGGCTCGAGCAGTAGAAATGGCATTAGCTCGTTTACTGGTGGAAGTCACTCGTCTCCGATGTAAATTGGTGTTTAGTGCCGATATTGATCCGGTGATTGTCCAAATCGAACGCATCAGCTACAGTTCCCAAAATAATGTCAAGAGTATCGAAATCAATGGGGTGGAAGTAATGGTGGAAACAACGCAGGCGCTGTCACCATCACTGCTGGAACTGCTGCTGGTGACCGAAGATGATGTTGATCCCAGCTTGATTCAACTGACAATGTTTATGAGTGCATTACTGAATCAAAGGAGCAGAGTAAACATTCCTCCTCGTCAACCTCCCCAAACAACAAGTTTATTGGCATTAAAGATCTCTCTGTTGGAAATATCCATCCTTCCAGATAATCTAATCCTGTTGGACATTGGTTCCATCACCATGGAGTTATCCCAGATAAGTACATCAGTTGCCCAATTCTGTACTGTCTATACCCATCATTTGAAGTTTAGGGAGTTTAAGCGCAAACGTGATGTTAATCAAAAGGCATACGAATACCCCCCACGATATCCTGTTAATACAAACCCTATCCAGGAGAGCAATGATGATGAAAAGCCAGCATTAGAAATTGTTTCGCTAAAGATCAAATCAGTGATTGTGGCGGTTGGTGAATTTAATGACAGGGGTCTTAATTTGACTCTTTCCAACATCTACTTGAAAAAGAAGGACGACACTTTAATCGGAGGGATTGAAACGGTGGAAATGGGATTTAACAACAATGAACCTAGCTTATGGTTCGATCAGGACCCCGATCGCCGTAAAGCTGATATCAGATTTGAATCTCAACCCGAATCTGGTGATACAGTGTATATTGCTATGCCCTTGAGGGTATGCTTGGATCCAGAAATGGTGGCGATGGTGATGAATGTGGTCTCAACAACTCTGAATATGATTCTGTCCTATAATTTATTAATCTTGGCCATGGAACGGGATAACCACCAATGTGAACATGAAGAGGAGCCCAGAAGATTCATCTTACAAACAGCAGAGATATTTATTGTGTTTGGTGAAACAGAAACAGTGATACAAGTGGATCCCATTCATTATAATAGCATTAGACGTACGGTCAAAGTCAACCAAACCCAAGTTCTGATTAAAGGTACTCCCGTGGCTACGATTTCTCCAGTATCGATATTTACCGACCCTCGGGAATTTTCTGTGGAGAAGGGGAAAAGCTTGACCCTGGAACTTACGGTATCCATCGGAGATATTGCCATTGAATTGAATAAAAACCAAATCACCCTCCTTGGAGAAGTGGCTCTGTGGTTCCTGAATGGAGCGCCACTGGAATCTCCTCAGTCATCAAGATTCCCACCAAAGACACCATTAGTTGGCTGGAGAATTATCATCAGACAGATTCTGGGGAAATTAACCGATATTCCAAAGTTCGAAGTATTAAAATTTTCCCTTGCTCAAATACAGGCGTATCTGTACCGTCAAGAACTTCTTGCTTCAGTATCTGATGTAAGTGCAACCAGAGTGCTGAAAGATGATGTCGAATACGAACAAATAATTGGCAAACTTTGGCCAAGAAAACAAACACCGATGATCCTGGTGATAAAACGATCCAGTAGGATAGATTTCATGTTATCTGGAATAATGATGAGCTATTATACTTACTGGTTAACTTTGTCTGGAGATGATGATCTGAATACAGAGGTGTCCCCTAAAGAAGCAGAACCCTCGATACCGTCATCAGAAAACAAATTAAGAATCTCCATGGTAGATAGTGCCATCGGGCTTACCCCAGGACGAATTGCATCTCATGCATACATCCATTATGATAAGATGGTGATGGATATTGTTTTGGGCGGGGTGTCGCCTTTTATAAAGGCATCAGTCAATGGGATATCAGTCTGGCTCATTGATGATATCAGGAATCAGTCTGCAACTGGCCTTTTACAACTGTTTGCTCTTGGTCACTACCTCAAAGTACTTACGATTACTAATCTTCATTTTGGGGTCTCCCAAAACAGAGGTGTGGATGTCAAGATCAACGTCGAGAAAGTAGCCATCGAAGCCTGTGCTGACCTGTGGCAGGTCTTAATATCACTCTTTAGTGATCTTCTGATTCCAACCACATATACCAAGACTCAACAATATCGAGTTGAATTAGAGCAACCACTAAATCTTTGGGATGAATCGGATGAACTCGAATCAGAAGGGCCTTCTAATACCACCGAGGCCGAGGAGTTGGCTATGCTGATGCTGTTAGTCAATATCCAAGAAAATTATGTCCCCATCACCACCGATGTTGCCCCCATACCTGAATTTAGACTTCATGTCAATTTGAGTGAAATCAAGGTATACTTGTTTGATGGTTATGACTGGAGTGATACTCGTCGACAAATTAGAACAAAAGTGAAACAAATGGAAACCAATTTTTCTCGACGTCTGGAACCTCTTGCTGGTGATCGTGACAATCAAATAGTTGATACGTTATTCCAACTGGTACACATGGCTATGCTGGATCCAGAAGAGTTCACCCAAGCAGTTAATCAACAACTTCATGGTCCGTCACCAGATGATGATTTGGTCCATGTCGAACTCGATAACCATTATAAGGGATTGGATCTTCACCGATCTCAATCTCACAAGGTGGTGACAGTTATCATGGGTACTGAAGTTATTGTTGAAACATTTGTTGATTCGCCTCAGCTGCCCACCCGGTCACAAATTGAAGTATTGGTCGATGACTTTACCGTTTTGGATAACCTCCAATCATCACTGTGGACAAAAGCAGTAGGATACCAACAAGGCCGAGGATTGAGAGAGCTTGGAACCCTGGTGGTTAAAGTTCAAATGACTCAAGTGAGAGCAGATCCTCGTTTGGAAGGGAGTGGAGAAGGATTCTTGAATGTTCAAGTACTTCCATTACGACTTCATTTAGACCAAGACACCGTTGGATTTGCCCAAAGGTTCTTTACCTTTGCGAACCCCAAATATGAGTTACCTGATGCCCTGATGTTTTTCTCTAAAATTAGTGTTGGGGCATTAGACCTTAAAGTTGATTACAAGCCCCGGCCGCAAAAACTGGGGTTTACTTCACCTGACCTGTTGATGGGGATGTTCGTCATTGATGGACTGATGATTAAATTGAATCCTGTCCAAGTGTTTGGTGTTCGATCTGAAAATGTCGGATCGAGTTTAGCTCAATTGGGGTGGATCCCCCAACTTCAAAGAAATTACCTGGCGATATTTGGTCTTTTACTCGGGGTTGGTCCAGTAAGACTGTTAGTAAACATTGGCGTTGGGTTCAAAGATCTAGTGGTGGTACCGTATAAGGCGTATTCCCAAGACAAACTGATACTTTCGGGTCTCCGCAAGGGAACGACTCGATTTGCTAGAAAAACCGGTGGGGAACTCTTTTCTTTGGCAGCCAAACTCGCTGTTGGTACCCAGAACTTGTTAATTCAAGCTGAATCGTCATTGGAGCCGCCGTCTATTCTAGAAGAAGAAGAGACGATGTATTTATCTACTGGAAATGTCGAAGGAGTATTTTTTGATGTTCAAGATGTCGATATTCCCTTGACCAAGCTGAGTGTGATGGCTTCCAGTCAAGTACTCTCCCAGCGGTATGGTAATCGTACCCGGAACCACCCAAACCAACAATACTCCTATGATGAATTGGATGAACTCGAAGACCCTGATGATTTGATGCATAAGTCATTAGTATTACTATCGCCAGTAGAGGCCAAGATTCAAAAACGAGTGAGTCCATATTCAAATCAACCTGAATCTGTTGAAGAAGGGATTCATGCTGCTTATTTAGCTTTGGGACAAAACCTCAGTGCAACCAAGAGGGTGTTATTAAGGATCAAAGATGACATTGGTGACCTGGACTCGTTTCAAGAGGCATTAATTACCGTTCTCCGACTGAGTCCATTGGTGCTTATCCGGCCAATTATTGGTACTACTGAGGCAGTAGGGAAAACCCTCATGGGGGTGGGCAATGCTCTTGACCCCCAACGAGCTTCAGAAGCTAGAGATAAATACGGTACAAGTCCAAAACGATAAGTTCGAGGTCATTATATAACAGTCTATGCCACATATTCAATCATATCCCCTTCGCATCTCTTTAACTCATCATTATGAATAAGGTCTTCAATCTGTGCCTTTAGTTCTCTTATAACCACCGGCATACCTTTAGCTTCAAAATGATCCAAGCTTCGGTGAAGTAATTGAGTCATTGAAACCCGTTTCTCTTGTTTCAATATTCTCATAATCAAGCACCGACACTCTAAGGCATGGTTTCGATTCATGGCATCTTCAACCACCATTTCAGTTTCGGTAACAGAAGCAGCACCAGTGCTTTTCTCTTTACCCATGGGCATTTTGATAACCCACTTATCTCCCAGATGATTGTAGTCAAAGTTCCACAGATATTTTTGGGAAGAATATTCAACCAACCCTTTATCTACCAAAGGTAATAATATCCTTTCCAATGTGACCTTATCGGTACCTAATTGGGTGGCTATTTCATCAAAAGATAACCGATTAGGTTCGGGATCACCAGAACATAATAAGATCAATAATGCTGCCTGGAACATATTCCCTTGGACCAACCGGGGTTTGCTGGAAAAATTAACTTCAATAACGAGTTTATGTGACCACCAATTTGTCCAATCAAGAATTTGATGTTGATGTTTACCAGGGCCTTGATGATACTCAAGTGAGAACCGATCCAATACTTGTTGGAGTTCCTTGGGAACAATGAGGGATGACGTCAGTTCAGGAATGTCTTTCCAGTCTTCATGTTTCAATACTAAAGCTTGAACATCCATCGATAATTCATCTCGAAAGAGATGTCCATATTCAGCCTTTGAATTCTTCAAATCTGCCACCATCCGACGGATACTCATAATATGATTATCCTCACCCATAATTAAAGCTAACTGCTCAATCAATTGTTCCTCGAATTCATTAACCCCCCCACTAGTTTTCACCAAGAGCCGTTTGGCCAACATTTGTCGGTAAGCAATCACAAACTCTGTCTTTGATCCAAGGGCATTAAAAATGGTGATGACATTGGATGAGAACTTATTGAAATCAATGGTATGATGTTGAAACCATTGATCACAGTATCTAACCAATTGAACGGTGACATCACGAGATGTCGATGCCAGGGTATTCAACAGTTTGGCAAAAGCTTTTCGAAAGGCATAGACAAATTCTTCAACTTCAGAGAATTGTGTCATAACCTCCAGCCATTGATTATATCCTTGCATAAGCGCCGGGATCAATTTCTTGCTCTTGAAGTTGGAAGCAACAATTGTATCAAACTGGTTTTGTAAATAACACTGTAGTTCATAAGAAAAGACCGCCAACGAATTGTATGAAGATTCCTTCATTGAATTCTGACACATTTTGATCAAAGCTTCCGTCTTTGGCGACGGTAACGATAACAATTCCGGGAGGATTATTTGAAGGACTTCATCGAATTTTGAAAAGATTAATGACCATTTAAGTCTCAGTCTTAACTGAGAAATGAATGATGATGGGTATCCTGCTTGTTTCCAGAACCCAATTTCCCGGGAGATCACCGTTAACACTCTATCTAGGTAATGAGGTTGCTTCAACCACAATGACAGATTCAAACCATAACTCATGGTAACCTTTTCAATAATTTGTCCTTGGATTTGTACTTCGGGAACTACCTCAGTTACATTTAAGATAAACTTTGACATTTCCATTGCCACGGTTTCATCGTTATCCTTTACCTTTAATAAAGCTAGATGCCATTTTTGAATGGTGGAAGCTAGATAAGGAGTGATTGCTAACACTACCAATTCCATAAAGTGTTTTCTTATTGTTGGTTTCACCAGATGTTGGATTAAATAATTCCGATCCAAGAATAAGAGAATCTTCGATAATAAGATCAGTTTTTGTGACCATTGATTGAAAATAGTCATAAATTGAGATGGTATGGATGAGTCAGTGGACTTCAGTTCAAGAAGGGATAATAATTGTGGTTTTATATTGGCATCAAACTCGGAAGTGGCCTCAGCAAAGACAAAATCCGCCAATTTCAGTTGTTCTGAATGTCTAAATCGACAAATTCGTTCAGTTATCGTATAATAGGTACCATAACTATCAGGTAAATCATCATTAGTGGTTATAATTGTGGTAATGGCTTGATGGAGTTGATTGCGTAATGCGATGGTGGTATCGGAGGAGGAGGCATTGGTCACCGGTTTATGACGTTTAGTAGTGACATTTGCTTCATCAAGGATCAGTAGTCGTCTATTAGATGGAGACAATAACGTTGATGGTAGTGATGATGGTTTTGGTGAAGATGGTTTCATGCGATGGTGAGGCACGGAGATAACCAGCGGTGAATGCTACACAATGCGTGCCGATAAAAGAAAACGGGGATTGTTACCAGGACAATATAACCTAATTATTGAAGTTTTTAAAAACCATGACTACCCCTTGTCGGTCAATACCATCATCTCATACATAATGTAAAAATTCTGGATATTCTCATTCACCAAATTGCCGTATTAACCAAAAATGATTTTGTGTACTTAACAAAATTAAACTTTATACAGGTCGAGGTATGTTTACAATAAAACGTTACATTACATAGTCGAGGCGATCACTGGAGATTGGCGATGACTACCCCAACAAACAAATACACAAATCCCACGTTTGGGTGATTGATGACAAACAAATATCGGTAATTAAGTAGTCAATACTCTACCACTTCAATTTCAAACGTCGCCCGCACATTTCCAATGAAGAGAAAAGAGGGGGGTCATTCCCTCGGCATGACCAAGGTAATCTAATGGATAACTGACGGAGATAATCACCCGAGAAAATGTCAACACTGATTGTTTAAGAAAATTTTTACCTTAGCGTAATTACCGCTTGATAATTATAAGTGAATCGTTTCACCTACGTAATAAACCTAAACCTCACATGCTTCGGGTTAAACTCTCACCGATGGTAATGCGAAAAATCGCTTGTCTTGAAAGACCCCTCACAGACCTCGAACTCAACACCAACCCTTTGTCTTCTCCCAGTATTATTGATACCTGGGATCGAATGCACACATCGAAGTTAACCCTAGGGATCCAAAAGGCAGATCATGGGGACCCCCTGCCCCTGGCCACGGGTGGCTCCAATGAAGAAGGTCCAACTCTCACTTTGGCAAACCTTATTCAACCTCTGATGCCTCTGGTGGAGACCAATAATGAAACTGCCACTCTGAGTCGTCAAAAACCAATGCTCCTGCCATTGACCACCACTTTTGATTCCATTCGTCAGGCGGAATGTGACGACGATAGTGACGACGACGACGAACCTCCAGTAAACCCAGCAGAAGAAGAAGATCTGAAAGACTACGTCCCCGGTGGGTATCACCCATGCTTTATTGGTGAAACCTATAAAGGGGGCAAATACACCTTGGTTAGAAAATTGGGTTGGGGTCATTTCCTGACGGTATGGTTGGCGAGAGATAATGATAAACAAAGCCATGTGGCGATGAAAATCGTTAGACTGGCAAAACAATACACTGAAACCGCCATTGATGAAATTAAATTGCTCGATAAAGTCACCACGAGTGATTTATTACACCCAGGCCACGAACATGTCATTCAATTATTAGATACTTTTACCCATCAAGGTCCTAATGGGGTTCATGTGGTGATGGTATTTGAAGTCCTCGGGGAAAATCTATTAAGTTTGATTCGTCGGTATAAACATCGAGGCATCCCCGTGGTATTTGTCAAACAAATCGCTAAACAGTTATTACTGGCATTGGATTTCCTCCACAGAAAATGTGGAGTGATTCATACTGACATGAAACCGGAAAATGTCCTCATTGAAATCGGTGATGTCGAATTAATCGTTCGCATGGTCGAAGAAGAAGAGAATCAACAACGGTTGATAAGACGGGCACTGAAACGCAGTGCCAAAGCAGCTAATATAACCACTCCAACTCCAAGTGATACTACCAGCTTGACCCCAGCAAAACTGAACACTCTGCTTACAGGACTTTCATTTAGTGCAAAAGCTACTAATATTCCATCAACCCCAAGCCTCGGCCGAAATGGTCGCAGACTGCGGCGACAAACCCTTATAACTGGTTCTCAACCATTGCCGTCGCCTCTTCGTACGTTAAACAAGTCATTCACTAATGTCAGAGGATTGGCGCTGTCAACGCAAAATACTCCGGTGAGACTGCCGCTAATCCTGGCCCTGGGAGCTGATATCAGCGCATATGGTCTGATCATGGAGATGACCCACGCCGAGGAAGTGGCCGAAGCCGAAGCTCCAGCTACTGCCGATACCACTTCTCACACCTTGAACCTGTCCATTCTGAGTATGCTGATCCTGGGTGCCGCCAGTGGATATAATCCAGACGACGCCGGCGTCGTCCCCGATCTTATCAATGAAAAAGAATTGATTCGGGTTAAGATTGCCGATTTGGGCAATGCTTGTTGGACTAATCATCATTTTACCGACGAAATTCAAACCCGGCAATATCGGTCCCCCGAAGTATTGTTAGGATATCATTGGGGGGCCCTGGCGGACATCTGGCTGTTTGCGTGCTTAATTTTTGAACTTCTCACTGGGGATTACCTTTTTGATCCCCGTGATGGCAAAACATACTCTAAAGATGATGATCATGTCGCCCAAATCATCGAATTGATCGGGACCTTCCCCAGACAAATGTTAAAGGAATCATTTTATACGAGAGAGTTCTTCAACACCAGAGGTGATTTGCATCGAATTCTGAAATTAAAACCATGGGGATTAAAGGAAGTGTTGATTGAGAAATACAAGTTTTCTCTTAATGATGCCCAAGAAATTGCCGATTTCTTGTCTCCAATGCTTGTGATTCAACCGGAATTGAGAGCGGATGCTGGTGGTATGGTGAATCATCCTTGGCTTGCCGACGCATTAGGATTGGAAAATGTGGTATTGGAAAGACCAGTTGGTGGCCATGGTGAAGACATTCCTGGATGGCTGAGAGAAGTGGATGGGAAAAAAAAGTATTATCATCAACACCAGGTTTAACCTTGCCTACAAACCCCACAGAAAGATCATCGGTTTGATGTTTCGTTATTCTAGGTACCTGTTCTGTTTCGCTGCATTGGTACTTGTACTCTCTTCATATATAGCTAATAAACCATTGAAGTGCGAGTTAACCATTTGATTTCTATATTTCATATCTCTATCGTGGTTATTAATGATTCAATCTCTTGGACAGCGACAATAACATTCGGATATCTTCTTGAAGTTTATCAGCTCTCCGTTCGGCTTGAGCCAAATCACCCTTTAATGCTGCCATATTGGCCCGGTGGGTTTCATTGATCAGAGCAACCTTTTTCTCATGTTTTAACCGGTATTGCTCATGGAGATAAACTTCAACTTCGCTAAGGGCATTATCTTTTGCTTCATTGACGCGAACTTGTTCTTGTTTAGCATTCTCAATCTCGGCGATCAAATGATCATTTTCCTCTTTCAATTCTCGAAGTTCATCATCATACCGTTGACGTTCACGAGCATGCTTTGTTGCTTGGATCTCAATTTCTTGTTGATGTTTCTGGCGAAGACTATGCAATTCTTGATCATATTCAACACGAAGATTCCACATTTCATCTTTGTGACGTCTCTGTGCTTTTTCCAATTCCTCGGATTTCTCATTTTGAAGTTGAACCACCTTTAGTTCCAAATCACCATTTTCTTGTTCAAGATTATTCACTTGCCGTTTCACTTCTAGATTTTCTTCTTCTTGTTGCGCCAATTGTTGACGTAACCGTTGTTCCAAAGTATATGCCTCTTCAAGCTTCAGAGTGACCTCTTCTTGATCAGAAAGATATTTTGCTCGCATTTCTCTATGACTTTCCTGTTCTTGTTCGAGGTCCTTACTAAGCTGTTCGATGAGAGCATCAGAAGCTTTGGCATCATTTTCCATCTGGATCATATCTTGTTCCATTTGATTGACTTGGGTCAAAATCCCATCAGCGTCCTTGGCATTCGTCTCTAATAGATGATTTCTTTCCTGAAGATTAAGGACCTCTTCTTGAATTTGGCGTAGTCGGTCATTAAGATTTTCTTTGATCAATCTTTCATTGGCAAGCAGACCATGAAGTTCATCAATCTCATCCTTATATGACGCTTCTTGATTAGTCAAATCTTGATACTGGTCATTAAGTTCTGAAAGTTGATCCTGGAGTTGATCGATTAATTGATTCTTATCATTAATAGTAGAACTCATTTCTTCCGCCAGTTGCTGTAATGATTCAACCTTATTCAGCAAATTCTCAAGGGTAATTGTTGTCTCTTCCATCTGGGAGTCATTTAGGGTGACTAATTCTCGAAGATTCTTGATTTCATAATTCAATTTCGACAACCGACTCTTGGAGGCCACCAACTCAGCTTTGCTTTGTCTTCGTTCTAATTCTTTATGCTTAAGTTCCACTTCAACTTCATTAGTTCTTTGTTTGGCAGAAGATACTTCTTGCTTTAATCTTCGCAAATCTTGTTCTAGAATTTCAATTCTATCTTGGCTAGATTCAAGTTTTTCGGTAATTGAAGCAGCCAATTGGTCGTAATCACGTTTAAACTGAACAGATAATGGTTCTTCATCTGTGACAATATTATCATCATCATCTTCTTCTTCGGAATCTTCATTAGAAGCTATTATTGGTAGGAGATCCGAAGCCTTGCTGCTGTTGTTGCTTTGCTTTTCCTTTAAGGGACTGGTACTATCAGTATCTTTGGGAGGCGAGGTGCGTACTGGATGATTAGAAGGAGGCAGCTTAGCTACTGGTTCTGTCCATCTTTCTGGAGTATTATAATCATCTGGAGGGGCCAACCGAGCCAACTGGGGGATGATAGTAACGTCACTATCTGATTTACTGCCATAGGTTAAACCAGATGAATGGTCAATGTTCAGGGTCATTGGTGACCGATTAGCGCTCGTGATCACAGTTTGCCTTGTTGACCCAAGATTTTGATGGTGATGAATCTTCCCCCCGACAAGACCGGCAACTTTTGAACCTCTTTTGATAGGAGAACTATCATCGCTGACTGATTCCATATCGGGATCAATGGCAGGAATTGATGGTCTCCGAGGTGGTAAGTGAATCTGATTGGAATGCTTTTGCCCAGTGGTAAACGGTGGCTGTGGAGGTTTACTGGTAGTTTTTGTAGCCAAAACTACCCGTTGGGAAGAAGAAAACGTTTGACGATGATAAACCTTTCTGGGAGGAGTATCTTCAGCAATAAGGGGGGTCTTGGTTAACGATCTCTTCTTTGGAAGAATTTTTGAAGGCTCCCCTTCTGAGCCTCTGTTCCTCGATGATGATGACGATGAATTCGAGGCATTACCATTTGTCGAGAACCTGGAACGAGGCACCTCTACAGGTGACAATTGTTCCTGGGACATTAGGGTACCGAAGGGATGTGGATATGGGGTACGCGATGTATGATAAAAACAATCTAAACGCGCACTACTAAAGACGCGTACAATTAATGGGTAATGACAGATGGGAGCCACCACTAATGTTGGAGGGGGATAATACCCTATTTAGAATTACAGCTATATTGTGTTTAAACTGTTGTATCCGTCTAATTTCGAGTAGTGACCTCCTTATGGCCGTTACCATCACATTACCGTGGTTATATACCCAAGGATGAAATGTACCCGATTATTTTATTCACGTACAAGCTAATCATATGATGACATAGATCGAATACCCCTAAATCAGTAATTCTTATTACTTACGTCATCAACCTCCGATCGATTTTGTGATCCCCCACATTCTCACTCTCGATCCCCCACGGTGGCACGGAGAAACCCTCCCACAAGTATACGCCGAGACAGCAGTTTTTCCGAATCTACCATCGCCATGAACGAAGTCAGAGAAAACACCGAAGCAAAGGAAACCCGCCTCCTTCAATTCAAAGCAGCCGATGCCTTTGAATTAGGATCTCTTACCCGTGAACAAGTGATGTCGTCATTCCCTAATCAACCAGCGGTGATCAATATTACCTTAGCCCTGGGACAAGTGGTCTTTCATGCTACCACCAAGTTTGCCGGTACCAATTTGGATAACGATCAATGGATCAAACGTAAAACTGCTTCGGTAATTAGATTCGATTGTCTGACATTATATTTGGGGAGCAAATTGGCCAAAAAGGAAAAGCTGTTGGAACAAGCAAACTATTGTCTGGAAATTGATTATGCCACTCATGGTGGTGGTGTCCCCATTCGTATTAATGGGTTTGATGGCGTGGTTGCTGTGTTGGTTGTAAGTGGGCTTAAACAAGAAGAAGACCATCAAATGGCGATTGTCCTGCTTAAACAATACTTGGCAATCCAACAACAAGCTAATTAATTTGTTTGGTAATTTGTTGGGGATTAATTTCTTCAGTTGAAAACAAATCTATCACGCCATCAAGCTTGGGCCACACTTCATTGGTTAATCGTTGTTTTTCCTCCATTTTAAATGGAGAAAGAACCCATGACGCCATGGTATCTTTGGAGGCATTTTGCGGTTTAGGTCCAATACCAATACCTAGTTTATACACATTAAAATCTTGACCTCTCGATTGTAACCATTGAAAGAGACTTTTAATGCCATTATGACTATCATTCTTTTTCAATGATGCTACTCTTAATTTCCCCAATGCCAATTCAAAGTCATCATATACAATGACAATGACATCATGGGCTAGATTAATCCGATAATCATTCACTGCTGCCTCGAGGGCTTTTTGACTTTCATTCATATACGTTCCCGAACGGACATAGATGACACCATCACTTTCGGTCAGGGAATAAAGTTTATGTTTGGTTAATTGTTTAGCACTGGTAGCTAATTGACCAAGTGCTAGATGGCCAACACTATGTCGATTCGAAGGTCCAGGGTTGCCAATAGAAATCACTAATATTGTCATAATTGCCGGTTATGAGCGATAATGGTAGAATTTTCTTCATACCTTGATAAAGTCGCGCACACGTACCAATTGGGATTACCATGAAGCAAGAAGTGGAAGCCTCAATTAATGATACTACCAAGGATGATTTGGTCGAAAATCATGTTGATAATGATAAGGTGACTAATGATAAAGTTGTAGACGGTGAAGCTGCGGTTGATGAGGATAATGTCTCCGCGGTTGAACCCTCAACCAATGAAGATCCCGATCAAGACCCTGACGCAGTTGAAGACAAGGGATATATAGAGCCAATGATGGAAAAAGAAGAATCAATTCAACATGATAATGAAGAAGAAACAATCCCCGATGAACCTCCAACCGAAGAAACCAAGGAAATCACTGAAACGCCAATCGAAGTATCTGAGGCAACCGAGGCTATTGCCGAACCCGATGATTTCGATGATGATTTCGATGATTTCGATGAATTTAACGAATACCAAGAACATACCGATGAAGTTGATCACCAAATTAACTCATCAGTAACCAAATTGTCCCTTAATGATGATAATGGCATCTTCCCTCCTTCATTATTCAAGGACCGTCAAGCATACCTAACAAAATTAGATGAAGTACTTCTACAAGTATTTGATACTCTAGAGGTTAATAATAACCCCCAACAAAATGAAAGTGGATCATTATTGGATGAACGGTCACAACAAGTATTCCAAGAAATCGCCAGGATCCCCCGACTCAACCCAAGTAATTGGCTTCGGCTGAATATCCGACATAATCTTTTGATTAATCTTGGTATCCCGATTAATTTAGATGAAACCACATCTACGGGACATGGTCTGTTTACGGCAAAAGATACCACGCCAACAGAAGAACTGATCGATTGGAAGGGACTCCCAATTCCATCATTTGAAAGTCTAAATTACGATCAACAAACCATCGACGACCTTATAGCTGATTCTCATAACATCTTGGCAAGAATCGAAACCGATAACCTCACCAACTCGTCTCAACAATTTCTTAGCAGTGCCCCGGAAGATATCGTTGATGCCAAGCTCCACTTGTTCAAAAGAAATTATGATGAATTATTAAATCTTGCTAGTGTTTGGCAAAATCAATTAAAGAGCCAAACCCAAAGCACTGAGATTTATGGCGAGGTAGTTCAAAGTGTCATTGGTTATAATCAAAAGAAGCGTCGGGAAGAAATGCTTGAAGAGAAGATGAAAAAGACCCATCACTGATGCCTCCAATCATTGATTGTTGATTGGGGTTGGTTATTATATATGTTTACAAAAATTTCGCAGCCGTGCACGGGGCTCAACACCAGTGCATGACCAAAATGAGAGATATCGTCAAATGACAAGATAAATAATGACCCGAGGATTTCATCGAGAATAACGTTTTCTCTATAAACTAAATACAGATCTCCCCCGTTACCCTTTAAATGATTTTTATCCCGTTATTGGTCCCATACCCTTTATTTATAATTAGCAATCACTCTGTTGACGCGCGACCCTTCGTCGTGTCCTTTTTACGCGAGCGATCCAACGAGGTTTCTAACGAGTGATGGTAGAATTATCGGACTTTCAGAGGCAGGAAAAAGTCGGTGAAGGTACCTATGGGGTGGTATACAAAGCCCTCGACACTCGTCATAATAACCGGGTGGTTGCCCTCAAGAAGATTCGATTAGAACTGGAAGATGAAGGGGTGCCCCTGACGGCAATCAGAGAAATCTCATTGCTTAAAGAAATGAGAGACGATAACATCGTTCGTCTTTATGATATTATCCATCTGGATTCTCATAAGTTATACCTTGTGTTTGAATTTTTGGATTTGGATTTAAAAAAATATATGGAACTGATCCCCACGGGGGTTGGTCTTGGAGCTAATATGGTGAAAAGATTTATGAACCAATTAGTCAAGGGGATCAAGCACTGTCATAGTCATCGGGTGCTTCATCGGGATTTAAAGCCTCAGAACTTGTTGATCGATAAGGAAGGTAACTTGAAATTGGCCGATTTTGGTTTGGCAAGAGCATTTGGGGTCCCCTTGAGAGCTTATACCCATGAAGTGGTTACGTTATGGTACCGGGCACCCGAAATTTTGTTAGGGGGTAAACAATATTCTACTGGGGTAGACATGTGGTCGGTGGGGTGTATCTTTGCCGAAATGTGTATCCGGAAACCGTTATTCCCTGGTGATTCGGAAATCGATGAAATTTTCCGGATCTTTAGAATATTAGGAACGCCAACTGAAGAAACTTGGCCCGATGTTGCTTATTTGCCTGACTTTAAACCAACATTCCCCAAATGGAAAAAGAAGAATTTGAAAGAATTTGTCCCCCTGTTGGATACCGATGGTTTGGACTTACTTGAGAAGATGTTGGTTTATGATCCAAGCAATCGGATTTCGGCAAAGAGAGCTTTAGTCCATCCTTATTTCAATGAAAGCAATTACCGAGGAGAACCAATGCAAATGGCCAATGGCGGTCACTAGATACATAAAGTAAAACAAAGTACAATAGATAGAATAGGAATTTATGATTATCATGACATCTATACTCTATACTAAAGATTGTCTTCTTGGTTCAAGAATGAGCTCTCCTAATGGTTTGTCAGAAATACCATTATTAATATCAAATACCGTCTTCCCTCGAACGATGGTTTTATCAACTCTTCCCGTGAATTCCATACCATCATAGGCGGTAAGCTTATTCTTAAAGAGAACATCCTTATTCTTGATCGTCCATTTGGCGGTTGGGTCAAACACCACTAAATCAGCATCCATGCCTATTTTGATTTCACCCTTTTTATGAGATAATCCAACTTGACGGGAAGTGTTTTTCGAACACCACCTTGAGATTTCAGTAATCAGCACTGGAGGCAGTTGTTTAAGGCCTTCAGTATGTAAAATGGGTAACCCAAGCCCAACTGAAGAAATCCCTCCCCATGCCTTGAAAAAGTCAGCATGGCCAACTTGTTTAAGATCAGGAGTACATGGAGAATGATCAGAAACAACCGTGGTTACCACTCCTTGTCTAAGAGCTTTCCAGAGATTTTGTCTGTTCTCTTCTGACCGGATTGGAGGACAACATTTAAAGTGAGTACAACAGTTTTCAATGTGTTCTGCCAGTAATGATAAATAATGGAAGCAAGTTTCTGCCAGTACTGGTAACCCCTTCGCTTGGGCCAGGTTAAGCATGGGTACTGCTTCTTGAGTAGCCAAATGTACGATATGAAGAGGGATATTTGGGTTTTCTTCGGAGCATTTGATGACTTCACCAATAGCAAGTACTTCAAAATTATCTGGTCTCAGTGCCAAAAATGTCGAATACTCCTTGGGATCTAAATCAGCCAACTTACCCTCATCAAAATCGTGGGGTTCCATTTCAGCATGAAACATCAAGAGAGTCAGTTCTCCATCGACAGTTTTCATTGCTTTACGGATGTATACTGGGTCAATCGCTGGGAATTCATCAACCCCCAGATTAATCAAAAACCCTTTGAATCCTCTAATCCCCATCCGAATCAATGGTTGAAGGTCATCCAAATTATCAGGCACTAAACCCCCCCAAAAGCCAACATCAACCCATGTTTGATCCCTAGCAGCATCAAGTTTAAGGTTAAAGTTGGCAACAGTTGTTGTTGGGGGGATAGCATTCAATGGCATATCAATCACGGTGGTCACCCCTCCTGAAGCAGCTGCTTGAGTTCCCGTAGCAAAACCTTCCCATTCAGTTCTCCCAGGTTCATTTAAATGAACATGGGCATCAACAATCCCCGGCATAATCACCTTAGGGGACACATCTTCAATCTTTTCAACGTCATACTTTGACACCAGATCTAACGACACCACTCCGGGCAAAATATCAATGATGGTACCAGTTTTTGAAGAAATAACAACAGTGGCGGGCTTTAACTCATCACCAAGGATGACATGGGACAGGGCAAGAGCACGAGACATTATCAATGTGATATGTATGGACGTGTCTTGGTTTATAAGGTCACTATCGGAAATATCCGAGAGCCGCACATAATCGGTAGTGGGGAAAAGATTAATGTGGGGAATTAGTACACAATAATAATTAGTTGGTATTATTTAAAATAGAAGTGAATGTATTTTTATTACAAAAAGTTACCTCGCCAATTGATCGGTAGCCCATAGCCTTTATTTACTACCCAATGGCTAATACATCTTGATAAGACGAATGTGCGAGTTAGAAAAGATAACGTCAATGCAAAGAGACGTATTCAAAAGGTGGCACACTTAGTATTAGTGATTATTCTCTGCACCAACAGCTCATTAATTATTAAAACCGGTAAATGGGGGCTTAAGTGATACCGATCCAGTTGAAGGTAGCGTTCTTTGATGGGTAACGAAATATGTGAATGAATGCTAAAAATATGAACAGATGGGGTCATTATTATCATCCGATTTAATCCTTTGTTACTCTCCATGAGGAAATTGGGAGCGATTGTAAGTAAACCAACTTTTTCTTCACCCATATAAGGATAAAGATCCCCAAAATTATACAAATGGCATTTGTATAGTAATAACCATCTCTAACAAACACCTCCACGCCTCCATTTTTCTTACATTGCTGTTTAAGATCCTCCAGGGTCAATGGGTATTTGTCACCAGTGATTGGTTGACAGTACAGCTCAGTAAAATGATCAATCATCCAAAGAATGACAATCTTAGGCCAAGTACCACCTAAGTTCAGCAAGGTGTTCAAGGTGGTCATATAGGTACCCCCAATTGTAGGGTCAGCAATCTTGGTATGGAAAGCACATAACGAAACAAATTGAATGGTTGACATGAACGACCCTAACAAGTGTTGAAGGATAATGACAACAAAGTATGTCATAGATACTTTACCATCACTTGGGAAGAAGTAAACAACCACTTGAGCAAGCATAGCTGCCACCAATCTACCAATAAACCCGATAAACCAAGGTTTCAATGGTGATTTACCTTGAGACCATCTAGCAGCATAATAACCAAATAAAATCTCAAATGGGAAATCAATAAGCACCGTGATTGATAAATCTTCTTTGGATAATCCTTTTTCCAATA
Source organism: Diutina ranongensis (nom. inval.) (assembly GCA_030569815.1). Classification (NCBI taxonomy): domain Eukaryota; kingdom Fungi; phylum Ascomycota; class Pichiomycetes; order Serinales; family Debaryomycetaceae; genus Diutina; species Diutina ranongensis (nom. inval.). The sequence goes on from JAJMLP010000001.1 coordinate 279,083, forward strand.
ATTTCAAGTTGGTGGCACTTTCATTAGCTTGAAAGCCAAGCTTGGCTAATAATAAGATAACGACAAAGATTTGTACGTTGGGGAGCTTGAGTACTTCATACATGGTAGAATATACTTGGGATAATTCACCAAGCTTACCTTTCCAACCACCGATAGGCTTGTTATTATATATCAGCTCATTCTTTGCCTTTTCTTCCTCCAATCTAAGTTCATTGGTTCTTTGCAAATGACGAGGATCTTCAGGAACGAACCATACCACCACCGTGATTAAAAGATAAGCCCACCCCCAGAATAAAAGGTATTGACCAAGGGAAAAAAGACCACTATCGATAGGAGTATTCCGGAGGTATTTGTTAGCAAAATCAGGCGAAGAAAGAGCCAAAAAGATTGTGAACGACATGAAATAACCAGTATTAATGCCGATGGTTTGTGCCGTCAGGGCAAAACTTAACAGATCTGGGGAGAGACATGTCAATGCCCAACCATCAACGGCAATATCTTGAGTGGCACAAAAGAACACCAATAATAAAAACGTGGTCGTAATCTCGGTTAAATGATTGATGGGATCTTCCAAAAGGTGATCAATCTTCCCACCAAGGAAAATAAGGGTAATCCCCAGAATGATTTGTACGGGAACAATCCACAGCTTTCTCCGACCAAATTTTTTCAGGTACATTGAATCAACAATGGGAGACCATAATAATTTCAATGAGTATGGATAAGCAGCTAATGAGAATACCCCCACTTGAGAATACAGGAGTTTCAGTTTAAGGATAAACGGAATCAGGCCAAAGGCAAGACCAACAGGCACCCCTTGAAGAAGATAAAGAATTACCAACACAAAGAATGCTGGTCGGTCAACTGCTTTCAACAGTTGTTGCTTTTCATTGTTTGACTTTGGATGCAACGCCAGGGAAGCAGCGACGTCTTGAGTAGCATAAGGAAGGAAACCATCGGATGTAATAGGGTTATCATTGAGAGGATTATCCATAGACACCGTCGCCTGACGTTTATGGACACTTGAACTCATGGAGATATCGTTTCTGGTGGTTGCAAAATGACACGCGTTCTAAGATTAGCGAGCAAAGTTTAAACTTAGGGCGTGGGCAGGATAACGACCACAATGGAAAAGTTGTTTGAAACAAACAACAAAGAGGATTGTTTATTTTTGGCGAGATGATTTCATCTTGGCTATAGTTTAGGGCTAGATTGGTGAGTCATTGAATGATTTTTATCGGGGCAAAAAAGTGACGTAATCGAAGTTATTTAAATGAAAAATTAAACCACTTCAATTGTAGAAGGACGATATATCCTAGAAAGAAATATCTATGATATCAATGACCGTCTACCCCAATTGTAATGACCCCACCTTACCGGTATCGTTGACACCTAAACTCAACATCCGCGCGAACGAACAACTGTCACTCAACAACCACCCATATGTCAACCCTTTCTAGACGTCGTGGGGCCAAATCCACCGATGGACCTCAATCTCCACTGACGCTGGCTCCTCATCAAACCCCTATTGATGGTGATTCTTCTAATAATAACGACCATAAGATTGGCTATGATGATCAAGACATTCGAGACCCTAGTGAATTACAACAACCATTATTGACGCTCATGGAGGAAGTGTTACTTATGGGATTAAAGGATAAAGAAGGTTACCTTAGTTTTTGGAATGATAATATCTCCTATGCTCTTCGAGGGTGCATTTTATTGGAATTGGCGTTTCGGCAAAAGATTACTCTCGTCAATGATCCTGCCCGTCGTCGATTCGAATTAAGTGATAGATTGGTTGAAGTGATTGATTCTACCCCTACTGGGGAAGTTTTATTGGATGAAGCACTTAAAATCATGAAATCAGATGAACTGCACTTGAGCGTCAACCTGTGGATCGATTTGTTGAGTGGGGAAACTTGGAACTTGATGAAAATTAACTATCAATTAAAACAAGTGAGAGAACGATTAGCTAAAGGGTTGGTGGATAAGGGGATTTTAAGAACCGAGCGGAAAAACTTTATCTTATTCGACATGGCAACTCATCCCGTGGCCGATAAACAAGTGAAGGAATTCATTAAAAATAGAGTGTTGGCACTCTTAACTCAAAGAACAGTGGAATTGGACCTGGTATGTAACCCCCAATTCCCTAAAGAAACTTCGTTCAAATACTTACGGCTGGTGGCTCTCGTGTGTGGGTCTTATGCCGCTAACGTGTTGGAAAATGTCTTGATGCATTTGAACTATGATAAACGAGATCAAGCTTTTGCTCGTGCCGATGAAATTTTACAAGACTATAGCGAGTCTCCTTTCAATAATACTCATGCCAGTCCCTTGGGATTGGGACAAAACTTGGCTCAAGAAATCGACAACGAATGTAAGCAAGCGGGGGCCCTGGAGCTTCAATTGGAACTTATTGCTGCCATTTTCTCGGTGTTTGCCCGCATGGATTCAATATTATAGATGTAATAGACATCATTACTGGTTTAAATATGTATATATTGATGTTTATCATTCTATTTACAATAGGTCAGTTATCGTCCTTCTTATCTCCACCAAATAACTTACCCAAGAACCCCCGAAGCTTGCTTGGGGCACAATCCTTATCCTTTAATTCTTCAACCCCCTTTTCGATATCGTCCAAATCGATGTGGGTTTGCCCGGGAGTCCGCTTAGCATTCTTATCGCCAACAGCATCAGCAAGAGCTTCGAGTAAAGCCGTTTGTAATGGTGTTTCAGGAACAATGGCCTTGACATTAAGTACCACTTCCATATCACCCCGATTCTGAACGTTACGATTAATGGGCACCCCCTTATCAGGAATGGTCAACTTACGACCATTTTGAACCCCAGGTCTCACCTTAAGTTTAATTTGAGCACCATCAATAGTGGGGACGATGATTTCCCCACCAAGAGCAGCAGTAGTCATTAAAATATCTTCCTTAATCACCAAATTGTTGCCTTGACGAGTAAACTTTTGATCGGGCTTAACCAGAATCCGGACCAAAAGATCACCATGACGAGTATGGTTATAAGCATCCTTGGTAATAAATGGGGCATCCCCAGCGCCGGGGACTCTTAATCTCAGGCCATCGGAAATCCCGGGGGGGATATCCACCGTGGTCAGCTTGGGTACTTCTTCAACCCCCTTACCATGACAAGTGTTACATTGATCCAGAGGAGGAATGACAACCCCCAGTCCACCACAAGTACCACAAGTCAGTGCCATATGGAACCCACCAATGATATGAGTCAGTTGACCAGTACCATGACAAGTGGGACAAGTAGTCTTCTTCTTACCAGTTTTAAGACCCAGACCCAGACAGGTATGACAAGTATCGACAGCAGAATAATTAATCGTCGTTTTGGTACCAAAGATGGCATCCTTAAATGGGATTGATTTAAGCACTTCAATATTATCCCCAACATGTTCAGTAACAAATCCATGAGAACCACCACCTCCCAGAGTACGACGACCACCTCCAGTATAAGCTTCCTTGAATAAATCTTCAAAGTCAAACCCCATTCCAGCAAAAGGGTTACCAGCAGCCCCGCGACCAAACCCACCAAAAGGATTACCACCATTACCAAAGGGATTACCACCACCAGCAAAGGGATTGGCATTACCCAGAGAGTCAAATGCATTGGGACCAAATTGATCATATTGAGCCCGCTTTTCCTTATCGCTAAGAAGTTCATACAGCTCTTGGATTTTATGGAATTTGGTTTCAGCATCAGGTTCTTTATTTACATCAGGGTGATACTTTTTAACCAATTGATAGTATGCCTTTTTGATGTCTTTTTGGTCTGCCAGCTTATCGACCCCAAGAGTTTTATAAGGGTCGAAATCAAGTAACGATGGCTTCAGTGGGTGAAAGCGACGAATGGGGAAGATACGCTTGGGGACAAACAGCCGTTTAATACAACATGTTAACCGTGAACGTACCGGAGTGGGTACGAATAATCTTGGTATTGTCATTATGACGACTTGAGGATATCGATGTGCCTATATATAGGTGAAGGAGGGCCCAAGTCGGAGAAGGTTCTAGATTGCTCGTGCGAGAGGGGTGAGAAATGGAAAAAAGAAGCGATGATGGCAAGTGGGTGAGGATGATAAAATGTAGACAAAAAGAAGAGGAGTTCAATGGAGACAATAGAGGTATTGTCAATAATCATAGGACTGAGTGTTTAATCCCCTGGCTAAATGGCAATCCAATAAAGTTTAATCTCGGAGAATGCGGCAAGCAACGAGTCAATTGGAAATCAACCCGAATCAAGGGTGGCGGAGAAAACGTCTCTATTAATCAATAATTTCAAACAATTTCAGCAATCTTTGATTTAGCAACCATATTAGGCCAACTACATCATGCTTTAACCCGGATCACGTGACCGGGAATCTCCATCAAATCTCAAAGGGTAAGAAAGGTTTCGCGTTATCAACCAACTCCAACTAACTATGGCAAGACATAAAGAATCGGCGAGTGAACTGGAACTGGCAAGATCATCATCCAACGTTACTACAACCATCAAAGGAGGGGCTCGAGCCAAATCCCAAGCGGCATTTGCTGCTCAACAACAATACCTTTCCAAACATATCAATTCCAATGGACCTCAAGATCAACCCAAGATCAACCCTCTAGATTTTGATAAATTCAGTGAAGAAGAACTTGATAATTATAATCAACGATTTCTGTTGGGATTACCTCCACTGATTCTGATTAGTGAAGATGTGTTACTGCTGGCCATCGGCAAGAAAACTCAATATAAACGCAATCCAACGAGATTTCTGGGAGGAATCACCAAACCTGATTTAGCCGCCCATTGCAAGAATCATTTTAACCAATTACCGGTTAAAGAAAATGAAATCATCACTAGCTTTTTGTATAAAGTGAAACATCAGGATCAAGATTTCAAGTTGACATTTAAATGATGGCAAAAATGACGATGGATTAGCTAATCAATGACTGACGACGATTTGCTAGGGTTAATTTAACTGTATTATAGGATCGACGATCCGCATGAAATGAACATGATAATGATGAAGACAAATAAAGAGTACCAAGCATGGAGGTAATGAACAATGCATATTAAGTGATAATGGCTAGTTTAAACTAATTACCACAGTAACATCATCTTCATTGACTCGTGGTTTTTACTGTAGGATCCCGAGACACCCGCATCCTATATACACTTGATTGCGAAGGACGATATGATGTGACTTAGACAAGTAGTAAACAGGTATAAACACCACATCAAAATAACAACCCTCTACTTCCCCATACAAATACACGTCGACGTATTGCTTCTATTCCTTAACGTGATTCTCCTGTGATCGTCACCCTAGCACTCCCAGCACCAAACCCTCTCGCACTAAATTTTCATCTCACGGCAAATCATTACGGTAATCTTAAACTACATCTAATACAACCATGTCATTACAGATGCCTCAGGTGCCCAATGCGGGTCTCTTTAAGCCTGGGTTTACCGCCATGTCTCAAGCTGACGGTGCCATTTCCCGGAATGCTGCTGCTGTAAGGGAAATCTCCCTGATGGTGGCAACGCTGATGGGTCCCCTGGGCAGAAACAAGATTATTGTTAATAAGCATGGTAAGACTTTCGTCACTAATGATGCTGCTACTATGTTAAGAGAACTTGAAGTCATCCACCCCGTTGTTAAGATTTTGATGGAAGCGCTGAAACAACAAGAATTCGAAATGGGGGATAATACCAACTATGTCATCGTTTTGGCGGGGGAATTATTGACCATTGCCGAAAAATTGGTCACCATCGGTGTTTCTCTCCCCGAAATCATCCAAGGTTATAATGTCGCCGCCAAGTATGTCGCTTCTCAATTGGACAAATTGGTGGTTGAAGAAGTGACTCTGTTCTCCGATACCCAACAATTGATCAAGGTGATCAAGCCGGTGATTCTGGCCAAGCAATATGCTTTTGAATCCACCATCACCAAATTAGTTGTCGAAGCAGTTCAATTCATCCTCGACCCTAAAAACCCTAATCTGTTTAACATTGATAACGTCAGAGTGGTCAAAATTATGGGGGCTTCATTGGGTCAATCGGAAGTGGTCAAGGGGATGGTTTTCCCCAGAGAACCTGAAGGTCTGGTGAAGAAGATTAACCACAGAGCCAAGGTTGTTGTTTTCACCACTCCTATCGATATCTCTACTACTGAAACTAAGGGGACGGTTTTGTTACATAATGCCCAAGAAATGTTAGACTTTTCCTCTGGGGAAGAACAACAATTGGATCAAATGTGTAAGGAAATCAGTGACGCTGGGGTCGAGGTTGTTGTCGCTGGGTCTACCGTGGGAGACTTGGCGTTACATTACTTGAACAAATATGGTATTCTTGTGCTTAAGGTACCTTCTAAATTCGATGTCCGTCGGATTTGTAAGGTTTGTGGGGCAGTACCTCTTCCTAGATTGGGGGCTCCCACTCCTGATGAAATGGGGATTGTCGATGTCGTTGAAACTAAAGAAATTGGTGGTGATAGAGTCACTATTTTCCGTCAAGATGAACTGATCCTGAGAACTCTGACCATTATTCTTCGAGGGGCTACTCAAAACGCTCTTGATGATATTGAACGGGCAATTGATGATGGTGTCAATGCTATCAAGGGGTTAATTAAGGATGGCCGGCTTTTACCTGGTGCTGGGGCCATTGAAGCCGAATTGGTGAAGTTGGTGGAAAAGAAAGGTGAAGCCACTGCCGGGGTGATGCAATTGGCCATTAAGAACTTTGCCAAGGCATTTGAAGTTATTCCCAGAGTGTTGGCAGAAACACTGGGGGCCGATACCTCAGAATTTTTATCTAAATTGTATGCTGCTCATTCTGTTGAAGGTATCGACGGTCTCTGTGCCGGGATTGATATCGATGAAGATGATGTCACCGATGTCCGTCAATTGGGGATCTACGACTTGTTGGGTACCAAGAAGTTGGCCATTGAATTAGCTGTCGAAGCTACTAACACAATTTTGCTGGTTGATCAAATCATCATGGCAAAGCGGGCCGGTGGTCCAGTAATGCCTAAACAACCAAGACCTGGTAACTGGGACCTGGAGGATTAGGTGAAATATATATCTCCATAATAAGAAACAACAATTCGAAAAATACGTGACATTATCATAACAAAACTATACAAATCAAACTTTAAACGTTCATTCCACCGTAAACCATCACCCCATGAGTTGTTTTTCCAACAAATCGGCCAAATAGATCGATTCCTTATCATAATCAATGGCATTGATGCCGACAACTTGGTACCGAACTCTTTCTTGGTCGTTATAAGAATCCAATTTCGCTTTAAGTCTAATGTCATGCTCCAGCCAGACGGCGTTTTCGAATATCTTAGAACTGGAATCGTCGCCATCGACTTCTTCTTTTTCTTTCAATTTCATTACTTCGGTAGCAGTGTGGCCGATTAATTTTTGCCCATCTTCATCGAAAAAAGTGGCCCAGATTTGACCGGTGTGATCGAGTAAAGACGCAGACAACACATATCTATAGGTGGCTTCGGCATAGTTCTTGTCACAACGTTCACATCTCCATTCGTCATCACTTTGTTGTATCAACTTCTTATTGCAGTCACTTTGTCTACCATTGTATTCAACTTTGTTTGTACAAGCAGGATAGGCAAAAGTACTCGAGGTTCGAAGATATGATACCAGAGCCCTGATGGTGAAGAAATCAGGCTTTTCCGACTTACCCAAGTTGGAATCCATAGCTTCTTGAATGGTGATTCGTTTATCAATTTGGTTCGAACCGGTTCCATCCTTTTTCAAATCCTTAAATTGGGCATCTTTGCCTTCGTTGTCGAACCAACCCTTCAATTGATACAGTTCTGGAGATTCAGGATCAACCATAAACGAACCAGTTTGTGCCAAGGAAAGACTCCGAGAACCACCAAATTCACCAATCTTACACAGCTTAAATGCCACTACCAGCTTAGGGGCGGCGCTGAACGACCGAGCAGTTTGATTCCAAAGACCAACTTCAATGGCAAACCCAGTTTGATCAACAATGGTAAGAGCCCGCTTATCAAACAGATTACCCGATTTAGAAGTGATGGTTTGAGTAGAACCGGTATCTTTCAACACCCCGATGACATCGACAATGGAACCAACTTCTAAATTTTGAATTTGATCCAATTTAACAAAGTTATAATTGATCTTGGGGACATCGAGAGTGTCGAAACATTCCTCCCAAACGCAATCTCTATCCAATGAAAGTTCATAGGCATTGGCTAAGGGGTTGAATTTCTTATTTGCCGACTTGATAGTTGCCTTTGAGATGTAATATACCTTGCCTTCTTGCAATTCTTTTTCAACTTGTTCAGCCTTGGCATTGAAGGCAGTGGCTCTGATTTCATCTGATTCGTCCAAAAAGTGGACCGTTATCAACTTACCATCTCCCCGATTGTTACTCCAAGTTCTCATATCCAGCTTATAAGATACCCGAGCCCGAATGGTCCAATTGTTGGCATAAGGAGAAATGGCTTCAATTGCCATCACTTTCCGAGAACCAGTAGGTACCTTAGGAGGTTGAGCAACGGCTTTGGTCTCGGGTTCCACTTTTTCGTCATTAGATGCATCATTGGAAGGGGTGGTGCTTTGAGCCAATTCACTATTGGGCATTGAAATCAATTCATTTGGATTATTCTTGTAATAGTCAACCAAATTTTTCAATTCTGGCATTTTCAATTTTTCGCCAACAAGAGTCACCAATTCATAATTCTTAATCACGATCAAAAATTTCTTTTGAGCATCCATAATCGAGTAGTCCAATACCTTAAGTACGGCGTGTCTATCGACACCTTCTCTCTTCATTTGAGCAGCCACGTTTAATTCGGTATACCCTTGGCATTGCCATTCGCCATCAGATACTACAAGCCGGTATCTCAGATCTCCACTAGTAGCAGCAATGGGTTTAATATAGATAATTTCCACATTGAACGGGGTAAGGGTATCATTTTCATGATCCTTACTAAACACGTCTTTTAGAGCACCTCTAGTAGCCATAATTGGGGATGAAAGATAGATGGGATAGAAAAACAAGGAACGCGTCTGTTCACCACTCGCGCGTATCCAAGGTGTGCATACTATCCAACTACCACCATAGATTTAAAGTGGTGGAAACAACGGGTGGCAAAGGTTAACAATTATTGGTTATTTTTGGGTAGAAGGATAATGGGGATATTACCTGGACATAATTATTATCCAAATAAGAAAAGGATAAATGAACTTGGGGGCATCGCCACATCAATCAATCAAATTGTCATTGGACTTATAAAGTAGTTTCTAATCGGTAGAGTCGGGATTCTTTAAGATTCTTTACCGGTTTATCATTCCCTTTGGTTCAATTCCGATTGCAATCGCTGGCGTTAGTTATCATTACCAAACCCATCTCATGCGCATCCCAGTATCACCAACTTATGCCTAAATATTATTGTGACTATTGCCGGTCATACCTCACACATGATAAGCCAAGTGTCCGGAAAAATCATTTGACTGGTAAAACCCATATTAAGCTTTATTGTCAACATTATGAAACCAAAGCCAAAGAACAAGGGTTGTGGAACCCTAATGAAATGCCATATGAGATTACTTGGAAGTGGCTCAACGCTGGGGCTCCAGGGTCTGGTACCACTGGGCCTCAATCTATGCTCCCCCCTCCTCCAACGTTACCTGGATTACCCAATCCTCCTATGGCAGTAGTAAGGGATTTGAAAAGAGAGCAAAAGGCAATATATGACGCCAAACCAAAAGATCCATGGTAGTATAACCATATACATTATCCGTTCCCCAGTTATCGATGGTTCTTAGAGCTCAAGATGCTCGATTCAAAGGTTATTAGTTTGTTAACTGATCCAGGGTATTATTGATCCATAATACCCTGTCAATTTTGGAGTAGACTGGTATTTACTCTAAGCATTAATGAGATTAAATGATATTAATAATAATATCAATAATATAGACTCAATAAAGAAGCATCATCGTTATTAAACAATCGTTTAATAACATTGTTTACACTTTTGGTGGTTATGTGTAGGATTGTGTCACGTGCCCCTCGCACCAAGTTCAAGCACACACACACCATCAACCTCATCCCCATGATTTGGAACCTGGCGGTATTCGGCGAATGTTACGCCTACATTCAAAATAGGGGGTACGTTCTGACCGCCGATATTGGTACCATAAAGGGGGACTTGTCCCAATTACTCATAACCCCCCCACGACTGGAATCAAGTCGGGCAAAAGTCGCAAATGCAAACAAGCCGGTGGAAATTGGTGATGAAACCATCGAGTTCAATACCGAATTCGTGGAAGCCATTTCAATTTTATCAGGACAATTAAGTCTAGATGAAGTCGAAACCGCCTCTCTTCTTTTGGACGGTCAACACCAAGCCCAAATCAGAGGGGTAACCTTGATCGATGCCAGTTATATGATTTATTATCAACGGTATCAGTTGATCATTGAAATCGTCACTTATTTAATCAGTCGTCGTCAACTTGAATTGATTTCTTTGACTCCTCAGCAATTATTGGAAAAAGTGATCACTTCTTTCACCAAGATTTACTCATTATTGTCGGCAATCAATACTTCCATTGACAAGCAAAAGGTTACTCTGGATATCACCGATTTATCCTTTATTGAATCTATTCGGTTCCAACGGTCCCAATTATGGGATATCCATGAAAAATTGGCGACATTGTTATTCGTTCTCATTGATACCTATGATGAAATTGCCACCGATGCTACCCTCACAAAATTAACCACACATATCAAGTCTCTGTTGGATGAAACCGACTCCGAAGTGCTTCATTATATCCCTGCTCTTTTGGCTGTTGTTAACAAGGGATTTGCCCTGGTGCAAGTGACTGAAGCTATATACAAAACTATCACCACAAGTTTGGATGCCGATCAAAAACTCACCCAGAATAATGATATTATTGATTTGGCCAATTCAAAGCTTAAGGGGTTTGAATTACTAGCAGATGTGGTGTTCTTGACTAGATTTATTGGTTGGTGTAAGGATGACGAGCAGCGGTCGCGAAAGTACAATTTCCGGAAGGATATCTTAAGGTACATTGAATTACTCATCAGTTATGGGGTGATGGAGGTAATTTTAAGTTATGGTGCCGAAACTTCGATTGCTGATGTTGACTTCTATGGTGCGTATGATTTTAGAGGGTTATTACAACGTCAATACCCTAAGCTCATCCCAGCAAAGTTTGTATACCCTGGTACTGCCGAATTGGTGGCTGCAGCAAAAAATTCTCCTGCTGTTTTGCCTAATATCAATCTTTTGGTCAATGTGAACGATTTGAAGATTTCTCCCGAATTTAGCAACGATTTGATTGTCGGGTATTTCCATGAATTCTTCTGTGACTTCATTGGCAATGCTGCAATTGTTTTAACATCCTTGCGGGATAATGAAGAGGACTTCTTATTGGCTAGTAAGCAAGAACCGGAAACTCGTGACGATAGAATTGCTAATGACAGTGCTGAAGGTGATAATAGCGGTGCTCTGAGCGTTTCGACGGTTTCGACTTCTAGAACTGATTATCCTAGTTATAATATGGATACTATTGCTACGAAGCTGGAGCTTGAAAGGTTCTATTTGGCTTTCACTTACATTTATACCAACCGGTCACAACTTACTCAGTTACTTTGGGATGATGAAAATACTCATATCAATCTTGTTGGCTTCATCTCTTGGGGTCTTAAGAATAACACCCTGCTGTTAATCAGTGCCACCTTTTGCATGTTAATGGGGCTGTTCGCTCTGGCAGGGGCTGCTGCTGCCGTCAAGTTATGGGATATCCTTGTTGAGAACAATAATAGTCTCAAAAAGAATGATTACCTGACCATTTCTATCGATCTGATTATCGATTCATTAACATATTATGCTACCGCCCTTTATGACTCGGTGGAACATGACGTTAGTGAACAGTTGAAGTTACGACAAAAGAGACATGAAGGATTATTCCTGCGTCCTAGCGGTGCCAATGGGAATGACACTGGGTTGACGGTGATTGAATATGCCGAAGACGCCGTCGTGTTCATCCTGGGGTTTGTTCTGTTGATCCTGCTGATTATAAACAACTTGGGACCTGATGATCATTGGAGACTGCTTGAAATCCGTACTCGTTCATTTGAACGGCTATCACCGGTGGTTATTGAATTTTTGGCCCTTGATAACATCACAACGGCGTTGTCTCTGATTGACTCGACCTTTGGCCATAAACAGACATCTGGTGCTCTGGTAAGACCCACACCAAGAATTAACGTTTCCCCGGAAAACAAGATCGTGATTTCTAATTTGATGTTGACATTGTTGAAGACATTCGCTCATGGTACAACCAATTTGGCGTTAGTCCACAGGGTCTGGGAACTTGTTGACAGATGGATTTTCCATTCTTTGGGTTCTCTAACTGCCAAGGGACTGACATCTACATCTGCTTCTACCAATAATAGCCAGATAAAACGTCCGGGAGCCACTCTGTTACCTACGAGAAAGATAATGTCAACTCCTCAAGGGTTTTTGACGACAATTGGCCTGTATTCTCAAGCAATTGTATTTGTCGATCTTATTGGTGAGTTACTAACTCAAACCCCTACTTATGATACTAAATTAGTGCTTAAGTACCCCGTTGATTTAGGTATTGGCTACCGGCCCCATAACATGGTAGGTATTTGGCCTTACATCGAATTCCTTGTCCAAGAATTATTGGTCAAACTGGGTGAATTGGAAGCTGAAAATGCTCGCCAAATGCGTCGTCGTGTGGTGCTGGTACTTCGTGATGCCATTGTTCTGATTGATTGGAAATTATTTGAATATATCGCCCCCAAAGCTATACCCAAAGATCTTAATTTGAATAATGTTGTGGATAATCAAGAAGGGGTACCTATTGATTGGGTTACTTATGTCAAATCTCATCAAGGTGTTGCTGTACTTTCGGCATTATTTGATGGCAAACCTTTTGGGGCGTTGTGTGAATTGATTTCGCTGGGTTCTTCAGATAATGGTGAAGAAAATATGGAGGTTGTGGAAGCTGCAGTGATCTTGTTGAAGAATTTATTGGATAATCAAGATGTCTTCTTAAACAAGTTGTCTCCTATTGTAAAGGATGACAGCAATCGCTCACCGTTGTTTGATCTGATTTACATTCCCTATTGGGTCGGTACCGCGGGTGTGAACCTGTTCACCGAGTTATTATCATTTAACTTATCAGCGGTTGTGATGGTGGCTGTTTATGTTGGTAGCAATTTGGCATCATTGGCAGAAGCTCTGGTGGATGTACTTACTAAGGTATCTGATTCATCGGCTTTTGGGTCTATGATTCCTCCCCTGGCAAATGCTCTGGTCACCCCTCCTCTTCTTCATTCAAACAGATTACTTACTGCTTTGATAAATGTTGATGAGCTGCCTCGGATTATTGCTGGTTTCATTGCTCAATTCTGTGAAGGTGTTAATAATGTTGATGGTAACGGTGATGCCCTCAGGTTTAAGATTCTCAAGTTTTTGCAAAAGCAATTAAATCTTGGCAAATCATCTCGTCCAACAGTTGCTCATTTCATTTTAGGGTATCAAGTTTTGGGCGATCAATTGGTTCCTCCTACTGACTATGAACTGACAACTCTTCTTCAATGCTTATTGAAGTATCTTATTTTCAATTTGTCATTATTGGGTGAGGTCGATTGTAGCGCTGGCAATGTCCACGTCATTGATCATCTGCCGGCACAATTTGCTCTGATGTGTCTTCAAATTATTGTAACCCTTGCCAGTGACTCAAGCACTGGTGTAAGTGCTTTGGGTTACATTCGGAGGATTGAACCAAACCTCTTTGAATCGGTGGTTCTGGCACTCCAAAATGTCGATGATACTACTCTTTGGACCGGAGTCACGTTTAATGGCAATCTTGAACTCGATTACGACAATGAGTTTGTGCTCAATGATCCCGCTGCTGATACCTTGATTCAATTTATTCATTTCAGAACTGCTGTGGTTAAGTTCCTTACCCTTGAGATTTCAGCGGCACCATTGATACTGACTAAGCAGTTCTACAGAGATTTGGTCGTCAATTCTCCTAGACAATTGGTGACTGGGTTGCCAAAAGCGCTTGGTTTGTTGGACATTTTTAATTACAACTTCTCCAACTTTGACACGCTTACATTTGAACACTTGGCTACTGATTGTAATATTTCCGTTCTTGCCAATGAAATCAAGGTGGGTGTCCAAGGTGAAATTGATGTTCTGGTGGTTGATAAAGTAATTGCTGTTGAAAATCAGAGTAAAGTTCCCAAGACTTTACCATCGATGTTACCCCCAGTGAATACTAGTGGATCTAACTTGGACCGTTTTATTTCCCGTCAAACCAAACCTTATGGTTCTTTGGTTGCAGCTCCCAATACTTCATTGACGTCGTTGTCGGCTCCTCTGGCACCTCAATTCTTTGATGCCCTGCTGAGAGTGTCCCTGCTTGCCGTGGGACCACCTTCTCCCGCATCAACCCCTACAATCAAGCCACCATCACCTACCAGTGAACAATTGAAAGTATCACCATTGCTCCGCAGATTCTATATTTTGCTGTTAACAAGGGCTGCTCAACTTGATTCGTTAAAGGGTTGGTGTCGTCTTATTGAAGTGGTATTAGGTGAAGACCCAACTGATCCTAGTGCTGGTGAATTGATTCTTGAAGTTTTCCAAGCAATTCTACCCAAGGTAAATGATTACCTTGATGGAGATACTGCATTCTCAGAACAATTGATTGGGTTGTCGGTGGTTTTATTCGATCAATATGATCAATTCAGCGCTGCTATTTCAACCTCAAGCGAAGATAAATTGGCGGCGGTTGCAAGATTAATGCCTCTTTTCATTCTGGGTATTACTGGTATACTTAACCTGAACCTGTCCCCTGGGTTACGTTCTGATCTTTATGTGTTGTGTACCAAGTTCTTATCCAAGGCATTTGGAATTTCTCAACTTGAAATCAGTGCCCAAAAAATTGTTTGCAGCATCGTTAAGAGACTTGTTCTGGTGGTAGCTAATGATGCTATCTCTTCTGAAGGTCCCCTGAGGGTGACGCTGCTTGTGTTTTTGGAAGCGTTGGTTCACTTGGCTCCTAGGGAAATCGTCGATGAATTAGTTCATACCAATTCATTACAATTGTTAGTGATGCTGATGAAGAGCACTGATGATATGATCCAAATGGCACATAAGCATCAAAAGGGGGTGTCGATCGAAAACCTTGTTCTTGAATTGGTGGCATTTAAATCCACCTTGTACTTGCTTATTCGGGTTGGTCAACACAAGCAAGGTGCCCTCTGTCTTATCCAACTGGAAGTGTATGCTATTGTATTGCTGCTTAAGATATTACAAGTTGATCCTGATTTGGGTATCTGCCTTAATATTGATGATTCTCATGATGACGTTCGGATTGACCTTGTCGTGGATACCCCGGTCGGTCTTACCGATATTATTACCCCTTCATCTAATACTTCTGATTCCCAATCATTGCTGTATCTTGATTTATTGGTACCTATTTTCCAATTGGTCGCTACGGTGTTGGTGCTGATGGGTCCAAATTATAAACCAAGTATTTCACTGACGAGAAATCTTTTGACAAAATGCCATCCCTTGGTCGTTGGTGTCATGAAGAGGCAATACTTGGAGGAAACTATGGCAGATAATAAGGTCAAATTAAAGATTCCTGGGTTAGGGGAGTTGGTCAAGATTTTTACTGTATTGGATTCCTTGACCAGTGATAACAAAACTTTACAGGCATGATTAGATAATCTTTCATTGTATAATATTAATATAAATTAGTTATAGAAACATGGTTTGAATAGGTTAACAAAATAAATCCACATAGATTAATAGGGTCACGTGATCGTGGGTCACGTTGATGGCATCGGATGTTTCAATTATTCCTGATTTTTGAAGATTAAATAAGTAAAATTCCACATAAAAGGTTTGTAGGATTATTTTACGTGTCAATTTATGTTGTTTTCGTTCCTCTTGCTGATTTTATTCTCTTGGACGCCTTAACTAGGATATCTAGGTTATTGGTGCTACAATTCCGAATAAGAACACCAACCAATCAACCTGGTAATAACCTCATCGTAAAATCTAACTAGAATTAATCATTGATCTTTATCGTTATATCTATAGCATCAGCAATGATCAAACCGTGGCTCACCAACTATCAGTCGCATCGCATCAATTTTTTCACCACATACCAACAGTAACAATGTCTGTAATTGGGATTACATTTGGGAACTCCTCCCTGTCGATTGCTGTGGCTAACGACGGCAAGGTTGATGTCATTGCCAACCCTGATGGGGACAGAGCTATTCCTCTGGCTATCTCCTATGCTGGTTCCGATGAATACCATGGGTTCCAAGCCATGCAACAATTGATTCGGAACGCTCCCAACACCGTCGTCAACTTCCGGGACTTTATCGGCAAGTCTTTTGATCAAATTAACACCGAAGGTATCCTTACCGGGTCTGCCCCCAAGGCAGTTGGTAATGGTATTGGGTTTGAAGTCGAAGTCGATGGCGCTAAGCAAACCCTCACCGTTGAAGAAATTACCAAGAGACACTTGAGTCACTTGAAGCATGCTGCTGAAGATTACACCGGTAAGGATGTTGAAGGTGCTGTTATTACTGTGCCTACTGATTTCACCGAACAACAACGGGCTGCTTTGGCTGAAATCTGTGGTCAATCGGGGATTAAGGTGTTGCAAACTATTAACGAACCGCTGGCGGCACTTTTGGCTTACTTATCTGCTGATGAAACCAAGCTGGCCGAAGACAAGGTTTACGTCGTCGCCGACTTTGGTGGTATCAGATCCGATGCCGCTGTCATTGTTGTCCGGGGGGGTGTCATGACCATCCTTGCCACTGCCCATGACCACACCCTTGGTGGGGCTCAATTGGATGATGCTTTGGCTGACTTTTTCGCCAAGGAATTTCAAAAGAAGACCAAGGCTGATGCCACTACCAACCAACGGTCCAAGGCTAAGTTGAATGCCGAATCTATCGTTGTTAAGAAGACCCTTTCCAACGTTCAAACCCTGACCTGTTCTATTGAATCTTTGGCCGATGGTTTAGATTTCCACACCACCATCAACAGATTGAGATTCGAATTGGCTGGTCGTCAAGTGTTGTCGAACATGACTGCTTTCGTCGAAAAGGTTGTTAAGAAGGCTGGCTTGGACACTTTGGACATTGACGAAGTTTTGTTGGTCGGTGGTTCTTCTAACGTCCCCAAGTTGGCTTCTAACATTCAATACATCTTCCCTGAATCCACCAAGGTTGTCGCTCCTGCTTTGGACCCCAAGGCCATTGACCCTTCGGAATTGGTCGCTAGAGGTGCTGCTTTGCAAGCTTCTCTTATTGAAGGGTTTGATGATGAAGAAATTGCTGAGCTGTTACAACCCATCGTTGTCAACACTCAACACTTGTCTAAGCCCATCGGTATCAAGGATGCCGAAGGTAAGTTCGTGCCTATCTTGGTTTCTGAAACTGCTTACCCCATCAAGAAGTCTTTGGAAGTCACCAACGGTGAATCTGCTTCCGTGGCCATCGAATTGTATGAAGGTAAGAGAACTATCAAGGAAACCGTTGTTGAAGCTCAAGCCGATGAAGATGATGAAGACTCTGATTTCTCCGATGATGAACCTGAAATTATCAGAGAAGTTGTTTACGAAGTTGGTGACAAACTTGCCGAATTGACTTTGAAGGACTTGAAGCCCAACACTAAGGTTGAAGTCGTTGTTAACATCAAGCAAGATGGTACTCTTCAATTGTCCGGGAGAGAATTGAAGCAAGGCCTGGTTGCTGTCAAGGGTGAAATCAAGGGCAAGAACTAATTATTGTAGGGCTAACTTGGGAGTTTACATATAGAATAAATGATAGTTTAAGATAAACCAGTTTAATTAAAGTGGTGGTGATGTCTTGCTTATGTAAGTGATTATGTCAGCCTCATCGCGACTTTTCATCTCATATCAGGAACTGTTAGTGCATCACTATTACCATGGCCACTAAAAGACAGGCCACCGAGGTGGTGAAATCTCATCCCCAAGGATCGAGGATCTATTCGCCATTTAGAGTCCTCGGGTGTGTTTCCAATGATGTTCCCTTTGCCGTTGGTACCCTTGGTTCCACCTTTTACTTGGTGACTTCGGTGGGGACTTCTCTTCAGATTTACGATGCCCTGAATCTCCACTTGTTGTTTGTAACCCAAACCCAAACTCCAACCAAAATCACCGCCGTGGCTGCTCATTACCATTACGTTTATGCTGGTCACAGCAACCACATTTCGATTTATCGTCGGGGTCAGCTCGAATCCACTTTAACCACCACTACTCAAGCTACCGTGCACCAATTGGTGGTATTTGGTGACTTCCTTGTTGCTACCATGTCCGATAATACTATTGAAGTGTTTAAGGGTACCAAGTCTAACTATGAACATTATACTACCTTTTCGATCAATCAAGTTGAAGGGGAAATTGTTGGCTTGGTTCATCCACCTACTTATCTTAATAAGGTGGTAGTTGCTACTACTTCAAAGTTATTTATTTTTAACGTCAAGACCGGCAAACTTATCTTTCAAACTCCAGAATTGTCTGAACCTATTACTACCATTGAATGTGCTCCGGTACTTGATTTGGTAGCATTGGGGACTGCTAAAGGTGGTGTTCTTCTTTATAATGTCAAGAAGGCTAAGCAATTAGGTGCCAGAATTCCCGTCGGTGATGCTAAGGTGCTGTCGGTATCTTTCCGGACTGATGGCCTGTCTCACATGGTTGCTGGTCTTTCTAATGGGTCTCTTTTCTTTTATGATCTTACAAAAAGAGCTCGAATCCATGTTTTGGGTACTGCTCATCAAGAAAGTCATGGTGGGGTATCTAAGGCTTCCTTCCTTAATGGTCAACCCATCGTTGTCCTGAATGGTGGTGATAATACTCTTAAGGAATGGGTGTTTGACCCTAGTTTGTCTCAATCTAATAGCTCGGTGGTACCTCCCCCCAGACATTTGAGATCAAGAGGAGGTCATTCGGCACCTCCCGTGGCCATTGAATTCCCTGATCAACGCAAAACTCACTTTGTATACCTGGCTTCTCGGGATCAACTGGTATGGTGTTTCTCTCTTCGAAAAGATGCCCAAGCCCAAGAAATGTCTCAACGGCCACCTAAACGGGCCCTGAAGGCACGTAAAGGGGGGTTGCCCAATAAGTTCCGGGAAAAATTCCCTGAAGTTATCTCCATGGTTCTGTCAGAAGCTAGAGCTGGTGACTGGGATAACATGGTTACAATTCATAAGGATGAAGCATTTGCTCGGACTTGGGACACCACCACTAAGCGTGTGGGCGCTCATCAACTCCCTACTGTCGATCTGGGATTGGCTCTGGCAATTGGTATCTCCCAATGTGGTAATTTTGCCCTCGTTGGGTCTGCCAATGGTGGTATTGGTCTGTACAATTTACAATCAGGTATTCTTCGAAAGAAGTACATGTTACATAAGCAAGCTGTCACTGGGGTTGCTATGGATGGGTTTAATCGGAAAATGGTTCTGTGTGGGTTAGATGGGTTGGTTGGGTTTTACGATTTCAACAAATCTAAATTCTTGGGCAAACTTCAATTGGATGCCCCCATCACCGCCATGGTTTACCAACAACTGCTGGACCTTGTTGCATTGCTGCTTGATGACTTATCTGTGGTTATTGTCGATGCCACTGCTCAAAAAGTGGTAAGAGTGTTATATGGTCACTCTAACCGGATAACGGGGATGGACTTTTCCCCCGATGGGAGATGGGTAGTTACCACTGGGTTGGATGCCACCTTGAGAACTTGGGATTTACCAACTGGTAGTTGTATTGATGGTGTCAGACTCCCCACGGTTGCTACTGCTGTTAAATTCTCTCCCTTGGGTGATGTATTGGCTACCACTCATGTTCTGGGTAATGGTATCTTTTTATGGACTAACAGAGCTCAATTCCGCCCTATCGCTATTCGTCAAGTGGAAGAAGAAGAATTTTCGACGATGTTGCTTCCTAGTGCCGCTGGAGATGGTGGTGTCACCATGTTAGAAGGTGCCCTTGATGATAATAAAGATGATGACCTGGCTATTGGTGTCTATACCACCAAGGATCAAATTGAAGATCTCATTACTTTCTTCCATGGTCCCAGATCCAAGGCCCAAACTGTTGTTCACTTGGAAACCATTCAAAAGAGACTGAAGCCAAAGCAAGCACCAACCAAACCCAAACAAGCACCATTCTTCCTTCTGCTTAGTGGTGAACAAGTTGGTGATCGTGCTCTGGTTGCCGAAGGTGCTCAACCTAAGGTATCTGAAAATGGAGAAGAAGAAAATGAACTTGAACCTAATTCAAGAGTTTTAGCCCTCAAGGGAGATCATTCGTTTGAAACCAAATTCACCAAATTGCTTCGTGAAGGTAACGGTAATGGTGATTATCAAGAATTCATTAAATGGGTGGTTGCTGCTCCTCCTCCCGTGATTGATACTGAAATTCGGTCATTACCCTCATTCCCTCCCTTGGAAGAAATGGTTTGGTTCCTTGAAGCCATGGTGCAAGGCATCGAAAACCGTCAAAACTATGATATGATCGAAGCTATGATGCATTTATTCTTGACCGTTCATGGTGATGTCATTTACAACCACCGGGAAAAGTTACAACCACAATTGGAAAAATACCACCAAGCCAGTCAATTGGTTAATGCCAAGGCCGACGAATTGGTGAAGTATTGTAGCGGTGTTATGTCCTTTTTACAAACTATTTAGCATGATTAATAAAAGATGTGGTTAATGATATAATTTTGTAAATTGTTGACAATTTAGAAAAATCAAGAAAATATGCAAATTTTAAAACATATACATTAATGACAAGCATGAGTGAGGGCATGCATTTGAGATTTTGTAAATAGGAGCATAAGGCAATAACCCTTTCTACTTGTAATTGTAAGGCAACACCTCATTAAAAGTATCCTCCTATAGTAATTGAATTTCCCCGAACTCAACCATTCCTAGTGGCTTAATGGCAAAGCGTCTGACTACGAATCAGAAGATTGCAGGTTCGAGTCCTGTCTGGGAAGTTAACAGGGGTAAAACCCTGGTTAGGTTTTTGTTCCCAAACCCATTAACCATCTATTTTTCTCAAAGAGAAAGGCGTTTCCATGATATTCTTTTTGTTCGTTGCATATAATGATTGTGCGACAATCTTCATTAAAATGTATTGGCTCAAAACCAGGCAATCACCGTCACTTCCGGGTTCAATTGCCGGCATTTCAATAACGGTGGTTGCCCATCACGTTTGAATTGTTAGGAACTCAATGGTCAAACGACCCCATTACGATGATGATGAAGATAATGATGATGATATTCCTGAAAACCTCTACAAGCCCGATGTTCTTCCAAGGAGAATCAAGGTCGATCCAAGAAAACGAAAACGACAAAAGATCGAGGAGTTATTCGACCTGCTAACATTGACAGATGAAGACATTGATACTACTGAAGAGTATTCAATTCCAGATTATGCTTTCCAGGGCCTTGATTCCATTATTCAACAACGAATTAATGAAGAATATAATGAAGAGATGCAAAAGCAATACCAAGTGATCCGGTGGTATAATCCACGAATTCTATTGATATATCGATGGCAACGGTGGATGATTCGACTATTCAATCGCTTCATTGATAAATTCAATCGTCGTAACCACACCAAAGTCCCCAAAGTGAAACGGTATGATAAAATATTAAGGTTGCTTGATTCAAATCAAATCACCCAACAGGAATTAATACAAATTATTGCCCAGGAAACGACATTGGAATTGGCGGAGTTGCATAAGAAACAACAACGGAAATTACATGATGAACAATTGCTGGAGTATAAAGATGTCAAGTATAATTATTGGGACAAATTGGACTTTAATGGTGACATCGAAATGTCTCTGGATGATAGTATAATGGAGTAATACTTTGGATGATAAACGAATAAATACAAACAGATCAATAAGAGAGGTTAATGTCGTGTGACCATCAAAACCATAATACGGTCGTGAGTTTACCAATTACAAACTTCTTGACCAAGCGATTTGTTCGTTAGCATTCATTGCGAACAATAGGGCGGTTGTTACAACAGACATTAACGAGGTATGACCCATCGTATCGATCGCCAAGAAGGTTGTAATTCCAATACGACGTTTGCTTAGTAATGTTAACAAGAATCGTGGTGTCGTGTAAATTATTTTAAATGCAATCGTTAATTCAACGACCTACATGCATTTTAAACAATACCATCAATAAGGCCCAAGTATCAACCTTCGGCACCATCTAGTAACTATTCGATGGCCATGATGTTACCCCGCATTATTTCTTTTTTATCAGTTTAATAAATCTACACCTTTGATTGTGACACTCCCTCTCAACTATTAATAATCGATGCCGACTCGGCTTGACACAAGTCCTGCACAACGCCTGCAGTATCTATTAAATCAATGATGTAACTTTATTGAGTTGGAAAACAAAAAAAAATGACTACTTTGAATGAAGTTTTTAATCCTCAGGCGTTTTTAATCGTATTTAGAGAGGTTCTAGAACTGACGATTATTATCCTGGTGCTTTTGGCCTTTGTTAACCAACAATATGGCTCAATTTCCCAACCACATGCCAACGAGTCAACCGTTGATGTTGAACGACGTCAATTAAAGAAACGCGTCATTAGAAAAATTTGGCTTGGTGGGGTGTCTGGGTTAATTGTTTGTTTAGCGATTGGGGGGGTGATCATTTATATTTCCCAAAAGACTACCGCTGATGCTTGGACGAGAGCTGAACATTATTGGGAAGGGATATTCTCATTGATTGCAGCACTAATAATCCTGGTGATGGGGTTTAAGATCCTTAGAGTCAATCGGATGACCCAGAAATGGCAAAAGAAGTTAACCAATGTCAGCTTACTCGAGGATAAGGGGATGTTTTGGTTACCATTTGTAACCACCTTAAGAGAAGGCATGGAAGCGGTAGTGTTTGTTGGTGGTGTTGGTATATCAGGTGAGAATTCTTCAATGGGGATTTTGAATTCGGTGATTTTTGCTACCTTGATTGGTTCATTGGTTGGGGTGATATTATATCAATATGGTAACCTGATGAAGCTTCAATGGTTTTTGATTGTATCTACCAGTTTTCTCTATCTCATTGCCGCTGGGTTATTCTCAAAAGGCATCTGGCATTTAGAACTCCAACAATTTATCAACAAGTGTGGTGGTCAAGACGTTGCTGAAACTGGAGATGGTCCAGGGTCATATGATATCAGTATTAATGTTTGGCATGTTAACTGTTGTAATGGCGACTCTCAATTGGATGGACCATGGTGGGTATTATTCTCAGCAATCTTGGGATGGACTAATCTGGCAACTTATGGTCTGGTGATTGGATACAACGTATACTGGGCGATGGTGATCGGGTATATTGCCTACTTATTATACAAGGAAAGCAAACAATCGATTAGAATCGATGATGAAGGCCAACAACAACAACGTTCTTCGATCGATTCCCTGACACCATTAAATAGGTAAAGGAAAGCAATTATTCAAATAATGAATCAACTGATGATCCAAGGTATAACCGTAGCGTTTTAGGAGTTGCTGGTAATACTTTACATCGAACCATAGTATCAGCACCCAATCGATCATATGCTTGAAAGCGATGACAACCACCAAAGGCAAAATAAACGGTAGAACCTTTATGACGGACTTTGAAAACATCGACGGGGGGTAATTCACCAGCAATTGCATCTTCCAAAGAACAAGTGGCCAGGGCCTGGGGATTACCACGAAGGGTCAGTTCCATAGCATCGATCTTTTGACCATCTAATACCGGAGGAATTGGACGACGGATTTGACTTAGAGGGATTTCTTCAATACGAAGAGATGAGGTATAAAACAGCATTAAGGGCAACTATGAGGACATTAATGATTTATTATAGGTATTCGCAGTGGTGGTCGAGACCGCATTTAGATTAGATGATAATGACCAATGCAGGATGACAAATTCAATCTAAGATGATGCAAAAATTATTCCGTTTAGAGCCCAGAACGAGTTCTTTCTTTGTAAACTGTTTGACGACGGGCAGTTTATCCCAAGTAAATAACCAATATGCAAGTTTTTTCGCTTCATAGTAGTTGGCTTGACTAAACCCCAATGAATTCATAATCTCGATCAACCGTTGGTTTGTGCAGTACCGAGAATTGCTAACACAAGGTAATGGGAGGACTAAGAATAAGAGCAGAGATTTGTTTTTGGTAGGAGGGAGTAAAAACTTGGTTATTCTTCGAAGCATTTCCCCTCTAAGGGAAGCAGTAGGCACAAAGTTCAACACTAAAGAACAACTGATGACATCAAACCGATCATCATCACTTGTTGGTAATGGTCGTTCCATGAAATCTTGTTGTAAAATATCGGCACTTTGAGAGTGTAAATCTATCTTGGTAATAGATTTGAATATACCCGAGGTTGAAATGGCATTAGATGGCAGTAAACACCCGATTTCAAGCGCAGTATAGACTCCACCTTTGGCTAAGAGGTTATCATCATCATTTAACCATTTAATTAACCATTTTGATGAATCACCTCCTCGATTACCATCTTGACCATTTGTCAGTGCTCGTTGATATGTTTCCAAACCTCCACGCCATTTAATTTCCTCATCGATCAATGCCAACGTCTCAATGAGTTTATCTTTGGATATAGATGATGATATAATTGGTACCACTTTGGAAGCTGATTTAATATGATAATCATCAAAGGAATGTTTCGAATAACTATTACCAAGAATGGTTTTATAATTATTGATGGTTATATCGGGGTAATCAATTTGAAGTAATGCCATGATCTGTAATTGCCATTTCTGAAGATTATGAAAACGACGTATCAATTCCCGGGACTTTTGTGGTTTCAAATTTTTAGGAACTTTGGATTTGCCTGTGATCAGCCTTGAGCCTTTAAGAATCCCTCGCTTTGCAGGTACCATGGTTTAGGTGGAGTAATGCTCATCGCGCATCATATATATTATCTAAGGCTAACATGGCAAAGAGACCGAACGAGGACGGCCAAAGTAATAAGGATAATAAACGGGCCAAAAAGCCGTTTAATAAGGGTAAGAAGCCCGGATTTAAAGGTAAGAAACCTTTTAAAAAATCCGCTAAACCTCCCACCTTAAAACAACGTCATCAACGAGAAGGTAAAGTGGTTAAAGCCCTGCAATTAAATTGGAAACCAGTGGATATCCCCGATCATTGGGATGATTATGAAGGGTTTATGGGGATGGAAGAGTTGAGTGGGGTCACCGTTAGATATGTCAACGGTAAGCCTGAACTTGTTGCCATGGATGATGATGCCATCGCTGATGATGATAACGAAGACAACGGAAAGAAGACTAAGAAGAATAAGAAAGATAATAAATCCGACAAGAAGACCGATAAGAAGACCGATAAGAAGGCCGATAAGAAGACCGATATCAAAAAAGATACCGAAGAAGAAGAACAAGCTCACGATGAGGAATCGGAAGATGTATCCGAACCCATTGATAATGATGACTTTACTGAATTTTCGGAGGCTGAAGAAGACGAAGAAGAACAACAACATGAAGGAGAAGATGATCAGCTTAAAGCAGGGGTATTCACCAAGAACCTCCCCACCCTTCCTGATGATGTCAGTCTTCCTGATTGGGCAGATATCAATCTTTCTAGTTTCACAATTGCCGGGTTGGATAAGCTTAAGTTTACCAAGCCTACCGAAATTCAAAAACAAACCATTCCTCAAGCTATGGCTGGTAATGATATCATTGGTAAGGCTTCTACTGGTTCAGGTAAGACCCTTGCTTATGGTATTCCTATTTTAGAACGGTATCTTACTAGAGATGCTAAGGATGATGCTCCTACCGCAATTATCTTTGCTCCTACTCGGGAATTGGCCCATCAAGTGGTTAAACATTTGGAAGCACTTAGTGTATATTCCCCACTCGCCAAATATGGTATTGTCAGTGTTACTGGGGGGTTGGCTATTCAAAAGCAAGAACGGCTCCTTAAACATAACCCTGGGGTGATTGTTGCCACCCCTGGTCGTTTGCTTGAACTTTTAGAATCCGATGCCGACCTTTGTAACCGATTAAGCCGAACAAAGATGTTGGTATTAGATGAAGCCGATAGATTACTTCAAGATGGTCATTTTGAAGAATTCGACAAGATTTTACACTTGTTCAAGCGACAAAAGACCAACAAATGGCAAACGTTGGTGTTTTCCGCCACTTTTGCTAGAGATTTATTCATG
Source organism: Diutina ranongensis (nom. inval.) (assembly GCA_030569815.1). Classification (NCBI taxonomy): domain Eukaryota; kingdom Fungi; phylum Ascomycota; class Pichiomycetes; order Serinales; family Debaryomycetaceae; genus Diutina; species Diutina ranongensis (nom. inval.). Next base: position 305,454 of record JAJMLP010000001.1, read on the forward strand.
AAGTTGGATCGTCAAGGCAAACTGAACCGGATCAAGGGCACAGTGATGTCAAATGATGAAATCATTCAATTATTAACCAAGAAGTTAGCGTTTAGAACGAAACCAATCTTTATCGATGCCAATCCCAAGGAAATGGTGTCTCTGAGTGTCACTGAAGCTCTCATTGAATGTGGAGCCACCGAAAGAGATTTGTATTTGTATTACTTTTTGTTGATGTACCCAGGGTCGTCTCTTGTGTTTGCCAATTCCATCGATTCCGTCAAGAGACTTGCACCATTATTAAAAAACTTGGGCATCTCGGCGGTTGCTATTCATTCGAATATGGAACAAAAGGCCCGGTTAAGAGCATTAGAACGATTCCAAGGCGACATTACTCATGGTAAGGCAGCGGTGTTGGTTGCTACTGATGTTGCTGCCCGGGGGTTGGATATCCCTAATATTAATCATGTCATCCATTATCATATTCCCAAATCAGCTGATGTTTATATTCATAGATCGGGGAGAACTGCTCGTGCCGGTAAGGAAGGGGTTGCTCTTACGTTATGTTCTCCTCAAGAAGCCCTGGGTCCATTGCGGAAATTACGTCGAGTGGTTGCTGCTTCTGGAACTGCCATGGGGAAGAAGATTGGTGGAGATTTAAAGGTATTACCAATTGAATATGATTTAGTGGGACAAATCACTCCTAGAGTGAGAATGGCCGCTAAATTGGCCGATAACGACGTACTGACCACGGCATCGCTGAAGGAAGGGCTGTGGGTAAAGCAAGTTGCTGATGATTTGGGCATTGATGATATCGATGAACTTGAAGGGTTTGAAGACGACATTTTAAAGAAACAACGGAGAAGGCAAGAAAATAAAATGTTGACCAAGAATGAAGCTAAAGCGATGAGAGCTCAATTGAAGCAATTATTGGCCCAACCATTGAGAAAGAACGTTAGACGGAGTTATATCACTTCAGGGTTAGAAAATTTGGCCCATGCCATGGTTACTGGGGCTCATCATCAACAAGTATTAGGGCATAAGAAGACTGAAGCCTTGGAAGATTTAAAGTAAATAACGGTTATATCATAATACATTAAACGGTTGCAAATGCACGTGTCGTAGCCAGACCGCGAACTTTGAAGGTTCTACATACTTCCGACCACTTCCGGCTCATCGCAGGATTTCATGCAGGTCCACGCACTTAGATATAAAAACCAGTCTCATCTCTATCCATCTTTTTTCACTTATCGTACTAATGTCTTATTCTGGTGATTACAACCAAAGCAATAGAGGCTCGTATAACAATAATGGCTACCAACATGGTGGTCAAGGTGGCTACAAGCGTGAAAATGGCTACCAAAGAGGCGGCTACGGCGGTGGTAACTATGGTTACCAACGTGGTGGTGGTCGTCAAAGCAACTACAATGAACGGATTGAACTCACCACCCCTGAATGGGATCTTGACGCTTTACCCAAGTTTGAAAAGAACTTTTACCAAGAAGATCCTTCTGTCGCTGATCGTCTGGATGCTGATGTTGCCCAATTCAGACAAGAAAATGAAATGCTGTGTTTAGGTACTGATATCCCTAAGCCCATCACCACTTTCGATGAAGCTGGGTTCCCTGATTATGTTCTTAGTGAAGTTAAGGCTCAAGGTTTCCCTAAGCCTACTGCTATTCAATGTCAAGGGTGGCCCATGGCTTTGTCGGGTAGAGATATGGTTGGTATTGCCGCCACTGGTTCCGGTAAGACCCTTTCATATGCCTTGCCTTCTATCGTTCATATCAACGCTCAACCTTTACTTCAACAAGGTGATGGTCCCATTGTGTTAGTGTTGGCTCCTACCAGAGAATTGGCGGTGCAAATTCAACAAGAATGCTCCAAGTTTGGTAAGTCGCTGCGGATTAGAAACACCTGTGTTTATGGTGGTGCTCCCAAGGGGCAACAAATCCGGGACTTGGCTCGTGGGGTTGAAATTTGTATCGCCACTCCTGGGAGATTGATCGATATGTTGGAAATGGGTAAGACTAACTTGAAGCGGGTTACTTACTTGGTGTTGGATGAAGCTGATAGAATGTTGGATATGGGGTTTGAACCTCAAATTAGAAAGATTGTCGACCAAATTCGTCCTGATAGACAAACTTTGATGTGGTCGGCTACTTGGCCCAAGGAAGTGCAAAAGTTGGCCAGAGATTACTTGAATGACCCCATTCAAGTTACCGTTGGTTCTCTTGAATTGGCTGCTTCTCACACCATTACTCAATTGGTGGAAGTTATCCTGGAATTTGAAAAGAGAGACCGGTTGGTTAAGCATCTTGAAATGGCCACTGCTGATAAAGAGCTGAAGGCATTGATTTTTGCTCTGACCAAGCGGACTTGTGATGAATTGACTCTGTATTTGAGACAAGATGGGTGGCCTGCATTGGCTATCCATGGGGATAAGGTTCAACTGGAACGTGACTGGGTGTTGAAGGAATTTAAGTCGGGGAAGTCCCCCATTATGGTTGCCACTGATGTGGCTGCCAGAGGTATTGGTAAGTATACTCGCCAAATTATTAAGATAACTGCGGTGGGGCGAAGTCGCCAGCCCGCTAGTTTAGAAATGGTACCAGAGTATCGATATATGATACGTTTTAAAGGAGAATCTCTTTTGGCAACAGCTGCCGGTTGGTACCTGGTGCTTAATAGAGATTTTCCTTTGATTTTCTGGTTCCGAAGTCGAATCTGAGCTAGTGGATTTAGTGTTTTTTGAGTACTGTTTCTGGGTGGATGTGATATTTTACCCAATTTAGTGTTTAATTACGTTTGTAAGGCTTGAAAAGGGCAAAGGAAAAACGGAGACCCTTGATGTGAGCCTTATCAAATCTGGTACTTTGACCTGTCGAGGGATTTGAAAGTCAAAAACAACTTTATACTAACTAATTTTAGATGTCAAGGGGATTAACTACGTTATCAACTATGACATGCCTGGTAACATTGAAGATTATGTCCATAGAATCGGGAGAACTGGTAGAGGGGGTGCCACTGGTACCGCCGTATCGTTCTTTACTGAAAAGGATAAAAACTTGGGTGGGGACTTGTGTAAGATCATGAGAGAAGCTAAGCAAACCGTTCCTCCTGAATTGCAACGGTTTGACAAGCGGTCTTGGGGGTCTCACATCCAATATGGTAGAGGTGGTAGAGGCGGTCGTGGTGGCCGTGGTGGCAGAGGTGGTAGAGGTGGTTACGGCCGGGGTGGTCGGGGCCATTCTCAAACTGGGTCAAACAATTCTCCCTTGGGTGGCCATAGAAGATTTTAGGATTTTATAGAATAATAATGTACAAGTATATGTGAGTTATAATTACGTAATCGACGGCGTCAATTTGATCAAACAAGTGGTGGTGGCTCAAAATGTCGGGAGGTGCGTCGGTCACGTGTTCTTGTACCAGGGTTGCAATGCTTTGTATAAAAGGCATTAGTCATGCCCCTTTTGCACAAAGCATTTACTACGGTTACCGCTACAATGGGTGTTGTATCTCCTACTTTAACCACTACTCCTACTACTCAACTCATCACCGTTGCCGCTGGGTGTTTCTGGGGGGTTGAACATTTGTTTAACAAACAATATCGGGGCAAGGGCATTGTTGACATCAAAGTCGGTTACGCTAATGGTATTGAACTGGAAAAGGAAATCACTTATAAGAAGGTTTGTCTGGGGACTACCAATTTTGTTGAAGCAGTACAAATTTCCTATGAACCGGCTCAACTTGGATTAAAGGACATTTTGGATCTTTTCTTCAGAATGCATGATCCAACCACCGTTAATAGTCAAGGTCCCGATGTTGGTACTCAATACCGTAGTGCCATCTTGTACCTGCGTCCTGAAGTTAAGATTGTTGCTGAACAAGCTCGGGATGAAGCTCAAACCAAATGGTACCCTAAACACAAGATTGTCACATTAATTGAACCACTTAAGATTTGGTACGACGCTGAAGATTACCATCAAAAGTACTTGGAAGTCAATCCCAATGGTTATGAATGTCCTTCCCATTTTATTAGAACTGAACCCAAAAAGTAGACACTACATTAATATGGTTAATGAATTTACGAGATAATATAATAATTATGTAAGCGCTTAGGTAACAGATCTAAGAGGTGGGTGGTAGATCACGCACAAGATCAATTTCGCCACCACCACCACTTTAGAGGATACATGTCAAATAGTACCACCCTAAATAATGAAACCAGTGTGAAGGATGATCCATCAATTAATAGCATCATTACATCTAATGATCATTATCTCCCTGAAGCCGATGACCCCTTAATTGCACCGTATATCCACGTTAGTCAACTGGCGCTGAATAATCAAAATGTCCGAACCAAATTCCTCCAAGCATTCAATGCCTATTTTCAAATTACCAATATTGATATACTTAATGAAATTGGGGTGATCATTCAAATGTTTCATGACCTGCTGTTGTTAATTGATGATATTGAAGATAGCCTGGAGTTTAGACGAGGTAAACTCGCCGCTCATCGGCAATATGGGATTCCCTTGACGCTTAATTGTGGGAATTTGATGTATTTTGTTGCTTTACAACGGGCCCAAGACGTATTACCATCATTGGTGAATCGGGGGGACATTCACCGATTCCAAAATACCGTTAATCGTATCATGGTTGAAGAAATGCTTAATTTGCATCATGGACAAGGTCTTGATATCTATTGGAGAGATAATCTCCCATTAATTATTCATCAATTACCTAGTGAAGTCGATTACCTTAAAATGGTGAAGAATAAGACGGGAGGGTTATTTCGACTACTGCTTAGACTTATGGCATTGGTATCTGATGATAACCATAATGATTTGGTGGCCATTGGTAATCTTTTGGGGATTATCTATCAAATTCGGGATGATTACATGAATGTTAACCTGAAACAATATGCCGATAGTAAGGGAATGGCGGGTGAAGATTTATTGGAAGGGAAACTTCTGTATCCAATTCTTTGGTGTCTTTTACATACAAAGGATTCCCCCGTGCATGATATTTTGGTAAATTATCCCAATCCACAAGCTAGAAGACAACACTTGGATCTCTTGGGTTCAGCTTGTGATTATCTCGATGAATGTGGGGCAATGAAAGCGACTGAAATCAAGATTAACGAATACAAGAAGTTGGTGTTTGAACTCCTTAGTGCCCACATGGATATTAAGGGGTCGATGTTAGAGATGATCATCACCAAGCTCTGTGAGCTTTAATGCATAACACCGTAAAATATATTAGATATGATATAGACTTAATTTATGACATAATTTATGACGAATCCATCGATTTCCAAATGGAATCAAATTCATCCAATTCTGCCCCAAGGGAATTTGATGGTGATGGTGTCAATGCCGTTGCATCAAACAATGATGAAGGAATCTCCCATTTCGTCCTTTCTTTATTAACATCCTTAACAAAGAATCCATGCAATGCACCAACATCGATATCTTGTTGCTGGTTAACCACTTTAGCCACCATTGATTCATAATTTGAGGTAACACTCATATGCTGTTCAAACGTCAGTACCAGCGCCGAGGTTATCGGTTCAGGAATCGTCCAAGTTGAATTCTTTGTTAATGATTTAGATTTTGGTAACGTCTTGATCACTTTCGAGTTATAACTAGGCTTCTTGATGGAGAAATTCACCGTTTTAACCGATTGTTTCCGTTTTGGAGGGATATCTTTTTCAAGGGTGCCTTCTTTGACAATTTTAAGGTATCGTTTAAGGGTATCATCGAAATGTTCATCTTTAAGTTTAATGGTTTTCCGTCGCAGCATGATGTTGATATAATGTTGGGGGTGGATGGATTATGATGCCTCGTGTAATGTGATGTACCTTCTTCGATTATACTTTATACATGAGAGAGAGAGAGAGTGTGTGTGTGGGGGGAGAGAACATGATTGATTGAAATTGAAATACTGGTCAATGGGATATTTGATGGGAATATAACTGGTTGGTTATTGTTAAACCCTTATCTAGGTGATGGTGGTGGTGGTGATGGAGGTCTACTATCATTTGGCACCTCATCGCGAAATCGCATCACCATGCTTTACCTTATTGGGTTGGGGCTTTCCCATGTGTCTGATATTACCGTTAGAGGTCTTGAAACAGTAAAGAAATGTCTGAGAGTTTATCTTGAGGCCTATACTTCTATTCTTATGGCTGCTTCTACCGAAGAATTGGAAGCATACTATGGCAAACCAGTGATTCTTGCTGATCGAGAAATGGTTGAATCTCAAGCGGATGAAATCCTTAAGAATGGTCAAAATGAAGACATTGCCTTTTTAGTGGTTGGTGATGTATTTGGTGCTACCACCCATACTGATCTTGTCATTCGGGCTCGGGAACAAGGAATCAAGGTTGAACTGATTCATAATGCCCTGGTGATGAATGCCGTTGGTGCCTGTGGGCTTCAATTATACAACTTTGGTCAAACAGTATCTCTTGTATTCTTTTTAGATAACTGGAGACCCGATTCTTTCTATGACAAGGTGATGCAAAATCGTAAGATTGGTTTACACACGTTGGTGCTTTTAGATATCAAGGTTAAAGAACAAAGTTGGGAAAATATGGCCAAGGGTCTTCCCATTTATGAACCTCCTAGATATATGGATATTGCTACTGCTGCCCTGCAAATGCTCGAAGTTGAAGAAAAGAGAGGTGAACAAGCATATACTTCTAATACTCCATGTGTGGCCATTCTGAGACTTGGATCTCCAACTCAAAAGTTTAAAGCAGCGACATTAAAGGAATTGAGTGAATATGACGCTGGTGAACCCTTGCATTCATTGATTGTATTGGGGAGACAAGTCCATGAATTAGAATTGGATTATTTGTATGAATACGTCGATGATAAGGAAAAGTTTAAACAAATGGTGGAACAAGATCAAGAATTCTTTAAGCCTGCCCCCTGGGTGCCTCCTCCTGAATCGGATACTGATGAAGAGTAGTTAATTAATATTGATATAACGTTTTTCCAATAAGGTAATCCCGCGTCATAACTTTATAAGGTAATATCGATAGTCTGCATCGGAGGATTTTCGCTTATGTGAAGGGTTGCGTTCTCAGCCTTGATCATAAGTGACATTACCAAGAAAACCTTTGATGCATCGAATGTTGGTTGTAATGTGAATGATTACATCCTGTCAGTTTACACGGGATGGTGTTTACACAAAATTCAGGAACATGCAGGACCCAGCCTCCCCGTCTCGTCCGTCCCCCCCCTTTTTGATTTCCTTGAGTTAAATCGCACTCCACTCGACACCACATATTGAAGAATGAAGTTTGCCGTTGTATTGTCCGCATTGGTTGCTTGTGCTGTTGCCGGTGAAACTGCCGGTAAACCCTATCAAAAGTCTTACCCAGTTAGAAGAGATGGTAGCTTGGAAAAGAGAGGGGGGACCGCTGCTAAGGCTTATCAAAAGTCCTACCCTATCAAGAGAGATGATGACAGCGAACAAGATGTCGAACAAGCTTATGCTGTCTAGAGAGATCATCTCCAAGGTTAGATTCATTAGATAGAATGCTATGATTGGATGGGGGTTGACCAATCACATTGATGAGGTATTTACAATCAATACATGATGTACTATGAATGGTTTGTTAACAAGATAGGGTTGACAGGATCTGTAGGTGGTTAACGTTCTGGGAAAATGCCCTGGCGGATAAATGCCACTGGATTTTCATGGTTATCAATGTACATGATTCCTTAATCATGGAGAAATTCTCGGAGAAATTCGCATTAAATTTCGTTAAGTGATTAAACGCGGTACTGATGGTGAATGCGAAGAACACCGCCAGGATAATGTTTTTCTGCATAACGCCTATCGATTACTACAATGCCTCTTCAGATAGCCAAATGTGGGGAAGATTCCAATTTAACCTTTTTTTTTTTTTTTTTAATTATCGAATTTCATTTGGGTGCATGGAATATGTTCCCATATCCAAGGTAGTGGATTTAACGGACAGAATGGGGTGAGTACATCTTACCAGCCATGATGCATCGACACCACGTCTAGAGAGTTGCATGGATGGTATCCATGGAATAAAAGTCATCTAGAAGGTTACACAGTTCGGAAATATGTCACCAGGGTTTTTAATTGCTCAAATATCGATTACATAGTTTAACTTCCGTCAACCCATTTATATGGTCACACATTCGGGAAAACTAGATTGAAAATAAATTATAAGGAGTACAGTTAAAACTTCCAACATGATTTGAAAAAGCTGTCGAGAACGAGGCTTGGTAAGAGATTTCTCTTCCGCCGCACTATAGAGACCAATAAAAAAAAAAAAAAAAAAAAAAATGGGTGATTCATCCATGGTACATTCATTTAGATCTGACACGAAAGTAATCGAAACCCGTTAATCAAAAAGTTATATAGATTAGGTTTTACCGTTAAACATATCTAATGGAGAAACTTTGACGTTGGCACGAGATTTCAGCCGTTTAAATTCGAAAAATCCCACCAAATATTTATCCTTAACAAACGTGGGTGAGGGTAGCGTTTACATTATTCCAAATCGTAATCTCTCGTAAATTAATTCTAGAACGAGTGCGCCGCACCCTCTTCGTTTCAACCAATCACATGGTAATGAATCTTCGGGATTAATCGAAACAATTAAATCGAATTAATGATAAGGGAAAAAGTAGTTTCCCCAACTTTTCTTTTTAGAGATACCCTCAAATCGGTGGAAATCTTAAATTATGCGTCAACAGCCCCAAGCTATCACCCATGACTTCTCGCTCCCCACAAAAACGCCGTAGTACTGCATAACCCCCACCCATTTCAGTGAAACCGCCTCGCCGCATCTTCCTAACTGGCAGATACGGTTTGATTTCGATACACAAAAGCTTACCTCTGATACGTTGGGGTAAAGCGGGGTGGATTAACTACTGTCAAACAAAAAAAAAAAAAAAAAAAAAAAAAAGAGGTGATGAGGGCATATCCATCATCAACATGTCCATTTCATCTACATTAAAAATCTCCGGAGATTACTTTGCGCCACTACCGACATCTATATCCACCAATAGTCATCAACGGTTATAGTCAACTAATCCCCTAAACAATGACCATTGGTAATCTAACCCTCACGGTGACATCTCCGCTAGGAACAAAATCGTATGCAATTACCTTCATCGGATCTATACTGACATGCTTAGGCAATCACAACATGCTCGAAACCATATTATCGAGGAACCTGCTCAATCGACATCTAATGTAAAAAAAAAAATATCGATCACAGACGCCCTGTACAATTATTTTTATCATGCAATAATGCACCGCACACTGCGAGGCGGTTACTTAGCCCCTATATAATCTTACACCCCGCTAATAATGATAACTCATCATCTCGATTCGGTTGAATCAATAAAGGTGATAGATTATCCTGTTGCTACTACCTAGTTCCCGTTGTCTATAACATTTGGTACATCCCGGCCAATTACCTTGGACGACAATGATGACGACAAATTACAATTACGGTGAGTGGTCAACGATACCATCGGTGACGCTGCCCTCGACTGCCGAAGCCACCCTCCAACCGGTTGGGGCTCCTCAATATCCACAACAACTATCTCCTGCTTATGTTGATCATTACCTGCGACAACCAATGTATTATCCTCAACAAGTGGTTCAACCTCCAGTAGGTTCCACCGCTAATGGCTATAATCAACAATCGAGCTTTGGTTACTCATTTGAACAAATCCCTCAAGCTATGCCTCAACAATTGTTACCTCAACCACAAAGATTACCCTCGTGGACTTCGGGAGCAGCTCAAATGGCCGCTGCTGCCACCATTCCTCAACTGATAAATGTTGCTCGTCCTGGTCATATTGATTATCTGAGCTTAGTATCATTTACGGTGCTGCCCCTGCTCAAACGGAAACGGCGGCGGGCCACCGAACATTTCAATTCACCATTGGCATCATCAACTCCTGCCCAAATGTACCCTTGTGGGGTGTGCAATAAGGTGTTCCAAAAACCTTACAATTTAAAGCTGCACATGAAGACTCATTCCACCGATAAGCCATTTAAGTGTCTGAAATGTCCAAAAACGTTTGCTAGACTGCACGATAAAAAGAGACATGAACAATTACACGAAGGGGTGAAAAACTTCACTTGTCAAGGTTATCTTGGTGATGGAGTCACCAAATGGGGTTGTGGTAAGAAATTCGCCCGCCTGGATGCCCTTGCTCGTCATTTCCGGACCGAAACCGGGTGGATGTGTATCTTACCATTGATGAATGAAGCTCGTCGTAATGAAAATGAAGAATTAGACAATCTGGCGTTCATTAATCGGATCATCGCTGAGCGATGACCATAGTTGATCCCCCAAAAAATGAGCCATGTTTATGAATGGAGTTGGCTGTTTGATTTTACATAGATTTAGATTGATTTTTAACGAATAAAAATGGTGTTAGATCGATCGAATGTCTCGTCTGCCATTGTATCATGTCTTCTTTCACCTCGGTGATGGTGTGGATGCTTAGTCGTAAATTCGTCGTATCTTTGATGCTTTGACCCATGCCAAGAAAAAACATATTAATTGGTGATCGTTATCAGGAAGTTAACGAAGGCATTAGTGACGCTGATCGGAAAAACACAATGTATTTAAAATCTTTGGAAAAATATCGGTACCATTAAAGCATATGCTGATATGGGGTCGGCAACCTATCTTCTCCTTGGTACAATTGAGTTTGAATCATCGAACTGCTGCGTTGTGTGGTAACCTTTCCGCCTCTTGTTGTGTTTTTTTATTATTATTATTTTGTATAAATTTTTTTTTTTTTTTTTGGTTTTACTTCAAGGAGACACAAAAACTTTAATTTGAGATATAGCGACCGTGTAATAATTCTTGTCTGGTGATCGTCGCCTTACGCAAACTATCGAAACAAAAAATATTTACCGTTGCCAAGAGTTTTATATCTGTGGGGGTAGAATAATATTATTGTCAAAATTATTGCTATAACAATATATATTTAAAAGTGGAGGATAAATTATATACCCTAAACTCAATTATTGTTTAAACCTTTATCGTTGGGGCTATGCTTACACTGCCTCTTCATTGGGAGAGGGGTAGTCGCGATTTTTTTTTTTGATTTAGGGCGTTACTGGCAATTTCCGTGAAAAATATCACCAGTCATTATTTTTTTCTCACTAGCAACCATGCAAAAGAACGTTCTATGATTGAGTCTGGACCCAATCTCATGCTCAATGTCAAGATAAACGTGGAAATGATGCTAGCGAAACAGTGTGTGGGTGAATGGTGAAAAATAAATGGGTGATTTAATTGATTTGTCCTCCTAAAGAAAAGGTGATAACAAATGCATGAATATGGGGAGTGGTTGTTAATCGACGTAAGGTGCGATCTAACATTGTTAGCTATCTTTGTTTCATAACTACTTAGGTCACATTTCCGATGGCACCATCTAATCACTACGAATAAAAATGTGAGGTTGACTATACCTATTCAAGGTATTTCCGTTAAAATTTTTTATCCATGCTACTTCGGCTGTCCTCCCCGGTACATGGCATGATGTGAGTTGTTAGAAAAATATTACCAAAACGAAGAGAGTTACGGGCATTCCGTGACTACATAACCCACTTACATGTAGGGGTTGACTTTTAGCCAAGGCCAAGAATTTTGAAGACAACAGCCCCGTCTTTGACAGCAAACAAAATGCTTAAAATTTACCCTATCTATCAACGTTATTTAAGTCGATGAGTTAGCCATAGTTTTTAATCCATCTTTATCGGTTAAATTATTTGTCGTTGTAATGAGAATGAGTCATTTTAGTAATGCCCCGTATCCTCAATATTTTAAAAGGCGGACATTTTTGTTTGCCCCTCAAAATGCATGTTGAGCGTGATGAGTCCATTATGTGTTTTTCTAGGGTAACAAAAATTATTATCTTGCTCAACCGATACAAAGTGGTGATCATGTCGATGTTAATCAAACTTGAACTTTTTCTAATCACTGGATAACTTTAAATTTTTTTTTTTTTTTTTTTTAATATATATACACTTGGGGAACGCGTAGGTCTGTAGTGTTTCAATGTGTTTAATTTCCGGGAATGGCAGTCTTGTGCTAGCTGCTTGAGACTTACATACAAAATTTCATCCTCGATCTTAGGGACATAGTATTGATGTGATATGCATCCAGTGGTTATACCGGCAAATGGATATTTATGTATGAGGTTATCTTAGAGGCAATACTCGACCTTCAAATAACCTCTACTCGATCGAAGTGGTTGTTATTGCGCGGGGACTCGTGTTCTCATTCATCTCAGCTGTAAGCATTGTTGACGTCAGCTGGATTTCCTGGATATTTTTAAAGCCGTGTTTAAGTACCACACTCTCTTCAAATATGTAGTGAGTATCTTTATCACCTTTATTTTGTTTAGATAGTATTGATTGTCAATTGCTCATGCATCAACCGACGATGGTTTAAACCAATTGAGAGGGATGTTGGGTCGATGGTTTTGTGATCACTTTTAGCATGAAGTTGGGAACGATCTGTGGTCATCAACCTAATTATGAATGCCCTAAATCCCTGTGGCTTAGGCCCAGCAGCACAAGGCATTATTCGAGGTACTAATAATATGTAGGAGCCATTCTCCCACGTGGATAAAGCGTGAACCAAGCATGATGTGAGCTCGCAAATGTCGTCTTACCATGTATTGTTTTTTTTTTTTTTTTTTTTATGCTTTGCCTCACAAATTTTATTTTGTGGCGTGAGTTAGTGGCGCACGTAATTGAATATCTAAGGATGGATGTCGTAAACTTTAGGGATTGAAAAAACCCGTTTAAAGGAAAATAAATAGGAGTTTTATATTAGTAAAACAAAGGGGTCAACAATTACAAAAATTTTCATATCAAAACTATACATTTATTACCATCCACCTCCATTCTCTGGTTTCTTCAACACATTAAAAAAATGAAATTTTCTGAGATTTGGGTCGATGGCACAGTAGTCCGGCATGTAAGGATACATTTCGAAATACTATTCCTTAGGTTCGAATCTAAGTCGCACTAAAATGATGATTAACAATGGATGCGTGAACAATCTCTGACGTCAAACGACGGATTGATTAAAAAACCCTGCCTTCCTACTGATAGCGACAGTAACCATTATTTTTTTTTTCCTGACAGTGTACTCTAATGTCACTTGTATTAATAAACATTAAATCCTCTACATGATAAAATAGCAAAAACCAAATGATCTATACATTGTCTATACCTATGCACTTTCGGGTCCTTTTCTTCGTTTCTCTCGCTCCATCTTAGCAATCTTTTGTAAATCATCTTCCGAGGGTTCATAGATATGCCAGATTGTATAATGAGGGAGACCACCCACTTTGAATCCCATTTTCCGGGCCATTTTACCAAAGGCTTCGGTTTCAGCATGGTTTTCAAAGGTAAACGCGGGAAAGTTAACCCCTTGTCTAATAATGGCCGCTCTGGCCAAAATCAGCACCCCACCAATACCATCTAAATTGACTAAATCATCGGGATTCCCATTGGGATCTCGCAGATAAGCTAAATGGAACCGCCAGGTTGGATATTCAGCATAACCTTCGACGATGACGTCGTCTTCATCTAAAGTTTTGGCAAGATTTAACGCAGCATCACTTTCTTCCCACAGATTCAAATCGTAAGGTTGTTCATTGTCCAAAAATGCTGGTAATGGTCGCCAGACATTGGGAACTAATACGTCATAATCATGCTTCATAAGGGTTTCAATAACATCACCGGGGCAAGTTTCAATATCGACATCCCGCCAATATACCCACGAGTGGTAAGGTTTTAATGCCAGAGCCGTCAACCAGTTACGAGCTCGACCCATTAATTTCCGCCGAATCCCCTGGACTTTAACTGCGTGCCGATCAGAAAACCCTTGACCAATCACTTGACCGAAATCCTTCCGGAAAATCGAAACCAGACGGAAGGGACTGGTGAAATTAGCATGATGAGGGGTTTCGGGATTATATGCTTTGCGGACGCCTTCGATATAGGCTTGATCCATGTACAACTTATAAAGATCTTGAGACAGACCCCTAGTTTGTTGTTTCAACTCTTCTTCCTGGCGTAATAGGTCGACCAAGGTACCATTTTGTAATGCCACCAGGTATTCAAAAACTGTTTCCAACGTGCGATCATCAGGCAGGCAATCCAGCACCAAAAATGCAATATCAATCTTCGAATGGTCATATGTCAAATTCATAATATTATAGAAAGCCATTGGTAATACATCTTCGGCATTTCGAAGTGGCATGCAAAATAAAATGCCATCTTCGCGACCATCGGCCAGACCATGATAATTGGCGAGATCATAAAACTCGACGGTGTTATCATAAGTCTTCACCACATCTCCTTGAACAATACCTTCACTGGTGGCGTGGTAAAGTTCATAATCATTTTCAGGGTTGATCTCTGGGATATCTGCCTTGGCATGATGGAAGGTCACTCCGTTATAATTACTCATGTAACCTTTAAACAACACTAGGTTAATAATAACAAATCCTAGGATGATTCCAATGACATGTCGCTTTCGTAGCCACCTTGTTGGTGATTTGGGGGTCAATTTATTATAACTAGACGTGTTAGTATTGATTGCTTTTCACTAGCCTCAGTTATAACCACATGATCGGGTTTAAATGACAATAAATTAATCACTTACATTGGAAGCCCATTTTTCAGCTTGCCTCGTTCCTTCAATGACATTCGTGATGGAGGAAGCTAGGTCAACCTGCTTTGATAGTTACTCAAAAAAAAATTAACCGCACCTTTGCCAGCGCGACAGTTTTCTTATTGATTGCGATAGTCGATGTGGGGGGGAGGAGGTGATTTGAGTAACAAAAAACTGGGTAGTAAAGAAGTATAGGTAGGGTAATGTGTTGTTTAAATACCCTTGGTTGAGGGGTGGTTATCCAAACTTCGATCTAACACGTCTTTTCTTCGGTAGCAAAACAAAGTCACGTGTGGGTGTCTAATCAGGGCACGACCCCATGGAAAGACAATACCACCTATTATAACCGGGGCGCGTGGTGCCGAAGTTGCCGACATTACAAGGTAAAAAGATTAATTTTCATCCATCCCAGGAAAAACCTTGGCGATTATCCCCGAATCGGTGGCAAACGATCGACACTAGTACTCCATACATATATCCCTCCAATCATCATCACCAAAAATATCAAGGTGGAGACGCCATCATCATCAAGATAAACAACACTCTTATCTCAGGTATATTGAAGTAATTTAAACCTGGAGTAAATCTCAATTAATCAATGATTTATCGGGGCTTAACTCATCAGGAACCCATAAGGTGTACACTTCCGCATGCGATGTCGCAGTATTTGGAGCGTTTGGCCAATTCGTCGACGGAGATATGGGTGACGTAGTTCACTATTATCACCACCTAATTAGATATTACCCCAGATTACAAAAAAAAAAATAATAAACACCAAAAAAAAAAAAAAAAAGACTGTCCCATTCTAGCCGTATTATTTCTCATAGAATATTTGTTCATATTATGCCACACTTGAACCTTCCCCACGTGAAGGTTAAACCTCACTAACTGTGGCGTCAGCTGCACATGAACCCATAAAATCAAATCAAGAACTTTTATTGTATGGGTATACGATGAAGGTAGCGGTAATTGGGGCAGGACCAGCAGGGATTATCTCATTAGAAACCCTTATCCGGGAAAAGGCATTTGATGAGGTTAAACTCTTCGATTGTAAACCTGAAGTGTCGGGAACGTGGGTCTATGATCATCAACCCCCTACCAAATATACCCCGGGTCAACCGTTGGTTAGAGAAATTCCTCCCATTCCTAGTGGAGGATTCCCTTGTTATACCCAACCTATTCAACCAGTGAATAAATCCCTGACTTATTGGTCCTTACATACTAATGTTGACGATAAGGTTATGAGTTTTGTCGACCACAAAATTCCTTCGACAAGGCTGGAGCTTACCATTGAAAAATTCGGGGAAGACTCCCCGTTTAGACATCATCAAGTCATTTCTAATTGGATCAAATCCATTGCTAAAGATTATATGGATCATATCCATTTGAACACCACCGTTGAATTGGCAGAATGGATCGAAGACAAATGGGTATTGACTTTGAGACAATCTCGTCCTCAAGAACTTGATTTATGGTATCAAGAATCATTTGATAAGCTTATAGTGGCTCTGGGTAAATATATTGCCCCTTATATCCCCCAAGTTGAAGGACTTGATCTGTTTCCTGGCATCCTCGAACATTCTCAGCAATTCCGGGATAGTGAAAATTACCGGGGTAAAAAAGTCATTGTTGTTGGTGGGTCAATTTCGGCTATGGATTTGGTGTATGATGTATTATTCGTTGCCAAAAAGACCCTTCTGCTGAGGACAGAAAATGGCTCGACGATTTCAGTGGTGGGATCAGCAGCATTTGATCATCCTGATGTCGATAAAAGAGGTAAGATTACTCACGTGAAGGGCCTGACGGTTTATTTCGATGATGGCACCACTGAAGATGATGTGGATTGCATTTTATATGGTACCGGTTATGTGCTCCTGGTTCCATTTTTACCAAAGCTTGATACATCAAATGGTCGATTCCATGATGTGTATCAGCACGTGATCTCCATGGATAATCCTCTGTTGGCATTTGTAGGGTTTGTTCAAGGAGGGTTAACATTTAAAGTATTTGAATGGCAAGCGGTGGTAGCGGCAAGAACGTTTGCTGGACGAGCTACTCTCCCTTCAGTCGAAGAGATGAAGCTTTGGCAACAAAAGAGATTAGAAGCAGTGGGTGATGGTCTCAAATGGCATACAATTGATGATTTTGAAGGATATTTTGAAGGGTTAAGATCAATTGCTGGTAATGAAGGTCCCGGTCAACAATTACCTCCATTTGATCCCGGTTGGGTTGATGGTCTCTTACAAGGATTCCAATTGAAAAAGGAATTCTTTGAAAGAGGCTATAATATAAGAGGGGGACAAGTGAAGGCGTGAATCACATAGTTAATTTCATACACATTAGTTTTCATATTCAAGGTCATCATAGTTAGGGTGACTCATTCTCCACCAATAGGTAAGTTGGGAATAAGGGTAAGTGGTATAATTATAATCAGTAGAGTACCACAGCACACAGCCACCAAACTTGGACCCATAAACTGACGATTTCAATTCTCGTTGAGTTTCTTCAAACCATCGATAGTAAGCGTTGCCCTTGACCACCACATCCTTAAACTTGCCTTTGATCACGGGGGAGATCACTTTACTCATATATTTACAACCATTTTCAATGGCAGTTACCACCAGAGCATGACCAGAGGCCAGGTTGGGACCACAAATGGTAAAGAAGTTGGGCATATCTTTAACCATCATCGTTTCATAAGCATTAATCCGACCATTTTCTCCAAGCCAAAGATCACGAAGGGAAACCCCATTACGACCAATGACTTCACTTTGATTCATCGAATGTTCGATATTATAACCAGTACAAGCCACCAATACATCACAATCGATGAATTCCCCCAGGGTAGTCACCAAGCCATTTTCTTCAAAATGATCGATACTATCCAGGACAAATTTAACTCGAGGATCACCCAAGGTTTTTAAATACAAATGGTCAATAATTAACCGTTTGCACCCAATCTTAAATTCAGGAATCACCGCCTTCCAATATTTCTTAGGGGTATTTTTTTTCATGTACAGAATCAGCACTTTTGTTGAATACCACCGGACAAATCTTGACCATAACCCTTCACCTTTAAACATGGGGAATCGGGCTTCAAAAAGGCCGGCCACAAGGAGCCGAAATAACCATTGAAAGACCCATACTCTTGAAAGGAGATTATAAGTATTTTGTAATGATTTGGGCAATGGTGGCATCACATGATGTTGAGATCTGGCAATTTGGGTAAGTGATTCAATTTCAAAGCCATCATTAACTAAAGCGGGGACCACTTGACAAGCAGAACACCCATTACCAATAACAACCACTTTCTTACCTTTAAGAGGGACATCTCTCCACATGGCAGTATGAATATATTCTCCTTTAAATTTATCCTTAAGACCAGGGTACAGAGGATGTTTAGGATGAACCAACCCTCCAATACAACTAATCACCACCTTCAGTCGATGAATGGTGGTTTGACCGGTTTCAACGTCATGTATTTCAAGTTCCCATTCTCCATCCTTATCGATCCATTGAGCTTTCAGCATCGATTGACCTAACAACGCCTTTTCATCGAGTCGATACTTTTTAACCACTCTATCAAGATATTCGGCAATTTCAAATCCATAAGATTGAGATCTCGACCAATTAGTAACCAATTCAAATGATATTTGGTACCAAATACTGGGGATATCACAAGCAACCCCAGGGTAAGTGTTTGCGATCCAAGTACCGCCAAATTTGGGGTATTTTTCAATGATAACAAAATCATCTTCGTTAAGCTTATCCTTTACAGTAATCCCCAGAACAATACCTCCAAACCCCCCACCAATAATGGCAACTTTCAGCCTCGAATGTTTAACAGGAAGACTCAGTTTTTGAGGGAGAGGTTGGTCCCCCAAGATCTTCTTAGTAACATCGTATTCAACCCGATATTTACTATGTTGTTGATGGGAATCCTTTGTCAATGTAATTGTTGACATTATAATTACCTTTAAACCTATAGTCTACGATTAAGAATTATTTATATACTAGTTATATTTCCCATGTGATTTTCGGAGTTAATGCAGTTAACTTCCATCAGCAAAACGGCTCCCAGGGGGATACACCCACAAAAACGATAAATGTAATCAAGGGAAGGTCATAAAGGAATTGTCTCTTTTCAATTTCTGGTCATTGACCCATGAATACCCGTTTTGTTCACGTGAATGTGTTAGCCCAATGTTTCATGAGATGGTTATAAAAGGTGGGGGAACATACCGTTGCGGGGAAACGTAACTAAAACATTGGCGAATCTCTGGGGGTCGTAACTTAAACCATGTTGATAATTGATGTAATTGGAACAACGTAATTCATTTGATAGTTGGAGTCACGTGATCCTTTCATCCATTTTCAGTAAAAGAAACGGAAACAGTGCAAAATTACTTCCGAAAATTAGTGTTGATAAGATTTACTTTTTAGCATGGCGATAGTTGATTAAATAGCATCATTTCCCTTGGATATTAAATTTACCCAACAACATGGTCATGGTCACAGTCAGTCACGCGATCTAGTCGATAACGTGGAAGGGAAGAAAATAAATGCCAGGGAATACGAATACGGGGAAAAAGAAAAAGTGAAAGCATTAATATTGTCTTAAACTATGGGATATTATCATCATGGCTTTTACCGTCACCTTGCTACTATCGGTTTCCGTTAATCCCGTTGCCATTCAATCCTTCAAATCAAAATCACATGCTAATTTAATGCGATAATACCCCATAAGGGTGCATGATTATATGCACTACCATTGTGCCTCGATCACGATACGGTTGGCTCTTTGCCGGTTAAGAGCTTTTGCCCTCTCAACTTTTCATCAATCTTTTTGCACGATTTGACAAAGTCATGGTTACTATGACTGAAACGGAAAAAGTAACCACCGACTCCAAGTTGCCCACCGGGGTGACATTCCTGGGGGTATCATTTAAGGTGCCTCCTACCCATGATATGGTGAAAACGTTATTTGATCCCACGGTAAGAAAGCTGTATCTTGAAATGATCATTGTTACCGTGTTACTGTTGAATTTTTTGGTGTTTTTCCTCCCCCATAATTCGATTAGAATTGGTATTTTCATTGGTCTTTATATTATCTGGAGATTAGGGTATAATTTCGGTATCGGCTATTTGTTGTATCAACAGCTGAATCATAATCGATTGGTGAAATGGGCGGGTAAATGGAAGTTATTTGAAGGTAACACCATGGTTGCGAAATTTGCTCAAGCTGAAGTTAAACGTCAACGGGGGAATGGTTATGATCCGAAGAACTATCCTTTAGAATTCAACACTTGGCTCTTGTTCCGGAAGGTGGTTGATTTGATCTTGATGAGTGATTTCACCGCGTTTATGTGTGTGGTGGTTGCTTGTGCCATTGATGAAGATCATCAATGGTTGAAGAATCAACCTAACTGGGTGGTATTTTCCAGAATTGGTCTTGGGGTCCTGTTTGTGTTATTTAACTTATGGGTTAAAGTGAATGCTCATAACACCATTAAGGATTATGCTTGGTATTGGGGGGATTTCTTTTTCCGTCAAATCAATAATGAAGAATTGATTTTTGATGGGGTGTTTGAAATGGTACCTCACCCTATGTATTCGGTGGGTTATATTGGTTACTATGGGTTTGCTCTTATTGCTAAATCATATACCGTGTTGGCGGTGGCTATCTTTGGTCATTTCCTTCAAATGATCTTTTTACATTATATTGAAAACCCTCATATCGATAAGATCTATGGACCTTCAATTGATGAACTTAACCTGGTGCGTGTACAAAAGTTAAGAGACCTTCGTCCCTTCCAAAACTTAAAACCAATGGTGGGGTTAGCTAATTTTAACTTGTTCAGAGCTCTGGATGTGGCTAATGTCTTCCTTTCGGTGACTTATGGGGTCTTATTACCCATCATTATGGCATCGATCACCACCAGTGACCAAGCGGTGTCTCGTGGGGGTAAAGTGTTATTTTGGGTGGCGGTTGCTACCAAGTTACTTGAACTGATTCTGATTGATGTTCTCTTGGTATTACAACTGTCTTATAAGTACTTGACGAAATGGTTCCTTTCGATGGATATGCCCGCCGACAATGCCCTTAACAACTGGGCCATGTTGTACAATTCGCTCATTAATTTGACTTATACTTCCTTGATTGGGTTTAATTTGTTCCAATTCTTAACCATCAAGGAATCCGGGTCTCAATTGCTCACTAGTTACTTTTACCTTCGGGTCTTTTTAGGGTTATTGTTGATTTTCACTCAAACTTGGATCAATAAGCTGATTGTCGAACTGATTGGGTATTTCGGTTGGTTTTATGGGGATTTCTTTGTCCCCAGACTGCAACGGGCTTCTCATCTTACTAAGGCAGGGGTTTACCGGTACTTGAATAATCCTGAACAAATCTTTGGTGTTTGTGGGGTTATGGGGGTTTTCCTCATTGCTCCTACCATTGAAAACCTTTCATTGATGATCCTTTGGGTGGCTAATAACTTTATTAGATTCAACTTTATTGAAAACCCTCATATGATCAAGGTATATGGGGCTCAAGAAGTCATGCAAGATTCGGGGGTTACCAAGACTTTCAAGAAGCATTTGATTCCTGATGCTATCCAACGGAGATTACTGAATGATCATCAAACTCGGGAAACCAGAAACCGTCGTCAACTGCACCTGATCACCGAAACTTTGGATCTGCTTATTAAGGAAATTAAGGAAACCAATCAAAAGGTACTGAAACAAAAGATTAAGGAATTATCTCAACTGCTTCAATTTGAAAACTCGGAATATTCATTAAAGATTGAAGGGTTAACCACCCCTTCGGCTACTGATGATGAATATATGACCAATTATGCTCATGTTGGTAGCCCCATCACCATCAAATGGACTTCTCCCGTTGAAGGTCATAGTGTCAAGGATTGGATTGGTATTTACCGCATCACTCAAACGTCTTATTCCAGAACCAAGACCATCTTGTCTTCCAAAGGCCGGTGGACTTATTGTCATGACCCCAAGGGTGAATTTACTTTCTCCAAAGATAAATTATTTTGGGAAGAAGGCATTTATGAATTCAGATACCATTTGGCGGGTAAGCATGAAGTGGCATACATTTCCGAACCTTTTGAAATTAAGGTACCTAAAATCGAAGTCCCCACTCTGACTGATGATATTGAAAAGTTTGCTACTGTTTTGAACAAAGAATTTTTCATCAACATGTTTGGTGATGAATTTAGTATCGATGACCTGATTGCTAAACAAGTTCTGCAAACGGCCAATATGATGGAAGTGTATAATCGGATTAGTTACCTTTTAATCCGGCTGACTGATGTCAAGATTAACCTTAAGGCAATCATTAATAATCTGGGGAGCCAATTCACATTAAGAAAGTTGGCCGCCAAGATGATTAATATTCATGGGGTGTTAAATGAATTGTCCTATTCAACTGAAAAGAAGGACGAATAAGTATGGCATATTATATATTAGATTAAACGATAATCGTGAACATATTGCAAGAATTGTCTAGGTTTACAAAAGTGGTGGAAGTTTAATGGACGAGGATGATTAGAATAGTTCCTGCGTAGATCAAATGATAACCAAGGATTAATCAAATTAGACGACGATGATATCCAATCTACTTTTGACTATATCATTAATTTATTCCGAAGGTTGTGGAATTATTGCTATAGTGAAGGTGCGGCTCATTTTTCGCCACCATCCACTCTCACTCACTCACTCACCACCGCTCACCAACTTTGAACCATAGTCACCGCACTAACAATAATCCTCACAATCTATTACTAATTTACCATGGAGGATCCAGTTAATGTTCGGGAGGATGATTTATATCTCAAATATAAGAAGCTTGAACGGGAATTAGATCTCCTTCAACTTCAAGAGGAATACATTAAAGATGAACAACGTCACTTGAAGCGGGAGTTAGTGAGAGCTCAAGAAGAAGTCAAGCGGATTAAGCTGGTACCACTTGTTATCGGTCAATTCCTTGAACCCATCGATGAAAATACTGGTATTGTCAGTAGTACTACCGGATCGAATTATGTCGTCCGGATTTTACTGACATTAGACCGAGAATTGTTGAAGCCATCATCGCTGGTGGCGTTGCATCGTCATTCTAATGCCCTTGTTGATATTTTGCCCCCAGAAGCTGATTCGCTGATTTCAATCGTTGGCGATAATGAAAAGCCCGATGTCACTTATGCTGATGTCGGGGGGTTGGACATGCAAAAGCAAGAAATCAGAGAAGCAGTGGAATTACCTTTGACTCAAGGGGATTTATATAGTCAAATTGGGATCGACCCTCCTCGAGGGGTGTTATTATACGGCCCTCCTGGTACTGGGAAGACGATGTTGGTCAAGGCGGTTGCTAATTCTACCACGGCATCATTCATTCGGATAAATGGGTCGGAATTTGTGCAAAAATACCTTGGGGAAGGTCCTCGGATGGTGAGAGATGTATTCAGATTGGCGAGAGAAAACTCCCCTGCGATTATCTTTATCGATGAAATCGATGCCATCGCCACAAAACGGTTTGATGCCCAAACTGGGGCCGATCGGGAAGTTCAACGGATTTTATTGGAATTATTAAATCAAATGGATGGGTTTGAACAAGATCTGACCGTCAAGGTGATTATGGCCACTAACCGGGCCGATACTTTGGATC
The DNA here is from genome assembly GCA_030569815.1 of Diutina ranongensis (nom. inval.). Taxonomy (NCBI): domain Eukaryota; kingdom Fungi; phylum Ascomycota; class Pichiomycetes; order Serinales; family Debaryomycetaceae; genus Diutina; species Diutina ranongensis (nom. inval.). The sequence continues at coordinate 328,838 of JAJMLP010000001.1, forward strand.
CAGCATTATTACGTCCGGGTCGGTTAGATAGAAAGATTGAATTCCCTTCATTAAAGGACAGAAGAGAAAGAAGACTTATTTTCTCCACCATTGCCTCGAAAATGAGTCTCGCCCCTGAAGCCGATTTGGATTCATTAATCGTTCGGAATGATCCCTTACTGGGGGCTGTCATTGCTGCCATTATGCAAGAAGCTGGGTTACGGGCGGTGAGAAAGAATAGATACATGATCTTACAACAAGATTTAGAAGAAGCTTATACCGCTCAAGTGAAGACGGGTACTGAACACGATAAGTTCGACTTTTATAAGTAATATATACTGGAGATATCAAATAATATAATCTTCCCAATATTTACCCCACAAGCAAAAGGCGACTTCAATGAAATTTGCTTTTGTTCTCCCTCGGCAACATGCGAGTTTTGCTAGAGAGACAACCTTTACACTTTTGACAGTTGCGAAAATCTAGGTTAAGTTTGCGGGGAAAGTGGAGACTAATGAATCATCTATTAAGGGACGTGACCAACAGATGGTTAGTAATCCTCGTTTATTTTTGTCCCTCAAAGGTTAGATCCCTTAGATTTACGCTGTGCCGTTTAATATGCCAAGCAATGCCTGAATAATATCTTTATTTGGGGTGTTTCACGATGGAAAAGTCCAGTGAGTAATGAAGAGGGGAATACCCCTCAGCGGTAGCTACCGATGGTTATAGAACCGTTGATATCATTTAATGCAATTCAAATTGGTTAAAACAATAGAAACAATCAACCAAGGATTACCCAGCAACTCTTAGTAATATTTTTCTTACTCCATTCAAGATGAACTCTTTTCTCATCGACCGGCTGGATTTACGTGCACCTGGGCTCATGACTCGGCCCCCACCATACCTTGGTATCGATTATAAAACATATCTAATCTTAACAGGAGACCCCCAAGATAAATAACCTTAATTTCAATAACATAATATCATTCATTTAAACCCCACATTTCCTCAGAAATATCCAACCGTGTCATTGATGTATACCCCGGATTATGCAGCATGGTTGGTTGCCTGCATAATTACATTCGTGAAAAGATTCGGTAATCACCGTCGATCATTCACAAATTGAGGTTCCATGAATTATAAAAGAAAAACAGTGCCGCGAGTAGTGGGGATAACATGAAAGTTATTGACACCGCCAAAACCCTGTTTAAAAGGTTAATACATAAAGTGACCACCCGGGAAGGGTTACTTGGGGATTATGATTATAAGTATTTGATTGTACCGGAAATTCCATTCTTTTCAAAAGAACATAAGACACAACCATTCTTTGGTGTTCATACGGATATGCCCATTGTATTGGGGATCCTTTTGGGGTTTCAACATTCCCTTTCTATGCTTGCTGGGGTGGTGACTCCTCCGATTATCATTTCTGGAGTGGCACATTTGGATGCAGTTACCACTCAATATCTTGTGCTGGCATCACTTATCGTTTCGGGGTTGATGTCCCTCATTCAAATCACCAGGGTTCATTTGTTTAAAGGTTATTATATCGGTACTGGTCTTTTAACCATGGTAGGCACTTCATTTGCTTCCATCGCCGTCGTCACTCAAGCACTTCCAATGATGTATGAATCAGGAGATTGTCCCATTGCTGAAGATGGCACCAAGTTACCTTGTCCAAATGGTTATGGGTATATCTTAGCTCTGGCAGTGATTTGTTCGCTTTTGGAAATTGCTCTTTCATTTACCCCGGCGAGAATTTTACAACTGATCTTCCCTAATATCGTCACTGGTCCCGTGGTATTACTTATTGGTACCCATTTAATCGAAACGGGGATGTCCGATTGGTTAGGGGGATCGGCTTGTATCGATAAAATATGTAAGATTGGGTCACATACGAAACATTGGGGATCAGCTCAATTCATTGGTCTTGGGTTCTTGGTTTATTTAACCATCATTTTATCAGAACGATTTGGTTCGCCAATCATGAAGTCATGTGCCGTTATCATGGGGTTGATCGTTGGTTGTATTGTTGGCGGTGCTGCCAGTTACTTTGATGGTGCTAATATTAAACTTGCCCCCGCCGCCACGTTTATTTGGGTCCACACTTTCAAATTAAAACTTTATGGTCCTGCCATCCTCCCCTTCCTTGCCGTGAGATTAGTTCTTATGATGGAAGCAATTGGTGATATCACTGCTACTTCAGATGTTCTGAGACAACCAACCGAGGGTCGATTATATGAATCGAGAATTCAAGGGGGTTTGCTTGCCGATGGTATTGGTGGTATCATTTCTGGGCTTGCTACCGTCACCCCCACTTCAACTTTTGCTCAAAACAATGGGGTGATTTCCGTTACCAAATGTGCCAATATCCAAGTTGGTTATTGGTGTGCCTTCTTCATGTTGATCATGGGGATCTTTTCAAAGTTTGCTGCTGCCATTGTCTCCATCCCTAAACCAGTATTAGGGGGGATGACATCATTCTTATTCTGCTCGGTTGCCATTGCTGGGATCAAAATCATTTCTACTACTGAATTTACTCGTAGAGATCGATTCCTTTTGACCGCCTCGGTTCTTCCTGGGATGGGTGCCATCTTAATCCCCAATTGGTTCTCATATGTGTTTACTTACAACGGTAATAACCATTCCCTCAAAGGGTTTTTTAATGCCATCGTGTTGGTGATGCAAACCGGTTTTGCCATCACCGGGTTTTTAGGGGTGATTTTGAATCAATTCTTACCCAAAGTAGAAGATGAAGCTGAAGAAATCGAGGAGGTGGTGCTTGAAACCGTTGGTTCGGCGGGTACGGCTGGCCGTAACGCTTATACCAATAAGGAATCAAATAAGTTACAAACTTATCAAAGTAATATCGAAATGGTAGATTCGGAATAATTGGTTGTGTCAGCTTATACGGTAAATAAAGGATCATGATCTTTCTTAGAAACAATCACTTCCACCTCTTGTCCTAATTCCCCCTCTAATTGTTGTTTAAATACTTCGAGGAAAGCTCTTTCAGTATTACTATGGTTACAACAGATCACCGAGCTGCCACATTCAGTAAAGTATAATACTTCATGATGACTCAATTCCCCAGTATAGTATAAATCGGCGTTAACCCCCCGGAAGACGCCACCTCCAGAACCAGCACAAATGGCCACCGTCAGGATCAATTGTGATTCAGTGTGGTCACGACCAAGACCCAATTGGATATGATTAAGACCAAGATTAGTCTTAATATTGGAAATGACTTTATCAAGTGGTAATGGTTGGTTAAATTTGACTAATCTCCCCATACCACAATCAGCAGTAGCAATCTCAGCCTTTGATGGTTCCAAAGGAACCTTCAGTTCAATATCACCACCAAGAGTTTCAACAAGGAAATCATTGACACCACCCTTTTGACTATCAACGGCAGTATGAGGACAATACACGGCGATATTATTTTGAATCAATTTCAAGAGACTCCGTTGTTGAGGGTCACTATTGGTGATCAGTTTAAGTCCCTTAAAGATGAAAGGATGATAGGCCATGATCAATTGACATTGGTTATCGATGGCTTCTTGGGCCACATTCTGGGTGAGGTCAATTGTCAAAAGCACTTTGATGGGACCAACGGCATCGCCGACATTTTCCACCAAAAGACCAGTATTATCCCAAGTCAGATCAGCAAGAGCCTTGGGGTATAATTTTTGGACTAGAAGTTAATATTTGATAACCATTGGAAACATCTAGTATCGATACTTACTTGCTTGTACAACTCTACCAACACGAGACATTTTATAACTTTGGAAGAGAGCCGCACTCGCCAAATTGAGGAATTATTATTAGTCATATATTACATACTACTACAAAAGAAGTCCAGCTTCCTAAACGTCACCATCAAGATAATGACGATTTAAACTATCAACATACAGCGCCCATACTTCCCACAGCATTTCCTCTCCGTGTAAATGTCTCCCCCATAACCATAATGAATACATCAACTTCAAATTCGGTTGAATGATGATATTAAACCGTTGTACTCGAACGTACAAATAGGCTCCAACCAACAGGATATTGAATTTCACCATTAACAGGGCAATCACCAACAGTGCCAGTCTCAGGACGCCAATCCGGCAATGGACTAACGTTTTTGGTTGGGGCAGGGGTCGTGGACGGATACCAGAGCCATTGGCATTGCCAACCAATCCCAATTTGGCCTTGATATCGTTAGGACACTTGAATAAAAATGGTAATAATGAATCTCGACCATCATCATTGAAATTATGGATGTAAATTACCTGTTGTACCAGGGTAGGGGTATCTTCTAATTTAGAACAATCGATTTCAACAATCGTCATTTGTTGGTACTTCCAAAGAACGGTGAATTGATTATTGGCGACATAGGGTTGACACCAATCAGGACAATCACCCAAAGAAATGATGCGTTCCACTTGAAGGAGGTTATTAACTGTGAATGATGATGCATGCAACCAACTGCCAAGGTATAATTCATTAAATAAGATTGTCGCTGGGAAATTAACGTCGGTACCCGGTTGAAACCAATCCATTTGCGACGACATTGGTTTTTGGATTAACGAATTGGTGATGGTGTCATCGGGATGAGTACATGACCCTCGTTCTTGTAATGGATGAATGATGGGTTGATCGGGTTCCAACCGCTTTACTTTAGGAGCAACCATTGGTGTCATTGCTTCCAAGGAAATATTGGATGGTAGCCGGTCATATAAGTGTTTTAATGGTAAACTCCAATCGACAGCATCGATATAAGGTTCGATGGCTTTGAGGAAAGTAAAGTCAGCTTTAAATAAATACAGCTTGACATTATGATGGCTATAAAGCCTCATTAGAGCATCTTCAAGTGGGAGATTCCACATGATCTTTGCTACCATCACCACTAATAACAGGACACCGGTGAAACCATCATAAGAAAACATATAAATGGGGGCTTTGTTTTGAATCAACAGAATCATGATTCGAAGGGTATTAATAAATGAAATGGCGGAATCCATGGTATAACCCCCCAGAGGGAATTCCAAATAATAATGAGTATGTTTATACCGTTCCTGCCAATCTTTAAATATCAGCATTAATGTGGCATGAGGCGGGGGGTTGGCCACGGTATCATGGCATTGAATAATAAGTTTATAATCCAGTTTATTCACCCGTTCAAATGCGCTGATGGTACCGATGGTAACATAATTAAATATTAATGGGTTACTATGAACCAGGAATAAAAGGGCATTTTCATACACCAATAACGGGCACATTGGGTTTGGCGAATCGACAACGGGGATCTTCTTCGTCAAAAGTGACGATGGGATCCACCGATGATGCATCGAAGGTTCTTTCAATTGTTTAGGGATGGTATTCCACGCCAGACCGGGAATGACGGCGATAAATATTGTCCCCGTGGTGACAATTGGTTGTAAAAGTTGCAGACAATGGTGTAAATAGTTAGCATCGGGGCCATATAATAAAATCAGGGAGTTTTCCGCCATGAGTCTTAATTGTTGACCAAAATTACGGTTATTAATCGTTTGAGTACGACTCTTTGACGATGGCGACGATAACAATTCTTCAACGGGTACTGAATTAATAAAGCTATTATCCCTTGACCCACAGTTGACGCTGATCAAATTGAAAACTAATGGCGTCATTACTTCGGCATGGCCATTACCCATGAAGAAATGTTTCTGTTCCGGGGTGGTTAGATTATGTAGCCATGGGAAATGGGTATCTTCGGCGGTGAATGGGTCATCTTTAAGAAATTTCTGGTCATAATACCATATCAATAACTCCTTGACATCGTTAACTGATTCAAGGATGGTAACTGAAGCCACCTCCCCTGGTTGTAATGGTTGAGGCCAATTCCCTCCAACTATGGGCAGAGGCTGTTTTACCTGGCAGATACTCATATCAACGAGGGAGTGAAAATGTCACTTGGATATTCAGATGGATATATTTCCTCCAAACAAGCTTATAGCCGCCCTACTGAAAATCCTATATTGCGTGGCAGATGTTTTACATTCTAGGGTGATACGCAGCCAGACTGTACATAACCAACAGGTACCGAAGCGTGGTTTTATGATTATTGTTACTCAATGCCCCCCACCGGTTATTTACGTGTTTGTTTGGTTTATTATGGTTATTTTTGGCCCTGGTCAACGCTTGCTAATAATTTTATTGTTTTAAGGGGTTCCTGAATTGATTATTAGTCACAGGGTCCATATCCAGGCAGGGGTGCGTCGGTGGACACACGTACATTAACCAAGGTGACATTTACAAGTCAGTTTCAATGATAACCATTTATAGTGTCGATGATTATCATGGTTCACCCCAATAACCACGGCAATGACACACCTCCCCAAATTGTCCCCGAGTATCTCCTAAATTGAGGCGGGGCTACAATGTTTCAAAATGCATGATGAGGTAAAATTATCTTCGAAGAAAACTTCTTGAATTTTATAGTTTATTAAAGCTAGCTAGGTTTCAAGTTTTGATGGCCACATAAGGGACTTTTGTTCGGGGGCAGGGATTCAAACCGAGGACTGTGATGGACCATACAGGATGATAAGGTTTTGTAAGGTAAGATTAGTGATAAGCATTGACGCACACCTCGTACTAATTCGATGATAGTTGTCGTCAATCTTGTCTGCAGCCACACATGTTCATTACGAACCTTGATCATCCCGGTTCGAACTCGCGCCGTCCCAAGCCGCACCTCCCTCATCGCTTTGCAGGTGCAGTTTAATCTCCTTTGGTACACACCAATAAACAAACATCCTAAACATGGATCTTCACCGACGGGCAGAAGAAGACTTGGAAAACTTCTTGGCTGAACAACAGCGGGATGACTTGGCCCAACAAAAGGAGGCCGAAGATCAACTGGCAAAGCGCCCTCGTCTCGATGATGAACTTCGGTTTATGGCCCATCATTTGGAACAACTGACGGAGCTGGGTCCACAAAAGGATGAAGCCCGTAAGGAACCCGAATCTGTTGTTGATCCCGAAATTGTCGGATCTTCTTCAGGTGGTCAACCGCTGTCAGCAGCAACCGCTGGGCCCGAATCGCTGCTGGCTACCTGGAATGGTATCGAGGTCCCCGCCAATTCCGAACTCTTAAAGACCAATGAAGCAATGGCAGCGTATAAAGAACTTAGTTCCCAGCTTCCCCCACTTGCAGGGTTATCTCAAGCCCATTTGGCGGCATTACCATTACCTCTTGTCGCTGCTGATTATTTACCTCCTCGGATTCAATTGTTGATTAACACCTTACCAACTTTAGATAATTTAGCATCACAATTGCTTCGGGTGGTTGCTGTTGGTCCTTATCAAAAGATTATTGATTTGGCCCTGAGTCCCGATACCCCGGGTGGGGCCACGTTTAGAGATTTGGCCCTTTTGTTTGAATTCACCAAACGGCTTTACTCTGAAGATGATCCTTTTCTTACCGTGGAACATTTGGCCCCAGGAATGTGGAAGGAAGGGGAAAAGACCCCATCGATGTTTCGGAACAGAGAGCAGCTGATTGAACTGACACTTCGGAAAGTAAACTTGGCAACTTTCTTGATGGCGACATTAGGTACTTTGGAAGTGGGGTTTTTCTACTTGGATGAACTGTTTTTGGATGTGTTTTGTCCTACTAATAATTTGGACCCCGCCAATGCCCTTTCTAACATGGGGACGCTGACTAATTTACAACTGGGGGTTAATACTACCATTGGTGCCAGTGTTGGTAAGCTTTTGAAACCCACGGCTAGTTTGTATTTGGATTTAAAGACCCAGGCATACATATCTGCCATTGAAGCTGGGGAAAGACTGTCGGAAGAAATTCTTAAAGATATTTTACCTGATGATATGAAGGAGATTTTAGAAGCTCGTCGAGGAGTAAAGACATTAAGTCCCACTGAATTAGATTTTGTGGAACGGTGTCAGCATCGCAAGAGATTATTATTAAATTGGCCACGGGATGAAGACTTGAGTCATGAATATGAATGGTTTACATTTTTGCGGGATTTATTTGATTACGTGTCGAAGAATATGGGATTTATTATTTGGGGTAAGAGAGGCAGACAGCTGAGAGGGTATCAATACACTCCTATTACTACCGGGAGTCCATTACCTGAGCCGAGCAACACTCCAGTTCATGTGCCCATGCCAGCACATTTGCAACTGGCGCCATATGCTGCTCTGCCACTGACAGAACCAATTGATAGAGTGGAACTTAATAAAATTACCCATGAATTGTTACCACTGGAAATCCAAGAACAACAGATTCATTTGCGGGTAGCAGCTCCTACTCTGAGAAATACTCATCGGAGACCTTGGACTAGAGAAGAAGAGAAAGCGTTACGTCATGCATTGGAACTCAAGGGCCCGCTGTGGTCAACAATTTTGGAATTGTTTGGTGCTGGAGGTAAGATTTCTGATGCACTTAAGAATCGTACTCAAGTGCAATTGAAGGATAAAGCCCGGAATTGGAAGATTTTCTTTTTAAGACTGGGATTGCCAGTGCCAGGATATTTACAAAATGTCACTGGGGAATGGGATAGAGATAGTCAACGACTGAAGCCAGTTAAACGGCGTCAACTGAAGAAAACGGCGGCTGCGCCAGTCCCCAAACCCTAAACGACGCTGTTTATTCTTAGCGATGCATAGATTGATTTTATAGGCGTTTAATGGATTTAGGAAATTTTCATTTCCATAATTACCCGGGGGGTCTTCCACCGTATCCGATAATCTGGATGTCGACCCCCGGTTCCGAGCCCGCGCCCCCCGCACTTGCAATTATCACAAGGGTTACCTCTGACTGCCAATACTAGGGTCACATACTTCCACGTCACCAATGGAAACATTTAAAAGTATCGCCGGTACTGGCGATGACGATGATCCCAATGTACAGCGTCTTATAGACTTTTATGACAATGACATTAACAACGCTTTGGCCCATTATTTTGAGCATGGATTTGAAGGCATCACTCTGGGGGTCGAAGAACATCCATCTACTGAAGGTCTTCATCACCGTAATGTCGGTGATCTGCACAATCTGCCTCCTCCTCGAGATTTCCGTCAAGAAGCTGTCAACCTCCATCAACAAATGTTTGAAGAGGGGTTAATTGGATTACCAAAAGCTCCCACCATTTCCAACCATTGGCAATTGGAATTAGGATTACACCGGCTGAGGGTGGATTCTGCAGAAAAGTATGCGTCAAATGACTTTAGTAATCCTCTATGGGTGCTCCTTTTAATTATCCCAAAACTGTTGATGCAGTTAGTGATGTGGATTTGGCATTTGGTGGCACCAAAGGAACCGCCGCATAGATTGAAAAAGAAATATGATTATTCCAAGTTCATCGAATCCTATCTGCCTCAATTACCTCAAGAGATTCCTATAGTAACCCTGGGGTTTACCGATGTGTATAAGCAATGCCAATCAAAGTATGAATGGCTCGTGGTGATTCTTGTTAATAATGAAACCGAATGGTTTGGTAAGAAACTCGTTGGTAGTGAATGGTTTTCAAAGTATTATGGACCAAAGGGAGATTATTCGCCGTCTCAAGTTTATTTTGGAAATATTGAGACCCTGCCCGAGGCGCATGCGGTTGGTCTAGCTTATGGTTGCAGAAGACTTCCGTTTATTGCTGTTGCTGCCAATGTCAGTGCTACAGCCTCAGTAATGCCTCTGATGTCAGTGGTTTACAAACTGAACATCTCATATACCTTATTGACCGATAACGAATCAGATAACACCATCAGAAGAATCGGAAGAAACTTGGCAAAAGTCAATGATAGCTACAACCCCCAATTGGTAAGTTCCCGGTATGATTTGCGGGAAATAGAATATGCCCGGTTAATCAAGCAGCAACAAGACCAAGCCTACGAAGATAGCTTAGCTCAAGACCGAGAGAAAAAAGCCATTCGTGATGCAGAACGCAGTGAGAAATTACGTCAAGTGAAATTAGATAAACAACGGGAATTGTTTTTCAGTCAATTACTGAGTTGGCGCCAACTGGTACAAGGTTCGGTTCGTATGGCGATCAAATTACCTCTGGGTCAACGGGAAGTGGTACTGTTAGCTCCTGAAGTTACCGTTAATGAACTTTACTTGTATATTGAATCGCTATTATGGAAACCAAGTGATAAATCCGAGGATAATCCCGCGAATGAGCAAGATGTCGATCTCCTCACATTTGAGGAATACTTTGAAGTATTCCCATTTAATTTTGAAGTGGTACAACCTTTCCCAAGACTTGTAATTGATGTTGATAAGCGGCCAATTGCCGAAGTTTCTGCGTTGAAGAGTGGAGCCAATCTTATGGTGGAGTATTTTGGAGAAGAGGAATAAATGGGATTAAATTTTCAGCAACGTTGTCACCGCCATCATCTATTGGTCTGGAACTTAGATTAGTTTCCTGGAACAGGGCTCACAGACCGGGCGTATACGGAGAATGTCGAGAAGAGTTGTGGGACTTAACACCGAAAGATTATTTTTAGACGTGGGCCCTGCATTCACTTGTTATATCTCCGGGGCTGCAAACCACAGAGGTCAGTATCTAATATATAAACGATCGATTTGTACCCGATGAAAAACCAGGAGTCGACTTTTGTTCTTTGTTGAACTGAGTCGACCTCCTCGTTGTTGTTTTTGTTTAAAAGATCCTGTTGTTTTTGTTTAAAGTATCTTGTTGTTTGCTGTTAGCTAATTATTTGAATTCAATGAATATATGTTTGTCTCCTAATTGATCCTTGTAGTACCACGGCTTGTAAGACATCAAGATGACTTGAAATCAATCAATCGATGGCATTGGAGATTGTTAGCTATATTACTAATTAGGAAATCATCCCATCTGTGTCTACTATAAACTGTGGTGCCAATGATAATTTACGAATGGTGGTTATACATGAGGGCGGGGCAGGGTTACAAGCACCGACTAAAACACGGTGCTCCCTTTAATTGATTAACATCACCAAACTCTACACCCTTTTATCCGTCATTTCAAAGCCATCGCAATCATAACGTGGGTGTTAAGTTGCATCATGATAGACTTGCACGATCATCTAAACAAGGGGTGGTGGTGGTGGTGGTGGTGAATCGATCCCCTTGTTTAAAAATCTCGTCATAAAACTATTCCAATTCAGGCGTTAATTCTTGGTATCCTCGTTTATACTGTCAAATGCTTTGTGCTCATCCCTAATTTTTAGTACAGTACTTCTAGGGGGGGGGGGCTAGAGGTGGTTATGAATTGGTTGATAGCATTGGATAAGGTTAACCAATGGCAACCAAGATTACTCAAATTCAATTGATAACGGTTGAGGATTAGTTGGCAATAAGAGACTGAAAATTATTTGACAACACCAAGGGCTTCGGCGTCGATCCTGCACAGGTCTACGCCAAGTTGGCTGAGGTATAAATAATGACCTGATTATAAGATGAACCACGTGATAATAACCATTTTACGAGCCCCGGTGTTAAGATCGAAGCACAATAGGTATCGGTGGAATTACCAATTACTGTTTTTCTTTTATTTTAACATTGGTTTCGACGGTATTCCAATTACTCTCTCAAAAATGGTAATGGTGGTTTTTTTTCATCCTGTACACAGTGGGTGCGGTGGCGAACTTCTCACTCTCGATTTACTCTAACCATAGGATACATTGTCCACCACAATTTCAATGGCATTGGTATCAGCAGCTCCCTACCTCCTGTTACTTAATGAACTGGGGGATTATACATTGAAGGAGTACGCGCTTAAGCTGCTCAATGAACTGGTCAATCAACACTGGGCGGAAATCGCTAATTCGTTACTGGATCTCGAACAATTATGGGAAGATCACACTTTCCCTCTGAGGCAATTGGCAGCATTGGTGGTTTCAAAATGTTATTATAACTTGGGTGACTATGACCAATCGGTTAAGTTTGCCGTGCTTGCTGGTTCTGCTTTTGATGTCGAAGAAAAATCTCAATACGTCGAACACACCGTTTCTCAATGTATTGCTAAATATTCCAAAATTCAATCGGCTCAATACAAGGGTGAACCTTACCAAGATGATGCCAGACTTACCAATATCTTTGAACAAATGTTGAAGAAGTGTATCGCCAATGGCGATGAACGGTTAGCATTGGGGTTAGCATTGGAAACTTATAGATTGGATATCATCAAGCAGGTATTGACCAATAATCTGGGGTTGGTATCTTATGTTTTAGCTGTGATTAATCAGGTGGTTTCTGATCCCAAGTTCCGGACCGAAGTGTTGTACACCTTGGTTGACCTTTTGACAGGTGACGTGAAAACTACAACTAATGACCCTTACTTTGTTGCCTTTAGAATCATTGTTCAACTTAATGATCTGCGATTAGCCACCAAGTTTTTTAACCATTTGATCGCTAAGGGCAATGATCTTGTTGCTTATCAAGGGGCATTTGATTTGGCTAGCACCGGTCATCAACAATTCCTCGATGATGTCCTGGCATCAGTTACCGACACAAAAGTTCAGCTGATTCTTCTGGGGGTTCCTCTGTGTGATTTGAACTTGACCTTCTTGTACAAGAACAACGCCACAGATATCGGCATCTTAAATAGAACTAAAGATCTCCTCGATGGTCGGTCGTCGATCTTCCACCTGGCAGTTACCTTTTCTAATGCATTTATGCATGCTGGTACTACTGATGATTCGTTTTTCCGCAAAAACTTGGAATGGTTGGGTAAAGCTACCAATTGGCTGAAGTTTAGTGCCACCGCAGCTTTGGGGGTTATTCACAAAGGTAACTTGAGTCATGGTAGAACTATCTTAAGACCTTATCTTCCACCTGGTTCTGGGGGCCTGGGGTCACTGGGGGCCGTTCCACCTTCGGCAACTGGGGCCTACACTCGTGGGGGTTCTCTCTTTGCCTTGGGGCTTATCTTTTCTGGTCACGGGAAGGAAGTTATTGATTATCTTAAACTGTTTATCGATGACCATGGTAATGCGGCTGGTACCCTGGATACCGATGTGATGTTACACGGGGCCTGTTTTGGTGCTGGTGTCGCCGGCATGGGTTGTCGATCAAACGACCTTTATGAAGCACTCAAGGTTGTTTTGTACTCGGATCTGGCAGTTTCAGGACATGCTGCCGGGGTAGCTATGGGGTTGGTTATGCTCGGGCTGGGCTCGGAAGAGGCGACTACTGATATGCTTACCTATGCTAAGGAAACAAATCACGAACACATTATTAGAGGGTTGGCCATTGGTGTTGCTCTTTTGCAATATGGCCGGGAATCTCGTGCTGACGAAACTATTGCTGATATGCTTAAACAAGAGCTGTGGATCTTGAGATATGGTGGGGCATTCACCATCGCCCTTGCTTATTGTGGTACTGGTGATAATAGCGCAATCCAAAAGCTTTTACATTTGGCAGTTTCTGACCCTCTGGATGATGTGCGGAGAGCTGCTGTGTTATCTCTTGGGTTTGTGTTGGTTAGAGACTACACCCAAGCTCCTCAAATTGTTCGGTTGTTATCTCAATCACATAATGCCCATGTTCGTTACGGTTCGGCTATGGCTCTTGGTATTTCATGTGCTGGTAAGGCATACCCCGAAGCCCTTGCCATTGTCGAACCACTTATGAAGGATCCCGTTGATATTGTTAGACAAGCTGCTCATATGGCCCTGGCGATGATTCTCATTCAACAAACCGAAACTACTTTCCCTTCTGTGGGCAAGTACACCAAGGGATATGAAAATACCATCAAAAGCAAGCATGAAGATGGCCTTGCTAAGTTTGGTGCTGCTTTGGCTCAAGGGATTATCGATGCCGGTGGTCGGAATTCGACGATTTCATTAGAAAATGCTCATACCAATACTCTTAATACTAGAGGCTTGGTAGGGTTGGCATTGTTCTGTCAAGTATGGTACTGGTTCCCCATGGCTCACTTTTTGCTGCTTGCATTCACTCCTACTACAGTCATTGGGGTTACTGCTGACTTGAAGGCACCCAAAGATTTCGATGTCGAATGTCACTGTAAGAAGGACATGTTTGCCTATCCTGCTAAGGCTGAAGAAAATAAAGAACACAAGGAAAGCAAGATTGCCACTGCGGTATTGCTGACTACTGCCAAACATAAGCGTCGTCAACGTAAGGAAAGTACATCGGCTGCTTCTGGGGAAACCATCGTGGCCACCCCTGCTACGAAGATTGAAGAAGTATCTGATGAAATTAAAGAACATTCGGTTGAGATTAAGGAAGAAAAGGAACTGTTGGTTCTCCCAAAACATACCAAAGAAAGTTATCATGTTTCTAACTTGACTCGGGTTGTACCATTACAAGCCTCATATATCAGTGCCGATGCCAGTAATAGATTCCTGCCGGTACGTAACCTCCAATCAGCTATCAGTGGGATAGTTGTGCTTAAGGATTCTACCCCTGACCAACCCAAAGAACTGATCAAGACGGTTCGGCAATTGTATATCACCGATGCTCCGGTTCCTGAACCGTTCACTTTGGGAGAGGAAGATCTTGAAGATGATGAATAGATATAATGGATTAATCAATATGATAAAACACAGATGAATTTATTTTTCTTAATAGTCACTATGACCCGCTGGTTGTTCATACTTATTATAGAAGTTTTCTGCTGCTTCCCTTCCTGAAGTAGGTTGGTATCCTTGGGAACGTCCCATTTCTTGTTCAGCTTCACGGTACCGGCTATCAGGTTGTTCGTATCTGTTGTAGAAATCCTCAGCTTTATCTTTAAAAGAAGTAGGCCGAGGACCCCGTTCCATATCCTTTTCGAATTGTCTTTCCTGTTGTTGGTCATTTCGATAACGACTATCAGGTTGTTCATATTCATCAAACAATTTTTCTGCCTTACCTCTAAGGGTGGTGGGTTGAGGAGGCAGATTCAATTCCTTTTCAAAGGCATGTTCTTGTTGTTCAGCATTTCTATGACTTGAAAGGGGCTTTTCGTAGGAGTTGAAAAAGTTATCGAATCCCATAGTGTATTTAGTTGTGGCAATATTAGATTATTCGGGGTTTTTATGGTTGTTGATCATCCAACCGAAGGTACCGAGTTAGTGACTGTGGAGATATCTTAAATTTAAAAGTACCGGGGAATAAAATTAAAAAAACTTAGAAAACGTAGGGGAAGTATGATTACTTTTAAATGTTTACATCTAATTGACTCATAACATGGTTTGTTTATCGAAAATTGTATCAACTACTTTATAAACCATTCACATCCCGGTAATGTCGGTACACAAATCGCAAACTAAACCATAATTAGGATTAAATTTTAGGTGATAATTAGGGGTGACTAATTCTAGTGAAAGAATGTTTAGGTATGTTAACAGAGGAATGGTGTATGGTGATAATTAATTAGGCTAATATAAAATGATCTAATTATTCATGCTAATTGTACTAGAGACAACAGAAGTCGACTGAAAGCACTCTAAGGGTTGCATTGTAATGTTAGCATGAATATTAACAAATCACTAGGACTAACATAAGGTAAATGATCATGGATTACTGGAAGAGTCAATTCTTAAAACAATCACAGATAAATAGATTAGAACAAATTTGTAAGAGGCTCATGGTGGTGGCAAGCACATAAACTATTTCATGTTCTATACAAATCACAATACAACTAAAATAACTTCTAAAATTGTCAATATCTTTATCAATCGCCGATTCCCTCAAAAAACCACATTTTTCAACTTTTCCAAGAAAAGCCTGGTTAGCTCAATCGGTAGAGCGTGAGACTCTTAATCTCAAGGCTGCGGGTTCGATCCCCGCATCGGGCTTTCTTTTTTTCACCCTCATTCAAGCGAAATTAACGCATTTAAACTGTATGATCAGGTCATTGCTCTCGTACTAACTACCATAAACTGAAAAGTGTAAAACTAGCTTCTATTTTTAATTTTTTTTAGATGGTAGTCAATTACAGCAAGCCCCGTAACAAGGGCCACGTTGGAATTTGATACGCCCTCCCCCCCCTCCCCTCCCTATATCTAATTTCATCATCACCACAACTTCGGAATAATAACAATTGCTTCAACAACCGCACCCCCATTCGATACCCTTCCCCAACAATAACCCCGCCATTTTAATGCAACGTGATTATATTTTGCCGTATCAACAATTGGAGGCGATGACCACTCGCCATCACTGTAAATGAGGGCTTTGTTGAGTAAATAGCAAATCATCCAAGAAAAATTAGATTGCTCCGGGTTTGCCCATTCCTCACCCAATTTCTAGATTCGGACCTTTCCGTTCCTACTTTTTGGTTGCAATACAACAATTTTTTTTTTTTTAATTTTCGATTTTGTTATTTTGTTTTTTTGCGTGGTCCGAGAGTGCATGTCTTCCCCTCTTTGATGCAACATAAACATTTGTCATCGAATTTGTTCAAATAGGAGATATCCAATTGAATGAAATGGAATAGGTGATTAAATTAGCCACGTGGTATTTCGATTAATCTTATAAAATGTTGGGCCACCTATTTGTTGATAATTGGTGGTATTATCTCTACTCAACACGAGGTATCGTACTATTGGTAGAATGGTACTGCTTATCATTATGCATGCACACTGGAACAACCCCTCTCGCCCAACCTGTTGAAATGATGATACTAAGATTTTGAAGGAGTGACAAAATTGAACCCTAGATTATTAATTAAATAATTACCTCAACTTGCTATATATTAATTTAGAATTCGGAAAAACTCGATTAATTAAATGGCAATCTTGATATGATGTATATTCCTGCACATAATTTGAGCAGACCTACACATTTGATTTCATCCAACTGTTCACTGCAACAAACCCATTCAAACTACGATAACCACCATCATTTTCGGAGATTATTACAGATGACGAAAGCCGATGGCAATGTTGAGGCTCTTGTTAATGCTGCTACTCGTACCGAAGACGAGTCAAACCCTAACCCTCCTCAATCTAAACCAATACGACTGAATTTAACCGATGCCCTCCAAGAAAGATTTCGATATTTCAATTCAAAACATCAAGAACAACAAGGGATACGACGGCAAACCCCTGATTTTACTCTGGCGCCGCATAAGTTGTCGCTGGCTTTTCTCCATTCTAGATCCCAGGATTCTCTGGGAGCACTGTCACCAATCGCCCTGCAATTACATCAACCTACCGGGTTAGCGGCGAGGAAGAAAGTACTGTTTTCAAATCTTCATCTGGGGTGTTCTCTGGCGCTGATTTCATCTAGAGAACTGCTGCCCTGTGATTCTGAAGATGATGAAGACCCCGACAGTACAACCACCCTTATTCATACCACAATTTCCCATCCAGTACCGAGAATAAGGGCCCTCCTGATCCTGAATCTGCCCCTGCCAACGGCGCTGATGGTGTTTAATAAAGATCATTTCCGGATGACCCCAATAAGAAAGGCTACCACCAACTTGGGCGTTGATTTATCAATGCTGAAACTGTTGGATAGCACGTTACTGAGTGCCCATGATCTGCAATTACTGCTTCCTGAGTTTAATAAGAGACCTCCGACGGATACTCCCATTGTCCTGTCGCTTGCTAGTCCCATCACTCGTCAAGCAAGTGATATCGAAGAAATTAATGAAGATGAAGAAGAAGAAATGCCAAAAATGAGCCGGACCAAAAACATTTCTCACTTGTCATTGGCAGAATTGGGGGATTCGAGTAGAAGTGTCAGTCCGTTAACCAAACGTGATGTTAACTTTACATTACCTCATCCTCCCACCCTGATGGAACAAGCTGCTGCTGCTTTGGGCAATGTTGATGCCCCACCAAGGATTGTCCCTGTACCCGTTGATCGGCCAAAGCCAACTCCTCCTCGATCTAATTTGGAACCCCAAACGATTGAAAGAATCACAAATATCTTACTTGCGAATACCGAGCGGAAAAAGAAGAAGCAACAACTGTATACACTTAATATACCGGGGCAAACTTCTTCTAAGATTTCCCCCGATGGTCACATTGCCAAGGTTGATGTCGGTCTGAAATTAGTGATTGTTATGGTGGGGTTACCCGCAAGAGGTAAGCTGTATATTACCAACAAGCTTACTAGATACCTTAACTGGCTTCAACATGATTGCCGAGTGTTTAATGTGGGGAATACTAGAAGAAAAGATAAACCGGCGGCGGGTCCAGAACTGACTCCGTTGCCTGATAATAGTACACCTGGTTCCCAAGGTCAACTGCCGGAAATGACGTCGGTTCATAATAGCCCTTCTCATAAGACTAAGACTAGTCATGATGCGTCATTTTTTGACCCCTCCAATAAGGTGCTGATCCAAATCCGGGAAAAGTGGGCGATGGATACCCTTGATCAATTGTTAGATTATGTGCTTGAAGGTCAAGGTAGTGTCGGTATTTTTGATGCAACCAATCTGACAAAATTGAGACGGTCTCGAGTGTTGAAACGGATCCAACAACGGACTAATGGCGAATTGAAGGTGTTATTCCTTGAACTGATTTGTTCAGATCCTGCTATTATTGAAGCTAACATCCGGTTAAAGCTTTCGGGGCCTGATTATAAGGAAATGGACCCCGAAGTGGCATTAAAGGATTTTGAAGGGCGGTTACAAAACTATGAACGTGCTTACGAAACCATTGATGAACCCGAGGAAGAAAGTCTCCCTGGTCTACAATACGTTAAGATGATCAATGTTGGGAAGAAGGTGGTTGCATATAATATCCAAGGGTTTTTGGCGTCGCAAACCGTTTACTTTTTGTTGAATTTTAACCTTTGTGAACGACAAATTTGGATCACTCGTCATGGGGAATCCATCGATAATGTTGAAGGTCGGATTGGTGGTGATCTGGAACTCACCAAACGCGGTCGTAAGTTTTCCAAATGTCTTGCTCAATTTATGGATTTCCAAAGACGAGAATTCCGCAAACATCAATTGGAACGGTTTTCCCTGCGACTCGAACTCCGATACAATTATATTTTCAATCCTAAGGAATTGGATAAGTTGGCACAAAATGTTCCTAGTGAACCTAATTTCTGTGTGTGGACGCTGATGTTAATCCGACTGATTGAATCGGCGCAATACTTTGATGAATCTACGTTTAGTATCAAGGAAATGAGAATGCTTAATGAATTGGGTGGGGGTAAGTTTGAAGGTATGACTTATAATGAGATTCAACAACAATACCCTAAAGAGTTTGAAGCTCGTCTTAAGAATAAGATTACTTACCGATACCCTGGGGTTGGTGGTGAACTGTATTTGGATGTTCTCACGAGATTACGACCACTTATCACCGAAATTGAACGAACCACCGATCATTTGCTCATTGTTTCTCATCGGGTGGTGTTGCGGATTCTTTTGGCGTATTTCTTAAACTTGGAAAAGTCCCTGATTGGCCTGTTAGATGTCCCTCTTCATACATTATATTGTCTTGAGCTGAAACCTTATGGTACCGATTACCGAATGTATGAATATGATGAGAATATTGATTGGTTTGTCCCTGTCCGCCCCGAACACGAAAAGAATGTCAAAGAAGTTAGTGTTCAATTCAAAGAAAGAAAGTATTCTGTGGTGCCTACTGCTCCTCCCACTCGTCCTCAATTACCTTATAATGAAAGAGCTTTAGGTCTTCGACAAACCCACCTGTTGAATGATAATAATCAGGTTGAAAATACGAGAACCCTTCATCAATTACAAGAGAAATCTGGAGCATAATATTAGCATTTATTTATTGGAATTAATTAGGCGTTTGATCATTTCGTAGCCATGGATATTTAGTGATAATGATCGCTTATGTAATTGATCTCCGCATTTCACACTCCAGGATCCGAAGTCTTCCGGGAAGAATATCATCAACATAAACCAAAATTTAATTATGGTAATCGATTAAGCGAGTTTTGGTTTATATTGACATTTTATCATTGTAAAAATATTTACCTTTTGAGTCATAGAAAATCTTGCATGTAATTGGAAGTAAGTCACGTCTTCCGCACCCCACACTACCCTACCCCAATTTTCTCACTAGCCCTATCACAAGCGTTTTCAATGAACCCCAACGACGAAGTAGTGGCAGACCTTCTTCGATTAGCTCGCCAGGAACAAGAAAAGGGAAACGCTTCGATCACTGCCGAAAAACTCGAACACCTCCAGGCATATCTTGAGCTTCAACAAGCTAAAGTATCCACTTCTCATTTAAAGGGTCCATCCAAGGGAGTGGCAATCTCACCACCAAAAGGTTATACCTCCCAATACACCTCGAAATACCCTAGTTATCATCAACAGAAGCGACTGCCAAGACAGCATCCATTACCGCCACCTCCTCCTCCAGTTTATTCCCCTTTACTCGCAAAGTACCAAGTTAAACTGGCAATCCCTCCTCCTATTCGAATTGGAAAACCCCCCAAATCAAACTCGGCATTTTTAGATCTTTTACAACTGTTCAGTTTTAAAAAACTTGAAGTGGTGTTAGTGCTGATTCTCGAAGCAATTGGAAACCTTCTCGATAATTTACACTTGTTCTCCAAACTACCAATGTTCCCACCATTTTTACAGAAATTGTTGAAAAACACAAACAAGATTTGGGTGTTGATTCTTGTGTTTTTAATCAGGAAAACGTTGACCCAACTCCGTAACGTTCGCCGGAAGGAGAATAAAGTGAAGTTGGAAGTGAAGTTGTTGGAAACAAACAAGAAACAAACAATGCCAGCGATGAACGATGACGTGAGACGAAAATATGATAAGGTGTTGAAAGATTTACGCTTCGATAAGATGATGTTGTGGATTGAATTGTTTGGTAACTTTTTGGATTTAACCTTCAACGTCATTGAATTATATGACTGGATATTACCCCTGTGGGTTATGAACGCCTTGAATGTCACCTCGATGGCGATGACAATTTATAGAATGAACAAGGATGACGAATATTTGGATGATGATATTACTGAAGATTTAATATAGTCAATTATAGTTAGGTAGTATATTACATACTCAGGATTCAATTACCTATCGTAATCTCTTCATACGTGGATTTAATCTATTGTAGCCTTGATGGTGTTGGACCTCATCCAGATGATTACTATACTCATTTGATAATAAATGTATTACTATGCTTGTAGGCTTATTTTTTATTTGACGTATTCTAAATTTTTATGCTGTTATCAAAATAGGTTCTTTACCCCAAGATTTGTAAGATTTGTTGAGTCAAATTGTACAATTCCACTTTGGGATCATCATAACTATCATCGCCCAGCGAAGGAGGGTGGCCTTGGTGTTGTAATGCCGATAACTCCTTGATTCCCGATAATATTTGTTCGTTATCCTTGATCAACGAATTGATTTCCCCATTGTTCAGTTCCAATAATTGCAAAATTGTCCAAAGGGCAATGTGTTCAAAAGTGGCCAGGCCCAGTGACAAAAATCTCACCAAAAATCCATGAATACCATCGTTAGGTTGCAGCCAGTTGTCCAAAATGAAATTCTTGTGTTCATTAGAAACCCTGGAGCACAAATTAGCAAGCGCTGCCGCCGAGTTACCACAAACTTCACCATTTTCGGAAAAGGTGAGAGGAATGAGCACATCTATTATGTGAGCTTCATATAATTTGGGCTTCAAGTCGTCAGCAAGAGCTAAAATGGCAAAACAAGCAGAGATTTCCAGTTGCACCAGTAAAGGCACCAGCAACACCAATTCCTTGCACTTATCAACGGCTCCAGCAGCTAACAATGCGGTACGATTCTTTTCTGACAGCGCCGCCAAGTTCCGAAGAGTCAGCACCGCGTGGCATTGGATTTCTTCCAGCTCATTAAAATCGAGCAAAGTAACTAAAGGCTTCAAGAATCCAGCTTCGATAATCAATGCTTCATTCAAAGGGTGGATGGAGATATTACGGATACAAGCCACAGCCGCCAATACCAATGGTTGATGGTTACAAGTCAATAATTGTACCAAGTGGGGTAACCCACCTGCGCGAACAATTTCAACCTGATAACCCAGGTCCAGGGCCAAGTTTCTCAAGGCAAGGGTAGCTTGGCATTGAACTCTTGGCAGGGGTGAATCCATGAGGTTAACCAATTGGGAGACAAGCTTAGGTTCAGTAGTAGCCAATTTCTTCCGGTTCGATTCATCAACTGCAATGTTAGAAAGGGCGGTAGTACAATAGTATTGCACATCAGTATCATCATGAGCCAACAACAGCACCAATACGGGTACGGCGCCAGCATTGACCAACTCTTGTCTGTTTTCATGAGAATGAGTCATGTTCAACAATGCCCCAGTAGCGTTACGTTGAACCCGAATATCCTTCAGTTTAGCCAATTTTGTTAATGGGATCAACGCCCCCAGTTTAGCAATCTTCAGTTTATTATCATCTTGGGTGGCCAAATTAGTAATGCAACCAACGGCGTTACATTGAACTTCGATATTTGGCAGCATCATTTGTCTAATGAGGGGTTCCAAGCCTCCCATTTCCACAATCAAGATTTTATTCTCAGGATGAACCGCGAGGTTGCCGAGGGCTCCACAAGCGGCCCGTTGGACTTCGACATCACTCAGTTGTAGCAAAATCAAAATTGGTTCGAGGACATCTCGACTTACTTCACGAACATCCTTTTCGGTGATTTCGGCAAACGCAAGCGCCGCCAGTCGTTGAAGATCGATATTTTCCGAGTAAACCAACGTTGACAATGCCCGAAGGGGGCCATTGGAAAAGAAATCCACATCCAGTCGGTTTTCAAGGTAACTCAACAAGGCAGAAATGGCGTCTCTTTCGTTTTCTTGAAGGAGTAGTTGATTGGAAGTACCGTCACCCAGGCGAGAGCCGAGACAACTACAACATGCACCCATAACAATAAGGATATATTAGTAAAAGAATCGAGTAACGAGCCAGTCGTGTACTAAATGAAAATAACAAATAAAAATCAATGGTTAATAGCCGTTTGTTGACTACACCAAAGCGTGGTATTAGTGAGAAATTGGCGGGCAGACGAAAACTGAGCATGACGCGATTCTTGTATACCGGATGTGTACTGTATATAACCCATCAATAAAAAAAAAAGCGACACCCGAAGGGCAAAAATCCCATTAGGATTAGCGGTATGTGAGTGAGTGATTATCACCGATTAAAGATAAGCTATTTTTGCCACCGAGATGATGGTTGCAATTGGTACCCGGCGGCGCTACCCGGTGATTTCGTGTCGATCAATGTAGATTGTGACATCATTAATGTGGATCAATGTCGAGTAACGTAGGTTCCTTAAATTGTTATTTTACAATGGTATAAAAGGTGGGTTTTTGATACAACCAGTAAAAGTCGCCAATGTATTGCTGTGACGCCCCTTGTCAAGAAAGAGTCCAGTCTCTATGTTACGAGTGTCATCATCGTCAATATTTATGTCATAATTGTGGGAATTATTTATGTTATTGTTGTTTTCTTCGCCATGAGCCTGGTTTTATCACACGATGGCCAACTGATTATAAAATTGGTGATTGTCCCTCTGGGAAGTCTCTTGTTTAAAAGCCTTTTATTTTTTTTATATTATCGAAATGGGGTGCAATATCATCATCGATATGCATTGTATTTAACTTCCATTTTCAGTGTCAACGTTTAGTTTCCTGCAGGGTGCTGGTTATTGTTCTCATTTTCTGTGGTTGCCACGACTCGATTAGATTTCGCAACAAAAACGGTGTGTGGGTGATGATTTCCATCAAATCTATGTTTTGTTCGGTTTTGTAAAAAAATTGGGGTGAATAATTGAATCGATACTTTTGAATTTGTTGAAAAACCTCTTCCATTTCAAGTCCCTGCAGATTACCTTGGTTTCGCAGGTTGTGCATTAAAGTTACCGCAGGGTGTTCATTTAGTAATTTCTAACGGCATTTCTCCACTATTTTTCCAAGGGTATTCGACGGAGCTCGTTTACGGGGTAGCCGCCGTGTTTAATCGTTCTTTTTGATAATTTTTACAATTAGTTGATTTGTAATAGCAATGCCATCGTTAATGGTGGTGTTGACGTGGTTTATCTATATTTGATAATCATTTCCATCAACCCGAAATTGAATGGTTTCAATCAACCATCGTAGCCATCTCCGAAGGTGGTGAGGATTCTGAATGGTGACTCAATAGTCAATGCATTTCAGAGATCGTACCCCCACAGCCTCCCCCGCCCAAATCAATACTTACATAACAACTCCCCTCCGGCTATCGACACCCTTTGGTCCCTATTACCTGCCCCCCACATTAGGCGCGTTTTCCGGGGAAACATGTTTGTGGTTTTGTAATGAAAAGTCAATACACTGGTATCACTCCCCCAGTGAAAATTATACAAGGGGATAGAGAATGGCTGTAGCTATTACCTACATTTTCTACTATTTTTATCTGACGATTATTTAGCCGCCAACGGCTGATAATGCTATATGCGTGAAGTGGGGTTGTTAGAACGTGCATACAGTCTCTTATTGGCGGGAGTCGGTTGCCGGATCATTGACAAACTATATAAAGGACGACCACCCCAGATTTTATCTCCAGTGATGTTGTCCAAGATCGTCAGAACTAGAGGCGCGGTGGCCCTGATGCCCCGTACTGCCATGAGATGTTTCACTCTTAATACTACCACTACCGAATTCCCTACCGACCATGCCGCTCCTGGAACTGAACCTTACATTACCCCTTCTTTCCAAGATGGTAAGTTCTTCAAGTCAGTTGCTCCTAAGTGGATTGATGTTCATGACCCTGCCACTAATGTGGTGGTGCTGAAGGTTCCTCAATCTACTCACGAAGAAATCGACGCAGCCATTGCCCTGGCTCAAGCTGCTTTTGAAGGGTGGAAGAACACTTCGGTTATCCGTCGTCAACAAGTTGCTTTCAAGTTTGTTCAACTCTTGAGAGAAAACTTTGACCGGTTGGCTGCCATTATGGTTACCGAAAACGGTAAGACTTGGGATGATGCCCTTGGGGATGCCTTGCGGGGGATTCAATGTGCTGAACAAGCCGTTAACATTCCTAATGACTTGAAGGCTGAACTGCTTGAAGTTGCCACTGATATGGAAACTAAGATGTTGCGGGAACCTCTTGGGGTTGTTGCTTCCATTGCTCCTTTTAACTTTCCTGCCATGGTTCCTCTTTGGACTTTGCCCTTTGTGTTTGCCACTGGTAACACCTGTATTCTTAAGCCCTCGGAACGGGTTCCTGGGGCTTCTATGATCATTGCTGAACTTGCTACCAAGGCCGGTGTCCCTCCTGGGGTTCTTAACATCATTCACGGTCAACACGACACTGTTAACCAAATTCTTGATGACCCTAGAATCAAGGCTGTCACTTTTGTCGGGGGTGACAAGGCTGCCAAGTACATTTACGAAAGATCTGCCCAACAAGGTAAGAGATGTCAAGCCAATGGTGCTGCCAAGAACCACATGATTGTCCTTCCTGATGCCAACAAGGCTCAAGCTGTCAATGCCGTTATTGGTGCCGCTATGGGTGCTTGTGGTCAAAGATGCATGGCCATTTCTGTTTTGGTCACTGTTGGTAAGACCAAGGAATGGGTTGAAGATATCGCCGCTGAAGCCAGAAAGCTTATTGTCGGTTCTGGTTTCGACAAGAAGTCTCATTTCGGTCCTTTAATCAACCCTACTTCTCTTACTAGAGCTGAAGAAATTATTGATCAATCCGTCAAGGCCGGTGCCAAGTTGATCTTGGACGGTCGGGGTTTCAAGCCTGAAGACCCTAGATTGGCTAAGGGTAACTTCCTTGGTCCTACCATCTTGACTGAAGTCAAGCCCGGTATGAGATGTTACGATGAAGAAATCTTTGCTCCTGTTCTTTCCGTCGTCAATGTTGACACTCTTGAAGAAGCTGTCAACTTTGTCAACAAGAACCCCTTTGGTAACGGTGTTTCCTTGTTTACTGCTTCTGGTGCTTCCGCTAACTACTTTACTAAGAGAATTGAATGTGGTCAAGTTGGGGTTAACGTTCCCATCCCCGTGCCTTTGCCCATGTTCTCTTTCACTGGGTCTAAGCAATCTTTCTTGGGTGACTTGAACTTCTACGGTAAGGCTGGGGTTACTTTCTTGACTAAGCCCAAGACTATCACTTCTTTGTGGAAGGAAGACTTGATTGATGACGCCATCTTGAAGCCTTCTACTTCTATGCCCGTGCAAAAGTAAGCATTTCACAGTTAATGTGGGTTACGACTATACATCAAATACATGACAAATTTGAATTGATAAGCAGCCTTTGTATTTCGTTTGAAATATAATCGTTTCGCTTTGTAGACATTATCGAGGGTATGCCATGACTGTCAAGTTGTCCACATTTCGGTACAGTGGATATATCACAGGGTAACACCGGTCATTAAAAAAGAGAATTGATTACCGTTTCGTTGCAAATTATGAAAAATAATGGTTTTCCAAAGTAAAAAAAAAACTCCGGTGCGGGGAATCGAACCCCGGTCGTCTCATGGAGAGTGAGAAGTGATAACCCCTACACTACACCGGATTAACAAAAAAAATTTCGTAGAGTGTTTTTAAAAGGGAACGTATACGAACCAAATTTACCTTAGTTTTTACGATATTTTGAGACAAAATGGAAATGTTTTGCAAAGAAATCTGAATATAAAGAAACTACACAATGATTTAATCCTATTTTTATTTAAATTCACCCTGTTATGGGCTTTATTAAACGACAATTGGTAATAATCACATTATCATTCTACATCAAATAATTGATAGTGTTCCTTGAAAATATAAACGTCTAATTACTTTTTCTCAAATTTGACCCACTTCCAAACCGATTCGCCTGGGTTTAACAATTCATTTTCGGTTTTGGTATGTAATAAACCATACCCTTCACCCAAGGCAGCAAGTTCATGTAAATATGTCAAAAAGTGAGCAGGATCGAATGGACTTAACTTTTTGGCTTCGTCCCTTACTTCTTCTGGAGTCAATGTTTGTACAACCTTTGTTTCGATACCATGGTTTTTAGACCAAGTCTTTTGAACTTCATCAAAAGATACTCTATCAGATTCAACTCTAACCGAATCAGGAAGTTTCTTAGGGTCGTCAAAAGTGGCAACAGCAGCAACAGCTCGACCAATATCAATCGGAGAAGTCACTGATACCTTATTATTCTTGTCACCTCTTTGGATAATGCTACCATCGGGTTGGACACCATAATGGCCAATGATTTCATAAGACCAACTACCAGGTTCATGGAAAAGACCAACAATGATATCAACAACCTTGACTCCCAATTTTCTCACGTCATTAGAATGATCAATCTTAAACGAGGCAAACCCAGGAATAAGCTTATTGGCTTCATGAAGTTCAGCACCAAATTGAGAAGGAATGTACAATTTGGGCTTGACGATTTTCAACACTTTTTCGAGTTGGTTATCAACATCGGGACTTGCTGTAAGAAGGGAAATCACCACGTCCACTCCCTTGATATCATTGGCGATCTTTTCAATGTCGCTATCCTTGGAGATGTCACCAATGACATATTTAACGTCTTTAGCAGGAGCAGTGGGTTCTTTTCGGGTAATTGCGATGATTGACTTTACTTTCGACTTGAAAGCTGGTGATTCCAATGCTGCAAGCACGGTCTTCCCAAGGGAGCCATTAAGGCCAAACACTGCAATTGATACTGACATTTGTTATAAGGTGATGTGATGTGATAAACTTTGATTGAATTAATAAACAATTTAACCCAATTATAATTATATTTATACTTGGCAATTGAATTGCTACACTTTTTTGGATTACAAATCGATGGCTGTTGCCATGTAATCATAATTGCGCATATCGGAAATATGCCCAAGAACGTTTGTCATCACATCGGAAGAAGATGAAATGATGTAATCAGACGCGTAGAAGTTTCGCTAAAGTGTTAATGGGTAAGGTATAGAACCCCTAGTTGTGGTTGTTGGTGATTAGAAATAACGAGACAAGGTTTGAGCGCCACAATTGAGGCAATGGGCATTGGTTTGACGAATGGTTAGAAGACACAGCTAAAAACAGATATAGAGTTGATTGAAATGATAATCCCCACTTCCAAGCGAGATACACGGCTGACAAATACTAATAAATAAATTATATTACATGACCCAAACCCGCCTCTATAAATCACCATTGAGCGAAAGCGTCCTTCATAGAATCATACACTAACCATGACACTGCCATCAGGGGTACGATCTTATACAAGTTAGCCGTTAACCCTTTGTAAGCACCAAAAAACCCTTCTTGAGTGAACATACAATAAAGGGCATGACCAACACTTCTATATTGGAACCCTAATTCACCTCCTGCCATCAGGGCCACTTGGTATCTTTTTCTTAACACATCTAATGGGTATATAAGAACCCCACCAATAAACAGGGCAAATGCCCCAGCACCCAATTTCCATCCTGGGTTGGAAAAATCTTTGGCCAGATTATCCATATATTCCCGTAATTTTTCATAAATGGCAAAGTTGATGGCAACATAAGGAGCCACCCCTAATGAAGTGGGGACAATGCCTCGGTATAACCCACGAATGCCCCCTTCGTTATTATAAACTTCCTTTAATGTCCCCATAACCGTTGGAGGTTTAGTAAGTTTCCCCTTGTTCAATTTAGCTAAACTGGCGGTTTGTACGGTGATTCTTGCTCTTACCAAATCAAGAGGATAAGTAACGGCAACCGATACCACCCCGGCGATCAGTCCAGAGATGAGTCGTTCATAAGAATTTAATTGATCAGCAGGACCATGAAACCCAGTTAATCCTCTATTGGCAATTAACCAATGCTTACATTTTTCAAAACAAGCAAATTGAACCGCCGAATATGGGAAGATTCGAATACAATTCAAAGTATTACCTCGGAACCACCCTCTCCAACCTTCATCGCGATACATTTTCAAAATGGTGGCAAACATCCCATTATAAGCTTGGTTAGCTTGACCAGGACCTTGAAGTTGAAGGAGGATCTTTGCCCGTTCAAAAGGTGAAACCACCGTTCGCAGGGCCACCCCGGCGACACCCCCAGCAATAAGCAGGGCATTTGAATCCTCTTTAAGCCATGACTTAAATTTAGAATAAAAACTTGGATTGGTTGCCATCGGCTCCCTTTTGAGAGAAGCTTCCATAGGCGAGGTACACCGGTATTGTAGCGATGGAGAGATCACACGCGGTAGTTAAAATTACATATCATGAAATGAGGGTAATCCCGGGGGTGGCTCCGAGAGGGTTACAAAATTATGTAAGCGGGGTCCCCACCAAACACCGAGTGTCGTCAATACGATATTTATTGTCAAAGTGGGGTCGTTAGATTATCGTTTAAGTGTTAATAATTTGTTGAGTTAAAAATCACTAGGGGTTTGATAATCACTCTCTCCACCAATCGATATAATGCGTTAACGGCGGTACTATGTGCAGGGTAATTCCCCCCTCGTATTATGTTAACAAACATTAATCATCTATTATTACAACTAAATAGTCATCGCCATGGCCATGGCAATGGCTACAAATGCCATCACGGGTTTAACCGCCCCAGCACCATTCTTTTGTCCTTGATTCTTATTTGACCCAGTAGAACCCTTCAGTCCTTTTTCTCCGAAGATTTCAATATTTGACGAAGACAGATTCTTAAACTGAGCCAAGGAGACCTTTTTGTTTGTGGAATCATAAACACCATAAAAATACTTTAATGACACCGGACCGATATAATAATCCAAATCATTACCATCTAACCCTTGGATATTGATATCACAATTGCCATTATCATTTTCCAGTTGATATGCCTTATAAGGCACTTTGATCTTACCCCCTTCCACTTCAAATACAATCGACTTGTCTTCATTGTTGACACAATCCCCAGTTCTCTTTTCCGGGTCAAAGTTCAACTTTTTAGCCAAGTTATCGTATACATCTTGAGGTACCACCAAATCAGCACTACTACCAAAGTTATACAGTAAACTTAAAGTCAGATTCTTCTTAGCATCAATCCCCTTGGAAGAGGTTCCAGAAACGGAGAATTTCTTTAAGCTCACCGTACCTAAGATATCCGACCGGACAAAGTTATTAGTATATCTTGACAGCGGGGTATATTGCCAAATATCGGTGGGTTTAAGTTTACCCGAATATTTATCATGATCAACCCCACCGTATAAAAACTTCCATTGGTCATCCCCATCGGAACTTAATGAATAAGATGCTTGGTTAATCAAACCCTTTTCGAGTAAATACCCCATAAACCAGTTTTTGGCCAAATCACTCGAATCATCACTGGTTACATTCCATAACCCGTAACCAAACGACAGCACCAGGTAAGTATTATCTTGTTTACTAACCTCGACATCATCAAATGTCGTTTCGCCTAATTTGACTTTTAATTGTTCAAACCCTGGTTGGTTGCCCGAATCCTTTAAGGTAATAATATTCAGGTTAGGTACCGCAATAATACTGGCTTGATCATTATCACCAAGACCCACCTTGACTTTTAAGATTTGGTTCAAGTTGTGTTGTTCATGGAATGCCAGTAAGGTAAACCCTTGCGCTGCTGCCAAGGCGACAGCCACCAAGTAAAAATAAGAAAACATAAACGAAGGAAAGTAGTTGGTGGATATGGAGAGAAACTAATCCATGGTGGAAACGCCGGTTATATAACTTCAAAACAATTGTTCTCTCTATTTACGCGACGATCTGCCTCTTGTTACCAAATTTCATGAGGCGGACCTGCATTTACCCCTTGCATTAGCTCGTTTTCGTCGAGTTAGTGCCCGATTAACGATGAAAAGAAAATAATATACGATTGCACCATTTTGGAATCCCGGGCAATAAAATTGCTATTATCGGGATTAACTAGGTTGTTTCTAATGTCGTTATATACATTAACATCGTCGGGAATGGTATCCCCCTTTTGTTACACTAACGGTTTAACTATATACATTGAGTTCAAACGAGATTAAAAATTTAAATAAGCCCGCATGAAACTGCCGTTTGTGATTATTTTTCATTTACCTTAATATGGTACTCACTCAAAGTCGTATCTGGAATTGCAGTTGGCGTTTCCACCACCATGTCCACCCCAGATTGATTCTTAGGGAAGGCAATGACATCTCGAATCAGGGTCAGACCGATTACCATTGCACAAAGACGATCAAGACCGATGGCTAAACCAGCATGAGGGGGGCACCCCATAGATAACGCTTTAAGAAGGTGTCCGAAAAGTGCGTCGTAATCGGTAATGCCCAAAATATTTTCAAACACGTACTTTTGAAGATCGCGATCATGGATTCTTCTGGAACCTCCCCCAACTTCCACCCCATTCACCACGAGATCATAATGTTCACCAGTAACTGCCAATGGGTCACTGGCAAGGAGATGATAATCTTTCATCGCTGGCATCGTGAATGGATGGTGGGTGCTAGTAAACTTGGTGAAATCATATAATGGGTAATCTTGGCAACTGCCTTCAATTTCAATGGGGTTAAACAATGGGAAATCAACTACCCATGCACCAACACAAACATCGGTGGGAGGTTCTTCACCATTAACTAATTTCCGTCTCCATTGATTAGGATAAGCATCAATGGCTAATTGTCGGAACTTACCCATGGGAGTAGGGTTTTCATAGGATAATTCAGCCCGAGTAGATATGGCAATAACGTCACCCTTTTCAACATCTCCAACCAACAGTTGAAGTTGTTGAGGATCAAATGTCTCATTGGGGTTAAACGCTTTCCCCATCAATGGAGTCCACCAATCTTGATGATCAGATTTGATGGGAAGGATAAATGGCTTCCGTTTCAGGTAATTATGACTATCAGTTAATGATTTCGGAGGTTTACCTACTCCTTTAAGCACCAAGACTTCAACCACGGGGAATCCATCATTAATTCCCTTTAATTGAGAAGATACATCAGTAATAGTAAGCGATGATCTTAAATCGGGCTTATCAATACCAAACTTGGACAAGGCATCCCGATACTTCAATCTATTGAAATGATCACCTGGAGTCACTTGTTCAAGTAAACCCTGGTCATTCATTCGATAGGTAGGTGATCCCTTAACCTTATTCCAAACTCCATTGATAATATCCTCCACTACCTGTTGTACTTGTTTAGCATCACTAATATATGACATTTCCAAATCCACCTGAGTAAATTCTGGTTGTCTATCAGCTCTCAAGTCTTCATCCCGGAAACATCGGGCAATTTGAAAGTATTTATGGACTCCAGAACTCATCAAGATTTGTTTATATTGTTGAGGGGATTGAGGGAGGGCATAAAACTTATCCTTTGTTCTTGTTGGCACAATGAACTCTCTTGCCCCTTCTGGAGTAGATTTAAATAATAATGGCGTTTCCACTTCGGTGAAATCATGGTCATTAACGAGGACATCACGAATGGTGGCATTGACCTTCAGTCTCGTCTTAAGGGCATTGTTAAAGTATTTGGTTCTTAATTGAAGGTAACGGAATTGAGGTGGAAGATCTTGAGGACTAGAATGCTTCAACTTATCGAGTCTAGCGGCATCCAAATTCGATGAATTCAATAATTGATACCCTTCGACATGAAGTTCCCATTTATCACTATCAGGTTTCGGTAAGATGGTACCAGTGACCAGAATACAATCTTCGGCAGATGAAGGGAGATCATGATCGAATACTAATTGTACCAAATCCCCATTTGTATCTCGAAGTTCGGCAAACAGCTTTGTGGTCCGATTTCGTGGTTTCCTGTTCAAATGACCTTGTAAGATGACTTTCTGGTTATAATTTTGCGGTCCTATTTCTTTAATGACATGGGTAGCAATAGGGAAGGAAAACTTTGCTACGATGTTAGCCTTTTCTGGGAGGGTCAGTAACCGTCGTACCCAATGCATGGCAATGAAACTTTTCGCATCACCAAATTTGGCTCATAATCATTTATCTAACCTATATGCTGGATTCGTCCCCAACTAGTTCGGACTATATCTTCGAGTTTTTCAATCACTTTTTTCATAACAGTTTTATTGGGTTGGATTTCAATTGTGCTATCACTCCATTTTCGGTTGCGATCGTTAGGTAATTGTAAACAATGGCGTAAGGCATTTTCCCAATAGGCATCAATCGAACGATCTTGATCTCTTAATGATCTTTCAAGGTGTTTGGTGGTTTCATCATAGCTATCAATAGATTTTTGGGGTTCTAAGGCACTGATTTCCCCAGAAATTTTTGATAATGTACACATAAAGTCTCTCATGTGATGTTCAAGACCGGTGAGTTCTGCTAACACTTCATTAATATAACCTGGGAATGATAACGGCACTGGTAAGGGGGGTTCTTTGCGTGAATTTCCAAGTTCTTCCAATTGGCGTCTTAAACTATCAACCTCAAAACGAAGACTTTGGTAATGCTCTTCTAAATGATCATTGATGACATTTACCATTGGGGTAGGGGTAATGTCTTCAGTAGGAAGGTAAAACATATCTTCTACTGGACCATTTCTAATTGGAGATGGAGTACTTGGACTTCCGTAATGACGCCCCTTGGGATCAATAGAAAATTTTGGTGTCAATGGCATCCTTAATCGAGGTAATGGTGGGAGGTTATTTGATACCGAGCTAGAGGTACTACGGGGGGGAGTTGGGGTATTCCCTCTAAACACGTCCATGCAGAAATTATTGCATTAAAAATCCTTGGGGTAGCATCACCTTTTTATATTCGTCGCCACCAATTGGTAAACAAATAAATAAATAAGTAAACAAAGAAAAAAAAAATGTATACAAAACAACTAATAGGGGGAGGGGGGAGGGGGACAATCCCAATCCCACTCTTTTATGTAACACTCCAAGTTTTATTAATTATCTACCTACTATTTCTCGATTTAATTCGTTGACGAGAGCTTTCAGTTGATCTCATATACAGTGGCAATGGCTCAGGAAGTTGGGGCAATTCCTCCTTTGGTTTAGGGATATAGTTTCGATTATAATTGGGGTATTCTGATACTTTGGAAGGGGGGGTCAAAGGCGATCTTCTATCCCAATGGTTTTCTGGGGTTATCGCGGTGGTAGGTTTGGTTTTTGTAGGGGTTGTCGTTAACACATTAGCGTCATTAGCTTCAGATGTCATTAGGACTACTAATTGAGATGATGGTGTTTGAGAGTGTCAGGAGAGGTCACTATTTAATCTACGCGATATATGCATGATTTTGCAGCCAAGGGCGAATTTCGAGGAATCAAAAAATATATAATAAAAAAAAAATTTTCTAAACAAAAAATATTTTTTAAAAAAATAAGCGAAAATATACTGATAATTTCTATTCTGTTTTGTTTTGTTATGTTGAACCAACTTTTTGTTTTAGCATCCAAAATTCTTCTTCCTCTAAACAGCTTGACAACGTTCTCGCAAAAGACTTTCTGCACGCGCATTTATCGAAATTGGAAAGCCGCACATCAACCAAACCCTATGAATAACCCTAAGGAATTAACCACCAAATACAAACGACTGGGACTGTTTGATCAACAAAGAAAGATCCTTCTTGAGAGTTTTAAGAACCTGGAAACCCATGCTAACCTCCTTCTTAAACTTCGACTTTTAATCGATGCCAAAGTAAGGGATGACCCTCTGATTCTTATGAAGAATAAAGGGAAGATGGCAGCCCTTATCCAAGGGGAAATTATCAATCAACATCAAGTGGAAACAAAGAATAAACGACCAACTGGAGCCCCAAGTCTCTTGCTGATTGTTGACAAGGATATTAAGGATAAGGTATTGGACCTGGGTGAATTCCAGAACCAAGTAAGGGCAGAATTGAAAGATATCCAAAGGAAACTTCTTGGTATTAGTGATGAAGATTATGAGATTCAATTGAACCAAGAACAGGAAGAAGCTGAACGGAAATTGCGTGAAGAAAAGGAAAAGGAGGACCGTCGCCGTAAGGAATGGTTTGATAAAGAAAGAGCCAAGGAAAGAGTGTGGGAAGATCATCTGTGGAAGAGAAATGGTCATCGGGTTACTAAACCCCCTCGAATTATCCTTAAAGGCACCAAGGATAGCTATAAGCCCGATACCAAGGGGGATGACCGAGAAAAGACAAGAGAAGAATCTCGGTCGATGGAATCAAAGCCTAAACCTAAAGAAGTGAAAGCAAAACCAAATTTTATGATGTATTGATTAATGGTTTGATTTAAACCAGATCACAAGGTCCTTAAATTGTCCATCTACCAAGTTAATTTGAAATGATTGGTTAGCTTTTAACTTCCAATGAAGGAGTACTCTTTTAATGAATTTGGTTCGGAGTATTCGAGCATTTTCTGCCGACTTTCTAACCGATTTGCTGAATTTTTTCATCAACCTCCAAAGCTGAAATTGTTGACCCATAATACAAATTAATGGGAGGTATTCAAAGTTATGAGCAATTGAGATGGGTCCTCGTGTGATTAACTTTTGTTGACTTCTAAGCATGATCACTGGAATGGAACATTGGGATCTCCTGATCTTCATTTCAAGATTCCAATGAATCAATCGTTTTCTCGCTTGAATCCAACGGAAACTGGCGAAACATCGAAGGATTAAAGTATGCTGATGGAGCATTGGTTGATAATGTTTGAATAATTGATCCTGATGACAATAAACTGGCTTTGACTGATACCTTTGGCGGAACAAAGTCACCATCGGTTTTTCAACGTCTTTAATTGGACGTTTACGATTCTTCAACTTTAAAATGATATTTCCAGCATACCATTTATTGGCTTTGGATTCCAAGCCCTCAATATTGATTATTTTCCGTTTCATGGTTTGGATCCATTTATTCATCAAATGTTGATTGGCAATCGATGTCAAGTATTGATGATTATGAAATGAGCGTTTCCAATGACCAATTATTCCATTGATTCTATTATGGGTGAATAATAATTCTTTCGATTGCAAGGTTGACCATTTGAGATGCCATGATTCAAGATATCGAGATGATGATTCGAGGTTAATTTGTTGATATATTTGGTTTAAGTGGTCATACCGAATAAACCAATGGTTAATCATGGTATATTTCACCCATATATTGGTTGTATACTCTTTGGTTGCTAGGGTGGTGATCAATGTCGACGGTTGGTGAAAGAAAACCCGATTAAGATGGCTTAAATGGCGGGATATTTTAATGAGTGATTGGTGAGGTTGAAGGAATAATTGTTTGGTTGTATTGATTAACCATACGTCAATGGCGGTAATCTCATCAACCATGGTGGGATCTTGAAGTATATCGATGTAATGACCAAAGATAAAGCCAAGATGAACATTGACATCAACGATTGTCCGGTGTCTATTAATTGACCATATCAATTGAACTTTTTCAATGGGTTGAATGGGTTGAAAAGAAGGCATGACGATTAGATTGATTGTGATCCCTCATTTATTATAGGTCCTATGGTGGTGCATGATGATGACACAAGGTGGTGCATGGTGGTATAGTTTAGATGGAGAATTTGCAGGTGGGTGGTGTTGTTACCAATCTATGTATAAAAATGATCGATATTAAATAATCATTGTAATGTATGGTTTATGTCACGTGCCATGATTGCAGGTAGTGAGCCGCATGATTGTTTACCCTTGATCTAACCAACTGGTATGGATAAATTACAACTCAAAGGGTCATCGAAAATCGTTGCCGATTACTTTGAGTTTGCCATCAATACCATCCTTTTCCAAAGAGGTATCTATCCCCCTGAAGATTTTGTCACCGTCCGACAATATGGCCTATCGGTTCTTAAGAATGACGATGATGACGTCAAAGAATACATCGCTAAGATCATGAGGCAACTTAAACGATGGATATATTCGAAAAAGATGACCAAACTTGTGGTGGCTATTATTCTGAAGAGTACGGGTGATGTTTGTGAGCGATGGGAGTTTGATTTAGCCGTGACCCCAGATAATGATGAAGTTGAAGTCCGGAGTACGGTGGAAGTTCAACGAGATATTCAAGCCATTGTAAGACAAATCACCAGTAGTGTGAGTTTCTTACCTGTATTAGATGATGATGAATATACCTTTAACGTGTTGACATTCACCGATCATGATATCCCCGTGCCACTCGAATGGTGTGACGTTGACGATCCAAAAGTCACTGGTAATGACATTGAGAATGTCGACTTTGCTGGGTTTGATACCAATTTACATAATGTTAGTACCAAGGTGGTTTATAAATTGCATAACTAGAAATATCATTAACAATTACATGTACATTAATAAGGTTGTTGTCGTTTTGATGGCGGGTGGGATCCTTCTTCTAATGGACGCTTTTGCCATTTGCGACCATTGGGAGTTTTACTAGGACCTTTTGGAGCAGCTCTTGGCCCTGCCGGCGGGCCCTTTGTTGCCGGGGATTTCGACGACGGTTCTTCATCCTTCTTATTACCATGGACAACATGATGACGTTCATGATTAAATCTCTTACGCTTTCCACCAACGAGATATCTAGCACATCCTTTAGCCCCGATCAGATAATCGAAATTATTAAGGTAATGATCATCATCCAACAGTTCCTTCAGTTCACACAGGCGTTGATCCAATACTTCCAAATCATTAAGACGTTGTTTTAGTGCCATAAACTTAAACACTTGTTCTTTACCCGTTTCGGCATCGATCACGGGCATATAATGTAAAAGGATGGAAAAGTTCATTTGATGAACATAATAATCCAAAACGTATAAGATCGCCTCCAGCACCAATAATTGAGGACAGTTAAATTGATCAAAATTTATTTCATTCAAAATGCGGTCATAATCATCGGAATCGGTGGCATCACCTGGATGATGCTTTGTCAGGATTTCTCTGGGGTTGATATAAAGGGTGACCATAATGATGGCTAAGGCGATGCAATGAGCAGGAATTGTCAATGGTAATGGTGTCAGCATGATATCAAACAGAACTAACCACGCATAAAACAGTCCCTTATAATCGATCCCCAATTGTTTACAAAATTGAGTCACCAACACATCCAACAGTTCCAAAGGACTGCCATTATTGAGATCAAACTTAATCACTTGTAAAAGTTTGAATTCCGTCGCCAAAATCGCCCGACGTTGTCGATCAAGAGCACGCTCTTCGTTAAAGCTTTCTTGTTCTCTTAATCGATTGGCCACTTGTTGGATTTCTTTTAATTTCTTGAAGCAATCTTCATTCTTTGTCGCCAAGAATAAACATGTTAATGCTACCACATATGAGTCCTTTTCCATTTCTCTGATTTGGTCCAAATCTGAGCTTTGTAACGTCGTCAGGTTTTTATTCATTTGTTGGGCAACAACATCACCTTGATTGAGGTCTTCAAACCGATTAAAAAGGTAGAATCTTTGGAAGTAATTCATTGTGGTGGCAAGGACTCTTAATGGGAACTTAAAGTGTTTAATCACTTGGAAAATGAATTGGTAGATGTGATGTTTTTTCTGGTTGTACACGAGTTTTTTCAGGTCAGGGATGGTTTTGCTATGGAGATACGATACTTCATTTGGAGTAACGTATGGTCTAGCTAATTGGATAATGATATTTTGTTCTTTTGACGATCCATCCTTGGGGTCCGTCATCGTGGTGGTGATGGCTAGAGTTGGTGCGGCTTTGCGAAAACCTTCGAGAGGAGGGGAATTACGACTGTTATTGGCAGAAGAGATGAAAATGAGATACTAAGGATTTACGATTAAATTTTCAAAAAAAGGGCTTTTTGTTGTTATTATTGTTATTGAGACTTTTCTTTGTTTTCCGGTTTTTTTGTTTTTTTTAGTACAAATTTTTATTTTTTTCAATAATTTTACTTTTTCGTGATAGTTACTTTTCAATCAAAACATCATTTAAAGTCAATTTGACAACTACTGAAACTTAGGCACCGAAAAAGTAAACATTTTTCTAGTAATTACTAACTTTTCAATCACAATGGCAGTGCTCGAATTAATTGTTTCTTTTTTAAGTCATTAACACGACGCGTCCAAAATTATTGATATAACGAAATAAAAATATATCACACGAGATAACACTTTTATTCTTCACTGATTAAAAACCACAAGATTAATCTTTAAAAAAAAAAGCAAAAAGGAAACTTGGCATCATCAGAATGAAGGCTACCATGCAAGGGACCGCCACAACCTCACCACTTTTATACAGGAGTACAGCTCACACAAAAGAACATATTTCACCAACTTAGCCACATACACGTCGCTATGCTTAGGCTTAACCAAAGGGTAGTGGGGATTGTCGCGGGGTTGGTGGTGTTAGTAACACTCATGTTGTTACTTAGAGACACCAATAGACCCTTTGTTCCCAATTCTGTTGGCAAACAAGATACCAATAACCTCAATCATGACATTGCCGGCTATGTCCCCCCAGCTAATGATAAAGCCGCCGAAGCTGCCATCGAAGAAGCAGAAAAAATCGAACATGATGGCGATGATACTTCCAAGAAACCTTTTGAAGATACCGCCGAAAAAATTCAACAGGAAGAAGACGCCAAAAAACCTCCCGTCGACCAAAAACCTTCCAAGGATGAAGTTGCTGGTACTACTGGGGCGTTGAAATATTTTAAATTGGTTCAAGATCCCGATAACCCCCCCACTGATGGTAAGGTGAGAGCATCATTTGTCACCTTGGCCCGGAACAGTGATCTTTACCAACTTATCGAACTGATCAAAGGGGTTGAAGATAGATTTAACCATAAATTCAACTATGATTGGGTTTTCTTGAATGATGAAGAATTTTCTGATGAATTTAAACAAATCACCACCGCGCTTATTTCAGGTAAGACAAAGTATGGGGTGATCCCGAAGGAACATTGGTCATACCCTTCATTTATTGATCAAGAGAAGGCGGCATTGGTTCGTCAAAAGATGAAGGAAGATAAGATCATCTATGGTGATTTGGAACTGTACCGTCATATGTGTCGATTTGAACTGGGGTTCTTTTGGAGAAACCCATTGATGGAAGAATATGATTGGTACTGGAGAGTGGAACCCGACACCACCATCTATTGTGATTTGGATTATGACCTTTTCAAGTATATGCAAGATAATCAAAAGGTTTATGGGTTTGCCATTTCCATTAGGGAATTCGTCAAGACCATCCCTACATTATGGGATTCGCTGAAACTGTTTGTTAAAAGTCATCCTGATTATATTGCTGATGACAATGCTATGGAATTCATCTCCGATGACAATGGACAAACCTATAATTTATGTCATTATTGGTCCAACTTTGAAGTTGCCAATCTTAACTTTTGGAGATCTCAACCATACGTGGAATATTTCGACCATTTGGATAGAGCTGGGGGGTTCTTTTACGAACGGTGGGGGGATGCACCAATCCATTCAATCGCCGCTTCATTATTTTTACCAAAGGACAAAATTCATTACTTTGAAGATATTGGTTATCGTCATGGGGTTTATACCCAATGTCCCGTGGACCCTGAATACCGAACCAAACATAAATGTTATTGTAACCCCGATAAGGACTTTACTTTCAGAGGTTATTCATGTGGTAAGCAGTGGCATGATGTATTTGACCACCCAAAGATGAAGGGATGGGAGAAGTACACATGAGAAATTAATGATGGATAATAATCGATCTCGTATCCTGCCCCACATTGATTATTTTGTATGTATGTGAGTTTCAATATCATTCAGCTTATTTGAATAATAAATAGAAAGAGACTTATTTTCATTGGCATCCTCGGAAGTTTACTTTCGGGGGGCTGGGGGGACCGGCCATTAGTGTAATATATCCTAACAACGTTAATCACTCATGATCAGGTGACTTGCATCCCTCTAGGGTTTACCATTTATCCATGCTTGAGGTTATGATGCTTAGAACGGGAGGTGCATGGTCGATCTCAAAAGCTATAAGCCATATTCGTAATTGCTATTTCTGGGTTTGCCAAGTAATCCCCCCCTTTTGTATGATATTGATTGTAATCAATCCCTTTGGATGATACCATTATTTTATCCTACCTTTTTTGTACCATTACCTTCTAATGCCATGCAACCCCGAGCTAGGCAAAGTGGCCCCAAAAATCACTAGATTTATGGTACGTGTCCAAGTACGCGTTGATGGTTTATATGCACAACCATTTTATCGTAGATATGAAAAATAGGGCGCAAGAAAAAACTCCACCAATACCTACCATAAACCATGGCCAATCGTCTGAATGCTCGGCTTGTCCGGTTTGGTATTTTCGCCGTAATCCTCATTGTTTGTGGGTTTATCCTCTCTAGAGGGCTGTCTTATGATACCGTATCCCTGGTGGTGTCCACTCCTCAAACTGGGGCTAAGAGTGATTCCAAACAAGTTGTTCCCGCCAAGGGGACCAAGCCAGGGAAGAAGGGAAAGGTTAAGGCCACTTTCGTCACCTTGGCAAGAAACTCTGACTTGCATGGGTTGATGGATTCCATTCGGTACATTGAAGACCGGTTTAATAAGAACTACCATTATGATTGGGTGTTTTTGAATGATGACGACTTCAATGAAGAATTCAAGAAGTACACCTCGAACTTGGTGTCAGGTACTACTCATTATGGTAAGATCCCTAAGGAACACTGGTCATTCCCCGAATGGATCGACAAGGAAAAGGCTGCCGCTGCTAGAAAAAAGATGGAAGAAGAAAAGGTCATTTACGGGGGTTCGATCCCTTACCGTCACATGTGTAGATATGAACTGGGGTTCTTTTTCCGTCATCCGTTATTGGACGAATATGAATACTACTGGAGAGTGGAACCCGATATTAAGATCTACTGTGACATTGACTACGATGTGTTCCAATTCATGAAGGATAATGATAAGGAATACGGGTTTACCATCACCTTGCCTGAATACCAACTGACCATCCCTACCCTTTGGCAAACTACTAAGGCTTTCATCAAGGAATTCCCTCAATACTTGCACCCTAACAACTTTATGTCGTGGGTTTCCGACGATGATGGTGTTTCTTACAATGGATGTCACTTTTGGTCAAACTTTGAAGTTGGTTCGCTTAATTTCTGGCGGTCGGAAGCCTACTTGAAGTACTTTGATTACTTGGACCAAGCTGGTGGGTTCTTTTATGAAAGATGGGGGGATGCTCCCGTACACTCGATTGCAGTGTCATTGTTTATGGATAAACTGAAGATTCACTTTTTTGGTGACGTTGGTTACTTCCATAACCCCTTCCATCAATGTCCATTTGATGAAAAGGTGAGAATCGCCAAAAACTGTGTATGTGACCCTCATAAGGATTTCACTTGGAAGGATTACTCTTGTACCGAAGAATTCCACACCAAACAAGGGTTACCAAAGCCCGAAGGCTGGGAAAAGTTCTCTGGTTAAGGACGCTCTCGTTGGTATAGGTTATAAATATATGAATTTTTCATCTCGTATTATCTTGGCTGTTTATGAGGCACGTCAATATCGTGCAAAATCAAAAATAAAAAAATGCATCAGTGCTTATATAACCGAAGCGAGGTCGCTAAAGGTTTGACATCATCAGGGGTAGAGAGTAAACGTATCAAGGGGTAAACCTTACATTGGAATGGACTATGATCCCCGACATTCACGTCCAAAATCAGCCTCGTGGCCGTTTGATTGATCGTACAACCCTATTTATGCTAGGTCGCCTTGCGTACCCGTCCGCCTTGATGAAGATCCATACCAAGGTTAGAACCCCCTATAAACATTCTAGATAAAGTGGACCCTGGGATTATAATCAATTTGATTAACTCCTTCAACTTACCTCCCTCGTGTTCAATAACCTTTGCCCTCTCCTCCCTTGTTTCAGATCCTCATTATCTCCCAACTTGGGTCGTTGCCACGCACGTAACATTTCGAGGTGAAACACCTGTACTTAATAATCAACTAAATAGGTGCCATTCCAACACCTCACGATTTCTTTTAACCATCCATCGTTTATTTAATTATGAGTGTCGAAGTCAATAGTGAAGGGAAACGCCACCGACCACGGTCCCTCGACTTGGATCTGGCTAAAACCGCCGATATCGCCATAAGGTTAGTACTGCCAGGGATCCCCCAAGAAGTAATGACAAAGGAGGTGAGTCAAACCCTTCGGATTAGTCAAGAAATCCAACGTCAACAACGGCAAATAATTGCTCTGATGAACCTGACCAAGGAAGAGGACGATGATGGTAGTGACCATAGTGATGAAAGTAAAAGCGGTCACCTGGAACTGGAACCGCCAGCGGTGCCCACTCCCACCCTGGCAAATAAACGTTTAATCCGAGATAATATTCCAACCCCGCTTAATATTCATCTTATTAACCAGAAAAATACTCAACCCCTGGTACAATCGGCGCCAATTCGTCGGCCAATGGTGGCCACCCCTGGAGGTTACCCCGGGGTGACACTAGCTCCAGTGAGAAGAAGAGCTGCCCCAGCAGGATACCCTTTAGTTCGTCGGTATTATCGACCATTCCCCAACGCCCAAGTTACTTATCAAGCCTACCCTCTGGGCTATGGCCATTCAAGCCATTTTTCGGTACCTCAATGGACTCCTTACCCTCAAGCAAATCACCATTGGCCTCAACCATTAGCTAATACTCAAATTCATCGTCGACATCGACATCAAGGCACCGCCACCCCTGGGTCATCGAAAAAATTAGACAAGGTAACCGATGTTTACCATGGCGACTATACCAAGGCAGCCCCTTTACTGCTGCAACCGTTGCTGGCCCAACGGGAAGCGTTTGATCATAGTAATCGACAACAACGCATCGATGATGACAGATTACCGGTACTGGAAGATGAAATCAGAGAAATGCAAGAAAAATATGAACAAGGACGATCGAAAACTCTAAAGCCCCAAGAAGAAGTGTTTGGATCGATTAATTTGATGAATGAACTGGTATTTAACTTTCGTATCTTCCGAAAGGATGAACCAAAGAAAGAAGAACCAAAGAAGGAAGATGAAGAAGCCAAGGAAGAAGAAGATGTGATAACGTGGCTCGACCGAGAGAAGGAACGATTTCTTAAGATCTGTGAAACACTGTGGGATACGTTTGTTGGAAGTAGAACCGCTCCAGGTAGTGGCAGCGGCAGTGGGCCGGCCCCGAAACCCTAACTGCCATGGTTCTCCGTTACAAATAAAAGTCTATGCATTTGATTATACAGATAATACATATGCTCAACCAATTTTGAGCAACACCTTGTCGTTAAGTCGTAAAAACTCAGCGAGATTAAACTGAAGTCGGTCAATATTCTCGTAGGTTTGGCTATTAGGCATCTTAATGTAGAGATTAACAAAAAACACCTTTTGTTTGATGAAATGTTTAAAGTCGCCAATCGAAGTGATTAACAGCTTATCAAGTTTCACCGCAATAATTTCATCCTGGCCGTTAGCAATCTTGCACTTGATAAATTGATGGCGATTGTTACCAACGCCATGATTATTATGATGCAATTGTTGAGTGGCCAAAGTCGGCAGCAGCAGCGACAGCAGCAGCAGCGTCAGCAGCAGCAGCAGAACACTGGAATTTTTAAGTCTCACAACCAAGGGATTAATCAGGTTGGCGCCAGCGCCTCCATTAAACAGCGGTTGCGAAACTCTTGGTTGAATTCTCCCAGAATACGGCTGAGAATTGGGTCTCAGGCCATGGCTGGCTACCGTGTTTTGAGGCAGGGTAAATCCAACTGCTTTCGAAGTCGTTGGAGTAGCTTGGGGATCAATCGGAGCTGATGGAGGAGGAGCTCTTGATGATCTAATTCCCGTCAGCGGCACCCCTTGAGTAGCATAAGGGTTGTAACTTTCGTGA
Organism: Diutina ranongensis (nom. inval.); assembly: GCA_030569815.1. NCBI lineage: Eukaryota > Fungi > Ascomycota > Pichiomycetes > Serinales > Debaryomycetaceae > Diutina > Diutina ranongensis (nom. inval.). The sequence goes on from JAJMLP010000001.1 coordinate 373,491, forward strand.
TGTTCTGCGGGGAACGTCGAGTATTGACCTTTAAGATCAGGCGACAGAGCCGAATGTGCGGGGTGCAGTTGAAGATGATGACTTGGCATCTGAGTTGGTTCAGAATTATTCCGGGGTTGATCAATATATTGGTTCCCCACTGGTGGTGGGTTAACATGACCTTGAGCATTGTTCCCATAATTGGTCCCCACAGGAGGCTGGTTTACATAGTCGGTAAACCCTTCTGGAAGGGGATTGACATAGGGACCACTGCTAGTATTGATGACAGCCGGCGCATATTCTTTACCATCATTAGGGGTCACCACAGATGGCTCAGAAAAGCTTAGACCATTATTGGAAGCTGCAACAGGAGGCCAATTATTCACCTGTTTTTGCTGGGGTACAATGTTGTTGGATTGAACTTGCATAGCAGGTACCGGCGGCAGAACTTGTGGAGGTGTAGGGTTGTATTGCCCATTGATTGGAGCAGGACTATGCTGCCCATTGATAGCTGAAGTAGCGTTAAACCTTCCGTTAGCGGTGCTCAGGGTAGGGTATTGATCATTTGGTGGATATTGACCATTGGGCTGGGTAGGGTACGTCTCACGCCCATAAGGTGAAGCAGGATCGTATTGGGAATTTTGTTGGGGTGCATTATACTGGCCATTTGGCTGAGCCTGATGACCACTTGGTTTCCGATTGACTTGCATTTCTTGTTGCCAAGGATTACCAAAGGTAACCCCGGAATTTGTATCCAATGGCTGTTGTGGAGGCCATTGACCGCCTTGAGCACTTTGAGAACCGTCTCCAGCTTGAGGAACTTGACCATTTGATGCACCTTGACCATTACGATTACTGGTCAGCCCCCATCTAGAAGGGGGAGGATCAGGATGAGCAGGATAAGGGCCATGATGGCCGGTACTCTTCTTTCTTTGGGGAGCCAGATTCAGCCTCGATGGAGCCAGATACTGGGCAGCTTGTTGATAATGATTATAAATATTCTTTGATTTGGTCCGTTGAGGAACCTCGGAATTCTTATTTGCTTGATTTGCTTGCTCAGCAGCAATCTGGGCCTCAATTGCTTGTTGCTCTTGATACAGTTTCAACAAATCATAACTCCCCGGTAAAATCATTTCATTTATCTTATCATTATCAGTCAAACTGTCATCTTTTGATGACACCTTAAATCCCGGGCGGCCACCAAAATTTTCCTGGAACCAATGGCAACAAGTGCCACTCATTTGATAGTTACCATTCAAGATTAATTTGTTGACATAGATGTTCAAATCATTACATCGTTTCAACAAGAGGGGGATATCTTGTTCAGAAGCCGTTTCCCCCCCCAGGGGGATAGGTTCAGGTAATTTAGGCAAGGTAAGGGCAGCATTTTTCGAACCGGCCATTGATTGAGCGTGGTTTTGAAGGGCAAGAAGTCTTACATGTAATTTGTAAAAATCTTGATAATACCGAGCCAGATACAGTTTTGTCCCATCAGAAAATTCGATATCTAACCGGTACCAAATCCTCAGGGTATAAAACAAAAAGTTTGCCACCGATGCCAGCACTGGATAAGGCTTATTATTGACGGTTATAGGTTTTTGACCTTTAGTTTGCACGTTAATGTAATTTTGTTCGCTCAAAATATCTTCTTCTTCATCGGGGTTTGATTGGGATTGAAGCCAAGGTAAAGTTACTGGATGAAGGGGGTCATTGACGGCGATATCCACGTACAGAGCGGGGACGAGGCCAGGATGTTTCACCTTATCGATAAACTTTACCAATAACCAACCATCACCAGGGCGATCCAATAATTTAAGGATATCACCCTTTTTAATCGATAATTCCGATTCACCTTCGGAAGTGAACAGAAACTTTGATACGAGGATGACGTTACCTCGAACCACAGCCGTAACTGATTGATTCAGTTGAGGGGTCAGGATTTGGGAGCGGATGCTTGTTGCCATGTACCGAACCAAACGATTATGGAGTGATCAAATCAAGTAATAATAATAATAATACAAACAACAACGAACAACCAGCGTTGGTGGGCACGCTTCAAAGATATAGCTAAAATAAATAAAAGTATTCAGGGGGTGGACAATTTTTTAGTCCGCCGCGTGTCATCCTAGCAGCCTCACAATTTATGTTGACGCGTGAACCTGCAACACCAAAACTGTAGGGGGTGAACATTTGTTTTGTGGGTATAACAAACGAAGATGAATGTGGAGAAAATGCAAGGGCAGTTGTTGTTTTGATCGAGTCATTGATCATTCTTCAACAAACTAGGATCATGTCTACAATAAAATACGAGCAAATCTTCCCCAATCATTTCCAGGGGCGGCTACGCACTCCTGTTCCCCTTAATTGAGAGGCGGCGACAAGAATAAGCTTAACCATAAATTGTCAATAGTTATCCAGTTTTGGTAACAATTGGAAGACCCTGTGGGGGTGTAAGTAAAGTAACAAGCAATAACCCTAGGGGATACGGTTAGTTTAAACTCAGCAAACGCAAGTAATAATGCCGATCGACTGGGGATACCTATGATTTCAAACCTAATTTTTTTGGGGGGGGGGGGCATTGAATTTTACGATACTAATGTACCCATCAAGCGAACTACATCAACCACGATGGTTGGGTAGATTATAAGACGGGGTATTTGTAAGATAATTTGCTTTCCTCTACGTTCGGCCATTTGTGCAATGAATTTCATCGACTGGGATTCCAATCCTTCCGCATCGCTGGTAATCCAAACGTTTACATTTTTTCTGTCGTGAGAATTTTTTTCTTATAAACCACCCTCCTGCATGGTATCGGTCATGTGACTTTTACTCAGGGTTCACAAGACCCTCACTCCATGTTGAGGAGGTGGCTTATATAATCTGTGATCTCGTGCACATTAAAAGATGATCAATAAATGATATCGAAACGATAATAATCTAGTTTACAACCCAATTTTTTAGGTGGAGTATTAATTGATTATTAATATTGACAATAACCAAAATAAAAACAAATCCTACATCGGGTCCTAAACCTATGAAACAATCACCATTGATGTTTAACAAAAACAACAACAATAACAACATCAATCAATCGACCATCAGTTAATAAACCATTAGCTAAAAATAGATGACGTCAAATTAGATTAGTTTAATTACCAATTTCACCTCAATAATTTAATCAATCTCTCAATTAACAACGATATATTCCATCGGGTTAATTAGAGTCGTAATCGCAACTTTTCTAAACACAAAGTCGATCGACGCCTCATTGTCACATTTAAACCGTTAGAAAAGGTTGTAATGATACACGTGTAGTTCAAACTCAATCTTGAGTGGATGGATATCCCATTTTAACCTCGAGGGTAATGGGATTTCCCCCCTTAATTTATTTAAGGCGTCTGTTTGAAAGGTGGACCCTGACATCAAAGGCGACGCCTGATATCTCGACGAATCTTAAAGCAGGTAATTAGCTCGATTGGGCGACATGGAGGTGATTGTCGACTTTCCAACCTGACGTGATCTTCCCTAGAGGAGGAAAATTACCAAAGATGCTAAAAATAAGCTAAAAGAGAATATCTATCGCCAACTCCGATGGGTGACATTTGTTTTCAGTTATTGTCGATAAAAAAAAAAATTATTATTGCGAAGGGACGTTCCAGTTGTTGAGGATAAACAACATGGATTTCAACCGGCCAGGCTTAGATTTTTGTTTATGCGAAACCTGATATTCAATGGGTTATTATCATCGCCATCTCCTCCCATTTGTCATTGTTACCAAAGACATCAACTAATAAGGTGATATTCGGGTTGTTAACCAATGAACCCTGAGTTCGCGTGTGATTGATTAAACCTTAAATATAAGGTGACCTGCAGAAGAAGGGGGTGAGGGAACAACTATGCGTTGACCGTGGTGGGTGATCACGGTAGTTTAGATTGCTCGATCGAAGAAATATCAAAGGAGTAACAATAATAACCATTATCTCTTCAACCCTGTCGTTTTCAGGCCCATCGGGGAAATCGTAAACAAACAAACCCCTAACAATTCGATTTTGTATGCGCCCGGATGTAACGCCTTATTATGCATGCATTAAATTTTTTTCCCTTCCTTTGTCTAGACAAATGCAGGAGTGTATATTGCCCAACGACCATTCATAATATATACCAACGATACCGTCCCCCTTACAATCACCAGATGTCTTCAACCTTGTTTCGATCTCGCCAGTTTCGTCCTCGAAGAAATTTGAAACTGCTCACCATTCTGGGCCCATTTAATAAACTGACAGCAACAAGGTTCATCCCACTGACCCCACTGCCGATACTTGAGAGTACCACCTCGGTGATTCTTTGCCTACTATATGATTTTAATGGTCAACTGGAATTTGAGTTGACGGTATCAAAGGGTATCTATGTCAAATTTATCCTGAGACCAGGGTCAGGGTGGTTAGAGGTGGAAACGTTGGAAGAAGATAAGAAAAGAGGGTATGTCCCCGCCCTATATGTGTCGATTGCCGTTAATAATGACGTTGATCCCGTCACTTTGGAATGGTTACAAGCAACTCCTTCTCGTACTCCAACCCTGGAAACCTCCATCGATACCATCGACGCATGTCTGGTCACGCTGCTGGAACTCTTTGCATTTGAAAATGTCTACCCAGATTCCATTGAAATTGATAAAGTGGTCAAGACTTCAAAGGGGTTCCGCTTTTGTCTTTGCTTGCAAATGCATCATGGTGACTTGATGTACATTGCAAAGTCTGGCGAACAATTAAATGACCTTTATAATAATTGGTGCCATGAATGCCAGAGGAAACCGCCGCCATTTCCTAAATTACCCACCTCGAGTTTGGAATTAAAACTGTATATGATCTTCTGTGAAGAAATGAATGAATACTGGAAACAAGTATTGCATCTGCTGACATTTAAACGGTCTCATCAATTGGCAGAGTTTATTGGGTCGTCACCACCGGTGGTGTGCACCCCTGGATCACCTATTAATGATTATAAGACAAATTGTAATTTGTTTGGTGACTATGTTGAATTAGTGGCAGCTAAACCAGATACCCCTCCAGAAACTCCCCCTCGATCGCCAGTTATCCCACAAGAAGCATCCATGGCCAAGGATGAGGTTTCTAATGATTCATTTACCAATTCCATAGATGCAGAACTGGTGTTTTCCAAACTGAATACCCTGGATTCATTGTCATCTTCTCGCAATTCATCCTCAACTCGTGACTCATCTTCGACACTGCCAACGACGCCACGAGAAGGGTTGTGCCATTTCCCTGATACCCCGGCTACCCCGCCATTGGAAGAAGACGACGAGCAATCGCCGAAGAAATCCTACTTGAAATTACCTATTGCCGACCAAGTTGGTCACCTTCCGCCTCCACCATCGATGAGACGGCCCCTGCGAGCACGAGGCGACGCCCAGGAATACCTCAAGATCAAGATTCATTTAAATAATAAGGAAGACGATGTCATTGCCCTTAAAATTAAACGAACCAACTTGATTCTGATTGTGTATTTAAAGAAGTTGTTGTCGCATAAGATTTATAAGGATTATTCTTTAATTGATCATTATACCCTCCAAGGGATTGATCAACCAGTTATGGATGATGAAAATCTTTTGCTGTGGCTTAAGCTTCAAAATAAAGCGGTGTTAAATTTAGTACGGCTCCGGCGGGTTTCAGATTAGACCACCTCGATATCAAATTGAGACATCATTAGATGGTCATCGCAACCACCCACAAGTTTACCCCCACCATCCCCCATGCCACCAAATAAGGTATTCCTGATGACCCATCTGGGGTCAGTTATGAGTTATGATTGTATTAATAAACCACTTTTATTGCTATCATCATTTATCACAACCTCTTTTCATTGTAACATGATATCAAGTATAAACGGAAAGGTGAATCTGATCGTTGCTCTAAGATTAAGCTATAAACGTTATTACCACTCGACAACGGGGAAGTGGGATCCTCGCGTATCTTTTAACTGGTGACGTTATGCCAGTGATGATGATGTCAATTAGTCACAGCAATTTGAGGCAGACGATCGAAGTGGCTGTCGATAGATTTGATCATTGACTAAATGGATTAGGTAGGAAAACCGATAGCACCTACATCATCACATGACCCTTTTTTATGTGCCCCTGTTACCTTGTTAATCAATCTCTTTTCCTAAATGATCATCTCGATTTAACCTTCTCTACAGGGCTTGTGCCCACATTTTGGGGGCAGTATACGTTAGCGCGGAATGTTTTAGGTGATGTACCCCTGAAACGATTTAGATATTATTGGGGTAAGGGGTACAGCATTCCACTGTCATTTCTCAAGGGAAAACGTCGTCGACAATTACCACCATTCGTATCAATGGGTAATTAGGTGATTAATAGGTCATGACACCACTAAATAATAGGGTTAGTTTGTCATGCGTCGCTCACCCAATTTATAGATGAAATTACCTAATCGAGACCTGTTATTAACTACAACCAAAATTTAACCTTTTAGGATTATGCTTTGTGCGCTTGAGTCAACCTAAAAATATCCACCCGGTGTGGGTTTAAAAATTTACATTCGCCGCTTCATCAGTCAAGGCAATTGAAGATGACGATATCACGAAATTCGTGCTATTGTACAAAACCATTGACACCAATATCCCTGAACAATGATGCAATTGACCCAGTACCGTTACCGGTGACGACCCAATCGCAACTGTTTATTAAACGGCTCAGCCACCGGTTTAGTAAACGGTATTCGCTGTTTGAACCTCGCGAAGTCAATAACCCTCCATTGAATACTCATGTCAGGAGTAAGTCGTCGATATCCACCGAGCCATCAAGACCAATCCGTTATTCATATTATGAATTGAAAGATTATGGTCGGGAGCTGGGGAAGATCCCTTATGTTAAAAGCCATGAACCAAGACGGAGGTCAATGTTGGGGCGATTTGTCGTCTCTGCTAAAAGTCATTCTGCCGCCCCAACTTCTTCAAATAACATCTCATCGATGGCAGATTCATCATCACTGCTGCTGCCGCCCCTGCTGAGAACTCTGCTGCCATTATTAGATTCCCATTCATTTGAATCGGTGCTGTCGGTGGCTCTGGATAGTGCTCATCAACTACAACCAAATGGTAATGTTAAACCCCCGGTGATACCCACTCAGGGGTCATTATTACTACCAAGAACCCCGAGAAATGATGAGCCTTGTACTCCAAGGAATCAACAAGGTCTTGTCATTCCCTCCACTTCGACTCCAAAGCAACAGTTGCCACTTGTTCCCTCTATCCCCGAACAAAATCTCGCTTCGACATCAAATTTAACCGAAGATGAAGATACTACCCTCCCTACAACGACAATGACCACCATTTCATTGTCTCTTGATAGTTTAGAACCGCCTCCGAGAAACCCCCGTCGGACATTGGCCAACCAATCACTGATTCAAGCGATTAAACTGATGAAAAGTCTATCATCAGTTTTATCAACGGCGTTGATGACACAACCAAATCATATTGGTCTCTTATCACCGCCACAAATTCCTCGATCATACCTGAATCGACGCTCGTTAACGGTATCGCTGATTCAAACAAGTGAACTACTGAAATTATTATCGGCTCAAGTGCTCCCACCTAGTGACCCTACTCTCATCCCCGAATCGGATGATGAAGATGATTTCGATCGCCTCGATGATGATCATTATGTCAAAATCAAACTCTTTATCTATGATCGCAACCCCAAGATTCAACGGATTAAAGTGTCAAGATATCGTCTCAATGATCGATATGATTTACAAATGGCCATCATTTATCGACTCATGCAAAAACGACTGCTGTGGCTCGATATTGATCGGCTTAAACTCTCAATCTTCTTTAAGAATCCAAAACTCCCCCAAGTGGTGATTAAGGACCCTGATGAACGTGAAGACGGCGACGAATTATTGGCAATGTTGAAAAATCAACTTGTGATGGATTACGTGCAGTCAAAACAGAAGATCAATATTAGAGTGACTTATCAACCAAAGTTTATCCCGGCAATTCCTGATGATACAGAAAAGCCGTTACCAACCCCTTCAGAAGTGCCGGTCACCTCTGAATCCTAGTTAGCTTAGGTATTTTAACAAAATGTCATCGTACATTAAACTTGGTTAATCTGCGTAATTTTAATCTGTAATGTCGACTCAATTTATGCAAGGTTCCTTATATGTAATGGCGGCTAAATGTTCAAATTGGGTTGAAATTGGATTCGATGAAGATGACAAAGAAGATAAATTGTGACGGTAACGACTTAGCCACCCAGTCCCCAAGGCAACCATTGTTAAGCACTAGTAGTTGCCATATTGGTAATCCTTTGGCCAAAAAGGTAAAGAAATAAAATCATCCCACTTTAAGGTGGTGATGACTGGCAGTTTAAACGAATATGTGAATTCGTGGATGAAATAAGTTAGTGGCGGAGTTGTCGATTGCAACTACTTAACAATTATCAATTTTAAACACCAAAAAAGGATCAACCACGTCTAAGGGCAGTAATATTCTCATTAACAGGCACGACATCGCCGGTGTCTGCATATTATCTCTATCATTACGGCGTTCAATTTAACTCCGCGTAATGTAATATGTGAAGCAACCCTTTCATTTGTCCCGAGAGGTAATGTCAACCGAGCCTCGTCTCATCCACCTGCTCAACTAACGACAAGATTACAACTTGGATATAACTTGGTTTGAAGCCTAGTTAATTGGGTGGTTATTGTGTTGATGATCCATTTAGGAAATTAACAGAGTTTGTGTCAAAAGGGGTTGGCGATTTAGTTAAAACCAGAGTCGTTTAATGACATCGAAGAGTGGTACAAAACTCTAACTGAAGTCAAGTGATGGTTGAACATCTCTTGAAACATGAGATTGATATCAAAATAACTAAAGTTTTCTTGGCTATATCTCCAAGTGTCTCTACCATTGCCATAGTGACAATTACCCTTTTGGTGTCTCCACTACCTGTACACTCCAATTCGCATTTTTTTCGTACTATCTTCGGATAGTACACTTGTCAAATTTAACAATACAGAGAAGATTAGCATTGTCCTTGCATAAAGATGACACGCTGTACAAAGAGATTTAACATTTTTTTTTTGAAAATCTGATACTCCATATGTATATCAATCCATCAAATCAAGGTTTTTAATATGACGATGATGATTAAATTGAGATCGAAGTGATTTTTATGGTAGCGCCGGGCAAAAATAGATCTCGCGTTCGATTCCTAATTTAAGGGGCATTTTGACAGATTCGTACATATATATCCCGCCACCTTTGAACGCCATGACAATAGAGAAGTACCATGTACTATCTCGACCACAACTTAAAAAGTTGGTCATGGAAAAGTATGAAGATGATCCATATTCTTTAATTGAAGAACTATCATTCAAGTTGGCCACCATTCAGGAAACCAAACTCCATTATAAATGGTCCGGTCGTCAACTCCCTCAAAAATACGCCGAGGCTACCCATACGGTAATATCATCAAATGTTGAAACCACCAATTTCTCAACTGATATGGTGGTGGTGCCAACAACAACTGACACCCAAAGTGACGCCAGGAATGATATATGGCCCCAATTAGGCGATTATAACCAGAAGAGCCATGAATTATCCTTGGAGATGAGTACGTTTAAACTGAAACCAATTGAAACCGAAGTCAGTCAATATGATGTGGATAAGTATGGGTTTTATCTCAACTATCACTCGCCATTAAAGGGAGTCAATAGTTCAACTACCATTTCTGGCCAACCATTGGAACAGGTGACTCTGCCAGTGATGACATCATTACGAGAAATATCCAAGATACATCATAACTTTGAAGTTCAATGGACTCGTCAATTTGAACTGGTGGTAATCAATGCCACCAGAGAATATTATAAGAATACTCCTAGTGATAGTGAAGAGCCGGGGAATGTATTTGGAGTGGGAGGAACTAATTTAACCACCTGGCATAATGATTTTGTTGCATTGGTTCATGCCACGGGAATCCCATCTCAATTTCGAGGTGACCTTTGGTTGACATTAAGTGGCGCCCGGAATTTAAGAGTTTCTGGAGAATATCATCAATTGATTCGGGATATTGATCATTTAACTAGTGATGATGCCTCAGTGGTAAAGAACATCAAAGAAATCGAAGTGGATGTATCGAGGACATTGGCGGGTAATTGTTACTTTAATGTATTGCCTGATCAAACCCCAGGTCCATGTTCACTGAAACTTCATCGTATCCTTATTGCATTTGTCGCCTATAAGCCCCAAATTGGTTACTTCCAGGGGATGAATAAGATTGTCGGTCATTTATTATTATATTCGATGTATCTCCATCATGCTTGGGACGAAGAAGATGTGTTTTGGTTATTTGTTGCCATTTGCTGTGAAGTATTACCAGGATATGATGATAAACCATTCTTTTGTGGGGTGACATCGATTTACAATGATCAATTGATGATTATGGAACATTATCTCCCAGTTTACCTCCCAAAATTATCTAAACACCTCCAACAACGGCAAGTTGACCTTGCCAATATTACCATTTCATGGTGGCTAACATTTTTCATTGGAGTTAAATTCATTTCGATGGAAACTTGGTACAAGATTGTCGATGTACTATTGATCTTGGAAGAACCACAAAATAAACAGGGCCGGACCCTTAAAATGATCGGGATGAATTTAGCAATTCTAAAGTGTCTTGAACCAGCACTATTACTGATGGATGCCGCAAGCAAGATTTATCAATCCCTCGATGGTAACGTAGCTAATGACAACCCCGCTATGGAAATTAAAGGGAAAGATTTGATGAAAAATTATTCGAATATGATTAAGAAATTAACTGCGGGGGAATTAATGGGGTTTAGGAGCTTTTATTCATAATAATAATAATAATAATAATATTTCATACCCAGGACTTGGAGTGTCTTCGAGTGAGAGAGTATACAGGAAACCGCACCACCTCAAAGTCCTATATATCCATCCCATTATTATCAACCATTATCTATGGAGGAGTATTTTTCCATTCAAATCTTCTTTATTATCTTTAGAGAAGTTCTTGAGACTGCCATTATCATATCTGTTCTCCTTCTGTTTATTAACCAACAACCAAAACAAGGAACTGATGATTCTGACAACAGACGGTCACTGCGGATTCAAGTTTGGGCAGGGGCAGTATTAGGGTTGGTGTGCTGTTTTTTCATTGGGGCAGTGTTTGTGTTATTATTCCGATTCGTTGAAGAAGATTACTGGAGTTATGCTGAACGGTTATGGGAAGGGGGGTTCCTGTTATTGGCGCTGGTGATCATCACCGTGATGGGACTTGGGTTATTACGGATCAATAAAGTGATGAAACTTAAGTGGTGGGTGAAATTGGGTGATGCTTATCGATTACAATCGTCTCTGGCTACTGGTGGAGATGATGAGGTGTTAGAAGGCCAATCTCGTTCCCAAGGGAAAACTGGATTCACAAAACAATATTTCTTGGCGGTACTTCCATTTATTACCACATTACGTGAAGGGTTAGAAGCAGTGGTATTCATTGGCGGTATTGGTCTTAGTCTGCCGACGCTGTCAATCCCCCTTTCAGTATTTATGGGGGCAGTTTGTGGGGCCATCGTTGGTTACGTGTTGTATCGGGGTGGTAATAAGCTTTCCCTTCAATACTTTTTAATTCTTTCGACATGTTTCCTTTACATTGTCCTGGCAGGATTGATGAGTCGCGGGGTTTGGTTTTTTGATTTGGAAAGATACGTCCGTCGGTGTGGTGGATTTGATCCTAGTGAAACTGGTAGTGGTCCTGGTTCATATGATATTGCCGATCTGGTATGGCATGTCAATTGCTGTAATGGCCTTACTGATGGATGGTGGATGGTGGCCAATGCCATCTTTGGCTGGACCAATTCTGCTACTTATGGCCTGGTGATTCTGTATTTAGTATACTGGGCGGTGGTGATTGTTTGGCTTAAATCGAAATTATTCGAAGAGAGAAATGGCTATTTGCCATTGATCCCCTTGAAATGGCAACAACGGCGGATCCGTAAGAAGATTTGGTTATACGAACTGGCACTTCGTCGCGATGGACGTCCAAGTGTTGATTCTGAGCACCTGGAAGCGATTAGAGAAGCTGAAGCCGAGGCGTTATTAGGGTAACTTATTTGTATATATCCTTCCCTAATCTCCTTCATCTCCATGTAGGTAATTTAATGCTTAATTTGGAATTTCCGAAGGTCAATTCCATTTTCTTTTTTTTTTCTTATGTTTTGACGACGTTCATAACCCAGGGGAAATATGACATGGTTGCGGTTCCCGGTTAAGTTTGATTGCTGTTTCCCTCCGAGAACACAGAATGATGTTTAACCCGTTACACTTTGTTGATATCGAAAACATTCCCCCATTACCCGAACGTCCCCGTCCAATCAACCCCAACCGTTAGATCGACCGTTAATCAACCTAGAAATTATCTTCCCTGACGCGTAACTTAACGCGTTCCCAACCAGACTTTGCGAGGCGCAAGGAACAATGCCTGCATCGATGGGGTTGAGGTACATAAATGTTTAAGCGGATGCCTAATTTGAAATTATCAATTAATCATGGTCGATTATCAACACTGGTTAAAAGAAGTCAATGATGACACCAGACTCTCCAAATTATCAATTCCCGGTACCCATAATTCTGCTGCCCATTATACGGCGTTACCTTCAGTCCAGTGTCAAGGTGCCTCAATCACTGACCAATTAAAAAATGGGGTTAGATTTCTTGATATTCGGGTAGGCAAAGGGTTATTGAAAAGCAAACAAGATCAGGATAAGGATTTACAAGTGGTTCATGGCAAATTCCCCGTGAAAATCCCCTTCCCATTAATGTTGGCTGATGTCCTTAATGAAGTGTATCAATTCTTGGAAAATAACACCAGTGAACCAGTGATTGTTTCCATTAAGCAAGAAGGTTCTGGTGAATGGGATAATGCTAATGATGAATTCGGTAAGGCGATCTGGAATGGCTATATCGAACCCAATAAGGATAGATGGCATTTAGCTACCGATATCCCTCAATTGAAAGATTGTAGGGGTAAAGCAGTATTGTTTAGACGGTTTGGCGTTCAAGATGATAACTTGGCGAGTCAATTTGGTTTCCCCGCCCTGTGGTGGACTTATAACACTACCGATGATGATCAAGGTAACTTTGTCGTTCAAGATTTCAATGAAGTTCAATCGCCAGCTGATTTACCCAAAAAGATTGATTATGTCAAGGATATGATTAATAAGGCTGCTGATTACAATCAATCCAATGATAATAAGTTATTTGTCAATTTCACTTCTGGGTCCAACTTTTTCGATCCTCTGGTATGGCCTCAACCAGTATCTCAAGCCATGATCGATGGTCACCTTGATGACTCATTTAAGAAAGGATCAGGGGTGGTTATTTTCGATTACGCCGATGCTGATAACTGGAAAATGCCTCATAAATTGGTTGATTCTAACTTTTAGATTTTATAGATGATTGTATTATTGATTCTCAGAAAAATGATCGAAATCAATCAGCACCGCCGTTGCCAAAACCACTGCCTTTTCTGGATCGGTCAATTGACGGAACAGGATATGATAATGATTAACCAGGGAAAACAATTCACTGGTTAACCCCTTATATTTCTTTTGGATCTCACCAATGGCGTATTCATCACATTTCCATTCTTCATTATATGGTAATACCGAAAATGTTCGACCATTCCATTTGGCATTAATCATGGCAAATTTCTCCTTTGAATTCAATCCGAGTTCATAACGACGTTTAAATAGCTTGGCTCGTTCATTACAAAAGCCAATGGGGTTAAATACCTCAGTTCCGTCCGGGGAAGTACCACATTCATATACCGTGACTTTCAGAAGGGAAATCTTTTGTTTTGGTCGGGAAATTCGAAGAATTAACTCATGGTTGATATCAAAAACATCAATGGTAAATGATCGATTCTTAAGATGGATTTGTCGTTGTAATGCTTGTTTCCACAGACCTCGTTGTTCCTTCATATATCCAATGAGGTTACCGTCATTATATACTTCATACAGATAGATTACTTTAATATCATCTTTCCAATTATAAAGTCTTTTGATTTGGATGGAATCATAATCGAATATCCGGTTGGTGGTGGAGGCATCCGAGGTTGGTGTCAATGTGGTTTGGCTCCCCTGATAAATTGGTGGTTCTACCTTTTCATCAATGGTATATGGTAATGGTTGATAATCTGGGAGTGGAAAAGCGATGTTCGGATGTGATGGATGTCCTTCATTGGCCGGGTCGTCCCCCCCACTTTCCTCATCTTTCCGAGGTCCACTATAAGAAGGCACCGGAGAGAAATCCAAGTTGGGAACAAATTCATCAATCTTCTCCATTTTTAATCGTGTGAAGGAATAATGGAAAAAACTTATCCAGTTGCCATTTACTGCAGGGTCCTGTCAATCCGTAATTGCCTACATGACCCCCTAACTATTTTTGTGTAATAATATTGCTATCTCGTGATTGACAATACATCGATAGAAAAAAAGACAAAAAAAGAATCACCCGAGTTATTATTTCATTTACTATAATACATTTAATTATATTTTTACATGTCGTTACTTGTTTCCGTTTTTACGAACCCGGAATTTCCCTTGGCCCTTTTTACCACCATTCTTACCACCATTCTTCTTGTGGTGTTTATTACGGCGGAAAGTGTTTAATTCCTTGCCTAATTGGGCATCAACAAGACCAATATCTTTGGCTAATTGAGTTCCAAGCTCGACACCAAACTTTTCAACCCGAGCAAGGTCTTTACGGGCGGTTTCAGCCAGAGCTTCATCACCAAACTTTTGAGCCCGAGCAATTCTCTTGGTTAATAATTCAACTGCCAATTGTTTTCTTTCTTCGGGAGTCAATTGCTTCTTAGGTTCCGGTTTAGGCTTTTCTTCCTTGGTTTCTTCGGTAGTGGCGCCAGCTTCACCTTCACCAGCTTCGGCAACCACGGTTTCCTTTGCTTCTACAGTTTCAACCACGGTTCCCTCTTGATCATTATTTGTTTCAGTAGTAGTGGTTACTTGTTCAACAGTTTCACTTCCACCAGTGGCGGTTTCACCAGAGTTGGTGCCATCCGATTCTTCTAACCGCTTGACAAGATCAGCCTTCTTTCCATCAGTAGCAAGACCCCGTTCTTTAAGAACTTCCTTCAATTGTGCCACCGTTTGTGACGAATATTCTGACATGGTAGTGTTGGAGGTTGGACAAGTTGGATGTTTTTCAGCACGCGCAGCAGCGTGTTCTGTTCTAAGATAAGCGCTTAGGTAAGCGAGGACCGATTACTAGACCAAAGGTAATCATTTAATGAATAACCTGAAATGAAATCTAAGTAATACAACTACGAATATTGTCAATATTGTCCAAAGGAAGAAGGGGGGGCGGTGGAGGACGGGGTTAATCAAAATCAGCCCAATTACCGCTAACGTCGAGCGATTCCAAGTACTTTTGCGTGCGCTCTTCCTCTTCTTGTTCTTGTTTAACCCGCTTCTTTTCCAAAAGCTTCTTCTTCAATTCTAACCGTTTCAGTTCGGTATCATTGTTCACTAACCCTAATCTCATGGCTAATGGGTTATTATCCAACGGAGCATGAGTTGGTTCATCACTGGGGTCATGATGATCCCGGGATGGGCGTCGTTGATGTTGATGGCGTTGATGAGGTTTATTGTCTTGAGATTTCGAATGTTTATGGCCATGGTAATTGGGTTTGCCCTCCTTTGCTTCGGGTTTCTTTTGTGGTCTTGTTTTTGGTTGGTCTGATCCCGAAGGATCCCTATCCCCTTTTGGTCTCAGTCGGGTTACTGCATCTGACTTATCATCCAATGATAGGTTGCCTAACCTAGAAGCAAACGCTTTTGAAGCTTCAGTTTCCGGTCCAAGGTCGAGGTCATCATTATTTGCTTTTGGTACCGTCGAAATCGGTGATAATTCCAGCGATGGTTGCTTACTGTGTCGTTTACCTCGACGTTTTGGGGGCAGGCTTCGTTTATGTGCAATGCCTTCCTTGGCAAACATTTCTTCTATAAGCGCTCTATCTTCGCTATTCATGATGAAGGAGTTGGATTGTAAGGGTCCACTTGAAGTTGTTTCGGTGCATCGATGAGCCGTGCGTCATGTGACGTTGGTCACGTGTAAGACTATTTCCCCTAGTAGCCACTAAACCAACTCATCAAAACACTATAAACCAATTATAGGTAGGTTGAGGTTAGATAACTCTGGATGGGTGTTCCCCACCTCAATTGGCTCCAATATCGACCAAATAACCCCTCCCCCAACGTCTATGGATCGACATCGTTATTTTTACTATAATTATGCTGGTTCCTGGTATTGTGTTATTTTATAGTGTTCAAAAAAGAAATTTGGGTTGTCGATCGTTTTTGAAATTACACATGCTGGCAAACATTTTTGGCGTGGTGGTATATGGCGCTCCCCTCCTCAAAGTGTGAAAAAAAGGGTTTTTCCGTAACACCGGTCCATTTGTCCGTACTGAGGGGGGATGAAAATATCAATTGAGTGATCGGTTACCGAGGATGAGGTTCCGAAGCTCGCAATTTCTCCTGATCGACATTCCACCTCAATTGAACTAACATCCGTTACACCCGATGTAGCCGTACTGTAAATAACCTTAATATATACTATAAACCACTTTACTAAGCATTGATAAATCCTGCACATTGCCCCAACAGCAACACCCCACCGAGTGTACCGGACGTCTCTCCTCCTCGTAATATATATACTCACTGGCAGATCACAGTTTAACCAATTGAGAATGAACCCTAACAACTATTCTACTTTTGACCGTTCCACTGATTTGCCTGCTTGGAAAGAACTCGAATCCGAAATCAAAACCAAGAAGGATTTTGATGTTCGGGGGGCGTTCCAACAAGATCCCAAGAGATTTGAAAAATTGACCCGGAACTTTACCAATTATGATGGTCTGAAGATCTTGTTTGATTACTCTAAGAACTTGGTTGATGACGAAATCACCGCCAAGTTGTTCAAGTTGGCTAAGGAAGCTGGGGTTGAACAATTGAGAGATGCCATGTTTAAGGGGGAACACATTAATACCACTGAAGATCGGGCTGTTTACCACGTTGCTTTACGTAATAGAGCTTCTAAGCCTATGCTTGTTGATGGTACCGATGTCACTCCTGAAGTTAACCGGGTCTTGGAACACATGAAGGAATTCTCCAATCAAGTCAGAGATGGTACTTGGAAGGGGTACACTGGTAAGAAGATTACTGATGTCGTTAACATTGGTATTGGTGGGTCTGATCTTGGTCCTGTCATGGTCACTGAAGCGCTTAAGCATTATTCTTCTCCTGAATTGAGAGCTCACTTTGTGTCTAACGTTGATGGTACTCATATTTTCGAAACTTTGAAGTTGTTGGACCCTGAAACTACCTTGTTTTTGATTGCCCTGAAGACCTTCACCACTGCTGAAACTCTTGCCAATGCCAATTCGGCTAAGGAATGGTTCTTGAAGCAAGCTAAGGACACCAAATACATTGCTAAGCATTTCGCCGCTTTGCTGACCAATGAAAAGGCAGTTGCTGCTTTTGGTATCGACCCTAAGAACATGTTTGAATTTGAAAGTTGGGTTGGTGGTAGATACTCGGTGTGGTCTGCCATTGGGTTGTCGGTTGCCCTTTACATTGGTTACGATAACTTTGATGCCTTTTTGAGAGGGGGTGAAGCCGTTGATCAACACTTTTTGAACACTCCTTTGGAAGAAAACATTCCTATTTTGGGTGGGATCATTTCCGTGTGGTACAATAACTTCCACGGCGCTCAAACTCACTTGGTGGCCCCCTTTGATCAATATTTGAATAGATTCCCTGCTTACTTGCAACAATTGCTGATGGAATCTAATGGTAAGCTGGTGACCAGAGCTTCTTCTCCTACTAATTACCAAACTGGGTCGATCTTGTTTGGTGAACCTTGTACTAATGCTCAACATTCGTTCTTCCAATTGTTGCATCAAGGTACCAAGTTGATTCCTGCTGACTTTATTCTTGCTGCTCAATCTCACAACCCCATTGACAACAACAAGCATCAATACATGCTTGCCCTGAACTTTTTCGCTCAATCTGAAGCATTGATGGTGGGTAAGGATGCTAATCAAGTCAAGGCTGAAGGTGCTGAACCTAGATTGGTGGCGCATAAGGTGTTCTCGGGTAACCGTCCCACCACTCTGATCTTGGCGCAAAAGATTACTCCTGCTACTTTAGGGGCATTGATTGCTTACTATGAACACGTTACTTTTACTGAAGGTGCCATTTGGAACATCAACTCCTTTGACCAATGGGGGGTTGAATTAGGTAAGGTGTTAGCCAAGAAGATTGAACCCCAATTAAGCGGTGGTGATGACGTTACTAACCATGATGCGTCTACTAACGGGTTAATTAACCAATTCAGAGCTTGGGCTTTGTAAGGATATTTAGTGAATGTGATATTTATGATACTTGCCATTGTTTATTGAACATCAGTGCATCGTCAATGTTGAAATTTTACCCAACCCACTTCTTCCACCGACTCGCCTCAAAATAAAAATAAAAAGTCGAGGTGAATGGCCGCCGATTGCCTCCACCCACCTTTTTGTAACGAAATTTTCCATCTTACATCTCATCTCTAAAAGAACGGTCTCGGCTATCTCTCATTCCAGATGGAAACTAAATAGACGGGAATGTTTATTGTTTGTTCATCAACTAGAAGTTACTAATCATTAATCATTAATTATACAGGGACATCTTGGTAATACGGCTCCAGGAATACCAGTGAGTAATCGTCACTTAATATCAGGGTTGATTCCCATTCAAAGTGTTCGGCGGTGGCGAGTTCCATCACTTGAACCCCTTCCAAACGATGTAATCTCGTGGTAAGCACCGAAGCATTACCAGCAATGGCCACCGTCAATTTATGTCCCAATTCCATATTGGTCAACCTTTCCTTTTCATTATCAACCGGGGTGGTGATCATGGGTAATGTTTCTCCTAAAAACTCCCGTAAGTTACAGTAGTTGGTGGTGCGTCGAGTATTGCCGGCAATCTCGAAGGCTGGTTCAAAGTAGCGTTTGTCGGTTGCCTCTATCAACAGACAAGTATCCAGTTCGCAAAAGGGTATCAGGGTTTGGTCCAATAATGAATCACTCAGAATCATGGTACTGGCAGGACTTGGCTCATCAATGTCGTGTGGAGCAGGGGGTAATTGGGGTAATGCTGGGAGTTCCTTGACAGTAGCTATCGACGTTCGTTTACGATTTCTCATGAGCGAATGATGTCTTGGTAGTTTTGGGAGGTCTTTATTAGCCACATCCATCGGAAGTGAACTCAACGTCGATGACCTTTTAAGCTTCCCCATAATCATGTTGTCGATTGCCGACAGTTGCGGACCATCCCCATGTTATATATCAACGTCGGTGATGTACCTCGAATTATTTTCCACATCCAGGACCGCGTCTGGTGTGTGTGTTATGCAGCCAATGAAAATGCATCAGCTAAAAAACACAGTTTTGTAACGAATGAGAGGATGACGGGGTATCCAGCAACAGTGAATGTTTTCATTTACGTGCATGTAGGGAGAGCTGCGAGGGGGGGATCAAGGGGTACGAGGGGGAGGGGGGTGACTAATGGTAGTAACCTCATTTAGCTAGGGTGATAGGGGGTTAGTTTTGTCTATACCAATCATCACTTTCTGAAACGAGGCGCTAATCTTCATCATGCCATCAAGGTAATCCACAAACACTATGACACGCTCGACTCCAGTTATAGAAAATATCTGTCGTAAACCGCCTACTCATATAACTGCAGGGATTTACGATCTCCAAATTCTTGTGTGGGTTTTGCATAGCATGGGTGCTGTTGCCATAATAAGTAATGTACTAACCAATGCGAATTTCGATGGCACGCTAAACGGAAGGGGGAGGAAGGGGTTCAAACATTCTATCAGGGGCTGGCATTTCATTCGATTGGCGAAGTTAGATGGGTTTAGCTGGTGATTACTGCTATTAGACCTTCTAGTATAATTGCTAGATGAATTTATAATCAAACTTGTATATAACACTTTTCACCCCCACTCACGATGAGTCGTCAACAATTTTTCAACAATAGCCCGGCGGCGACATGACACAGAATTAAAATGATAACAAAGGTAACACACGGGCTAACCAACCCATCGCTGGCCATGGGGTGAAACCTCTCGTGTGTCCATAATACCCGGTGCAGTACATACCATGTTTGATATCGAAATGTATCATCTTATGCGACCATGGAAAAACAGCAATAAATACCGAAAGATGATGGAAGTAACGATCTTGAGGACACTCTAGGCATGGGCTGATATGACTAGTGCCGCGGCAATACTAGCTGTTTTCAGGTAACCATGACTAGTTAGTAAGGATTCTTTGCTTTAAGGGGCGTCGGGGTTAATTTAAGGTATTCTCTGACGTCGCCTTTGTCAAACCCCCTTAGTACCACCCCATTGTCTAAGCCAATGACATTGTCGTTTGATACCAATCAGTTGAATTGGCGATACTACCATGTAGGTCTTCTTGAATTAAAGTTCGCGATTATGTAATCGGATCCCCCCCGGCCCAAGTCAACCAATATCCAAAACTACCGGGGTCGATGGTCTAATTCCCATTAGTTAAGAAAATGTCGTTACCTATTTAATCTAAATTTATCAATAGTCATCAGCGTTGGCAACAAATTTATTGTAGTTAGCTCTTGTCCCCAAGATGCTCCGCTTTGACCCAACGGTATTATTACGTTGTAATCCCATGATTTCATCGTCCCGATCTAAATTTTTCACTTCATTCATCAATGGTAATTCGTGAGCATGTTGTCTGCCGGTGAATGGTGGAGCCATTGGCAATTCCTTTACCAATCCTGGTTTACGATTATGGATCAGGTTTACCTTGGCCACTCGTTTCGATTCGGTGAGGTTTTGTCTCATAAACCGTTGACGGTCCATTTCTTGTTGAAGGGCAACTTCCCGTTGATGATAGGTAGTATTTTCTGGTAATGGAAGGGCACCATCTGCTCTTGAATTAATCCGTTCCCTCGTCATCGGCGGCCGTTTATTTTGACCAATTTGTTGCAAATAAGCAGGAGCAGGATACAGTTGTAAATCAGTGGGGACCGAGCCGGCTCGATGTTGCCTCACAAATGGGGAATGAGAAGAACCAAGATGGTGATGGTGGGGATGACGCCTACCATATTCCATCTCGGGGTCAGGATACTCATCGTAATAACCGTCCAAAATGTTACCATATTCATCCACCATCACTTCATCTCCTTCATCTTCATATTCTTGATGATGAAGATGAGGATGTTTATGATGGAGATGTTGAGGGTGTTGTAACTCGTCCAAATATTGAGGATCTTCATGAGCCAATCTTTCTGCTTCAGCATTGGTAATAGGTACACCATTACGATTAGCCCAATACCGTTGAGCATAGGGGATCATTCGATGAGGTCGTAATATTCTTGTCACTCCATATAATATGAAGATAAACAGTAAAAGAACCGTAGTTCTCATCAATGGTGAATGAATGAGGTACATCATACTTGGTATGCAAAACCCAGTAGCAAACAGGCCAAAATGGAACTTTGACGTGGAATAATATGGTGTTTGCAAGGTATTACCTTCTTCAACTACCATGGGGTCTTGTTGTCTTCTTTTCCAAGGATGAGACCACCATGGTGTCGACAATTGGGGTTCAGTCACCACTGGAACCCCTCTAGGTTCAACTTCTGCTGCCATCGAGGCACCACCGACATGAACACTATGGTGGGAACCCGAATGGGTGAGGATTGGTTCTTCGGATATAATCGAAGGAGGAGCGGCCTCCAGTACCACTTCTTCATAACCATGATCGACGGGGATAACCTTAGTGGTATAATAAGGCAGTTTCCTCATGATAGGTGATTTTTTATGACGGATGGGCATCGGCAGTTTCAGTGGCAGTGTATCGGGGGTTGTGACTCCTGGGGGAGGAAATTCTTCAGCTGGAGTATAAGGACACTCGGTAAGTTCGTTATCTTCGTCGTTGATACCAACGTCAATCACAACTGGTTTACTTACGGCTTGGTTATCGATCTTTTGGAGACGAAATACCCCGTCGCTGTCCTGCTTATACACTAATTTCTTTCTTTTGCTAGCGGTGGTCGTTGTGGTAATGGCCATAAAAGTTCTCCTCCTAAATGGCGCGAGATGTAGGTATTATAATGTCTAGGTGGGGTGAGGGAATTGACCAATTGTTCAGGAATAATGAGCCAACCACATGAGGAATGGCTGGCTGAGGTCGCGGCGTTAAACGATGCAGGACGTCAAAGATACGCGACGACGATGCAGGGGATGGAGTTAATCAATAGTAATAATTTGTAATGGGGGGGAACTTGGGGGTTAATTCGCCACCAGGGTCCTAATTTAATTTTTATTAAAAAGTGATGGTGGTGTTTGCTATCATTAACTGGTTAACGGTTACGTCCCCGTTGTAAGGTTGGTTCCTAGTTTACAACCCCGAATTCCCCTTAAATGCGAGTAATTAAAACATGCATCGATTATCTGCAGGTGTGCCTATTAAACCATTGAAATCGGTAGAGTAACCATGCTGGGGTACAGATTAATTATCTTGTGATAGTTACGCGCTGGTTCAAAACGTTTATTTGTGGAGCTTTTTCTTTTCTTGGGCCAATTGAGCTTGACGAATCTTTGCCTTTTTCTCCCGTTCTTCTTGACGTTCCCTATTTACTTCATCTTGGGCTTCTTGAATCAGCTTTGCAACTTCGGGGGCGATGATTTGTAATGCTTTTGGTGCAATCAACATCACCACGCATGTACCAAAAAGGATCAGTAACCATTTATTTTTAAAGATGGGTCCGAGGGGTGACGACATGATCAATGAAGATAACGACCCCCCTTGAGTTTGGTAAAACTCTTTGGTTGAAAGGTAATTAATGATAATTGGGTCTTGTTTAATACCACCAAGGACATTAGTTCGATTAATCCCATTAACAAAATCATCACTATATACCTTGGCTTGATTTTCCCCATCAACTTCGATTCTTAACCGTACTTGGTCAAGTACAAAGTCATAGGAATTAACAAGTACTGAATAGTTGGTATTGGAAGCTAATTGATCAATTTGAAATGAATAATCTCCTGAAACGGTGATTCGTTTATGGAAAGTTGTTTTATCGATTTCATATAAATCAACCAGGATCCGATTAGGATAATTGATGTTGAGATTGGATACATCGGTTAATGTAGTTTCAGGAATCACCTCGGGAACATTATCAAATTGTCCATATACCGATACTGCAGTGGTTATTGAAGCATATAACCCAAGGGCAATCGATATTAGCTTCATTATAGACAACGGTAGTAGGTGCGGACAAACATCAATGCGACAACCCGTGGTAAAAACATCAGTGCATCAGCGCCCCCCCTCCCAGTGAGTTTATCAATTAAAATACTACTACTACTAACTAAATATCGAATGTTTAAGATAATAATCAGCAACCACTGGTCGATGATCACTAAAATATTCTCCTTTGAAATAATTAGGTAAAATGGCAAACCGTTTAAGTTGAACTTGAAACTCTTCCTTTGGCTTTTTCTCATCAGACCCTAATAATGAATAAGCAATCTTTGGTGCCCAAATATAATCAATAATGGTATTTTCTTCATGGTCATGATCGAATCCCGTAAAAGTATATTGTTCTCCAAATGCCAGTTTCCCTGCCAATACTCTTGAATCTTGGAATCCCAATTCAGAGAACACTTGATATGGAGTTTCCTCAGGAGTAGTATTCAAATCCCCCAATAAAAATGTCGGTACATTTGATTGTTCCATCAAATCACCAATGAATTCCGCTGAGTGTTTTCTAGCGGTGGATCCCTTATGATCAAAATGAGTAACCAACACTTTAATTTGAATCAATGGCAGTTCCTTTGACGTCAACGTCACCACGGTAACAATTCTTTTTAAAGCAGCATCCCACCCCTTTGAAGGTCTATCAGGATGAGGAGATAACCAATATACTTCACTCGCCGTCAAATGCCATTGAGTTCGTTTATACAATACTGGGGCAAACTCTCCCTTATCTTCACCATCTTCTCGTCCCTTACCAAAGGCAACCCATTCATCATCTTCCAGATTAAGTGTAGTTAAAATATCATCTAATTGATTCTTTAATACCTCTTGAAGCCCAACCACAATCAATTCCGTGCCTGCATTGAATTGTATCGATTTGATCAATTGCTTCTTTCGGATTGACCACGGCTTTTCTCCATCATCTAAATCATCATGATCATATCGAACGTTTTGACTATAAAGACGAATTTGGGTATGATCAGATTTCAGCACCGATATCGACGGTAAGTCAACGGTTGCTCTTACGATAAACAAGATAGCAAATATTGCCATGGTAATATATAGCCACCATCGCTTGGTAATTGGTTTACTCCATCGTACTTCATAACTTGGCAATGGATCTCCGAGTGGCAACATTAGACGTTTATTCTGGTAGTCATGTATTTAGATAACAAAATTGTGGTGGTGGGGAGGTTACATTTCGGTCACGTGACTATCAATAATCACCCACCCTGCAGATAAGCCATGCATGGCCCCTCTATGTCTTTCTCTTAGTGACGGTAGTATCACTCAACTTCTCTCTTGATATTTCTTCTGTTTCCTTGACTCCTTGATAATCTTCATTCTCCTCTTTGGTTTCTTCTTCACCTTTTCTCTTTCTTTCAGCAATGATTTCTTTAGCCTTTTTTTCAGCATTCTTTCTCCGGTTATCTTCATAACTGCCATCGGCTTCAACCCCAGTTATCAAAAACATTGCTGCCACAACAAACCCAAACCCAATCGAAAACACCACGATTACTACTGCCAAGTAAAGGAAGAATTGTATCGGGTCCCGTAAAATGGTGGGGATGGGGTTTAATAAAAGACCCATCAAGATATCATGAATTTGATCAAGATGATACTTGATAAATTCAACAACAACATGAGATGGTTGGTATTCAATGTTGGTTTCATCTTGTTTTCTAAGATCTTCAAAATCAGGAGGAGGTGCCGAAGGAGCATTTTGCAATTGTTCTTCTTCTTCTTGGTCGATGGTTGCCTTTTTAATTTCAACCTCTTGGTAATATTTTGGTAAAAATGTACTATTACCAATTGCTTCGGCTTCTTCGATGGAATGACCAAGATAAAGATTAGTGAAGAAGATATCGGGGTTCATACTCCATAAATCAAACCCAATGCCTCCAATGGGGTCTAAAAGCCATGGTTGACTATCATTAAAATATTCTGGATTAGTAATATTTCTTGGTTGCCATTCTCCTTTATAGTTTGGGTTTTCAATATCTGGTTGCATCCATCCAGTCTTATAATCAGGGTTGGGGATAGATTTAGCCAGCCATTTACCACAACCACTTACTTCCTTACACTTGGGGTTGACCACTAATTTAATACCTTCCCAAGTTCCATCGATTTCTTCATTCCAATCTTCGGGTTGATCTTGTTCGATTTCAATCAAAGGAGATTCATGTTCCAACCAATCTTCAGGCATGACATCATTAGGATCAGCAATGAATAACCTACCATGTTTAGCATCCCACCAATCTGGTTTTTCTGATTGATTAGGATCAGGAATGAATTCCCGGTCATCCCAATCTAAGGGCTTGGTATCTTTAACATCGACAATTTCTTCAGGAGGGTTGAGTGGAGGGTTAAATGTAGCTTCATCTGTTAACGAACCACTTTTGGCGACATTACCATTAATCCGGATCTCATAGTGATCACCATTAATAATAAGAGTGTACAAATTGGTGAGTAAATTGTATCTGGCAAGAGGAGGATCAACAAGATGTTTTTGCGTAACCACCTCGGTAACTGGTGACTTTCTCGATAAGATAAAATGAACCTTATTATTGGCACCACATCTATCGGGACCAAACATCACTTGGTAGGCAGTATTGGGGTGAAATTTCAACTTCTTTTGTTGATAATCAAGTAACTTAACATAGGCACCACCACAATCAAGGCCTGATTGTAATTTTACTTCATATTGAAGTACCAATGGCTCGTCATCGCCACTAACGAAGGGTTGATCAAATCGGTAAGAAATACCATGATGAGCCGCCTTTGTTTTAAGAACAAGACCTTGACCAGGAATAGCATACTTGTATGCTTCTTCAATGGCCCATTCACCATCATAAGTCAATTTGGTTTTATCATGGGTCTTTTTCGCTGTCAGTACTTTCCATGGCAGGTCAGTGATGTTTGTATAGTCAAACGATTCAAACCACAGGTCATTTCGAAGGGTTGGAAATGAGGTAGACTCTTCATTAATTGCAGACACCACTGCCGCCACTAATAGTTGAATCAATGGTGTATACCT
This sequence comes from Diutina ranongensis (nom. inval.), assembly GCA_030569815.1. Lineage (NCBI taxonomy): Eukaryota > Fungi > Ascomycota > Pichiomycetes > Serinales > Debaryomycetaceae > Diutina > Diutina ranongensis (nom. inval.). Next base: position 399,953 of record JAJMLP010000001.1, read on the forward strand.
CATGTTGATGGTAGTTGGGATCTCAAATTACGAGATAGACAATGATTGAAGTAGGAGGGGGGAGCCGTGCATAAAATATGCGGCTCACCGATAGCGACAGATAGGAAGGTATCGTGTGCTTATCATTTGATCTCCAACCACTAACTACTTAGGAAATAGAGGGGAAGGTTATGATGGCATTGATTTGATGATATCACATTGGTTGGGGTTATTCTGGTACACTATGGGGCGTCAACAAATATGGAGACATCAATGAGTACATTCATTGTACAAGGTAACAATACATCATGGAGACATCACTAGATGCTAGTGTATAAATACCTTTGTAACTATACCAGATATTTCCTCAATCCTAATGCCGGTCAAAGTCGAAGGAGAAATCAAATGGAATCCCATCTCTCATACCTTTCTCGAGAAGGCTCCACCCATAGGTCCATCTGTACCCAAATGGCAATTATTCCATGTCAACCTTAATGGGGTCACTGTATCACTGAGTAACTTGGAATATCAATCAATTACTGTCAATTGGGATGGTGTTAATATCCCAAATACCAGAGGTCCTCGTCGCAAACGACTCCTTCAAAGAAATGATTGCCGATCGACTCCTCTATCATTTGCTGTTATTAGAGGTAAGGTACAACGGAATATGGATTTCGCCGAAACCGCCATTGATAACTTATTATTAATCCGAACCCCTCAATATGATCCAACCTCGAATTATCTTCCTGAATATAATCTTATTGAGAGAGATTTGCTGGAATTCACTGTTGTTGTTGGTACTCATCTCCGATTACTTCGAAGATGTTTAGTAACCTTCCATTTTATTGATGGTGATCAAATCAGCTATAAGGATGTCGATGTCCAGATGGTTGTCAATAACTTCTCCGAAGTGGTTTATGGACATGTTCGGGTGTACTTAGCTTCTGAACAAACTCATACCTATTCCAATTTGTCAATTGAAGTCATTTGGACTAATCCTGACGTCGGATATGATGAAAGATGGTTGCTCCCCAATATGGAGGTGGTAATTGGTCCTTCAGAGGTGGTTCATTCGTCATTACAAGCGGTATGTCCTTATTGTTCTGAATTCAAGACCTTTAGTACCTCTAATCATCATTATAATAACCATTTGATAAAAGCTCATGGAGTTTTACCTCATGGTGAGCTTATCCCTGACCCAGTGAATATCAATGGCATCAGCTCATGCTGTCATTGTTTAAAGCCATTTAAACTTAACGAATCGGCTTATTGCAGTCATTGGTATAAGGAGAGGGCATCACATGGAGGTAAAACCAAGAAGAAGACCAAAAGAAAGATAAAGGTGATAGATGAGGTATTAGAGGAAAACAAAGTTGGGGGGTGGATTCCATTAAGTCAAACAAACTCCACTATTTAGTATCGGTTACCGTTAAGGTCTCTAATAAACAGACTTCGGTCAATGGCATAATATTCTCGGTCACTTAGTCCTTGGGGTACTTTTGGTGGTACTGCGGGTTTTTCTTCTTGTTCTTCGAAATCATGATGCATTCGATCAAATACCGAAGGAGAGAATTTGCCATTGCCAATATAGCCCGTCGAATGCGTACGGAAGTCAACTGCCAAGTCATCATCAGTAGCTAAGCCGTCAGTTAACCGAAAGCTTTTATTAAGATTTTCTGTTGGTAACGGAGCATGGTATTTTGGATCTTCATGATCGTCGTGATGGTTTCCTCCACGACTAAACAGTCTTACTTGTTCATTCATACAATATACCCTAGTGGGCATATCACCATTATCTTTGTCGTCATCATCCATACCGATGGAATCGGCAGAAAATGGAACCGAAGTCAGCATTTTCGAAAAGTCTTTTGTAAGGTCATATGGTTGAGGTGGGGGTTTTCTCAGTGTCAGTGAATGGGGGGGAGGTGGAGGCACGTCTTCGTCATCTCTAAACTCCTGGTTTTTATCATCAAAATGATCATTACCATAATCAGATATTGGCAGTGAACTGCGGAATCCATCATCGATTTGACTCAGTTTATTCGAGGAGGTGGAATTCAGATTTAATGACTCTTTCCAAAGGGTACTCACCGGATCTCTTGATTCGTACTTCAGAATAAATTTGGAAATCTTCCCCTTAAATCCCTTTCTGTCTTCATTGGGGATCTGAACCACATGTTCATTATTTTGTTGATAAGCAAACGTGGGTACATGGTGGACAAAATTCAGCAGGGTAGCAAATTTCTTTAATTTCTTCAGGAATCCGGGTGTTTTATATGAAGACAGGACAAACACTTCATCAACGGCTGATGGTGAGTGGTTAGAATGATCTTTTGCTTTAGGGGACAGCGAAGAAGACGATGCCAGTTGGTGGGGCCTACTCAGTGGCCTTGGGGTATGAGACGACAGATGCGGCGATGGTCTTTGAGGACTGGGATTCGAATTCCGATGATGGGATAGCAGACTATGAGATTGGGAACTGGTAGGGCCAGTACTGTGTCTTGGTAATGGTGGTGGTGGCAGTGGGTCTTTAGGTGGTGGTCGAGGGGGCAGAGCTCTTTGCAGATGATGACTTTGGGAAAATTCAATCAGGGGCCTCAGAACCATTGATGTATGACCATTTTGGTGATAAGTATCACCTTCATCCTCATCGCCAACTTCTTGAAATTGATGAATATTGCTTTTCAGCGGTGACGCCATTATCGGGATCTTGGGAGGTTTTAAAGGGGTTTGGGGATAAAATGTCATTTCAAGATAGATCAACCCCGCTCTCTTTTCATTGAATTTTAGTTCATACCAATCATCCAAGATATACTTGCCATTGTCTTCATTATCAGGGTTAAAAACCGCCAGACAATCCACTTCACAATGACCAATCATTGTTGGATCATTTTTTGTTTCATCCAAGACATCGATTACCAATACTGGCTTTCTTTCCACCAGTAAATCAAACCGGACCTCATGGGTCCAGTCTGGAGTTTGACCGGCTCTAAAGCTGGAAGGAGTTTTCTTAGCAACCGTTCCCATTCTTAAGGTAGCATAGGGCAGTTGTTTATCGAATTTGCGCCGATTTGGTAAATGTTTCGCCCGTACGACGATTACAACCAAGGTACCATCAGCTGATTCCACCCAATTTGACATAATAAATGATGATTAATCGGTTGTCGTGGTGATTTGGGGGTGGTTTGTGGTGGTTTTAATCGATGATTCCCTATGGGGGGGATGTTGGTGGTTGATACCAGGATTGTGTTTATATTTATGCCTGATTGATGTGATGCGGCTTAAGATGGTCTCACGTGACCGTACTCCACATGACAATTATAACCGCAGTAAGGGTCATATGTAATGACTAAACGATATTTATGGTTTTATATAGCCTCGACTAAGTCATTCATCATTCAATGATAAATAATAAATATTAGGACATAATAACGCCGATCTTTGGATCAATCTATCATCTCCAGTATCATGATACGCCTTTGCCAACTCATGACTCCGGACTTTATTATCCCGTAATTCAGCGGTACGTAATGCCATGGTATTATCCAATTTACTCCACAGTTGATAATTCCATGGAGTCAAGTATACTTGCCGTTGCCATCCCGTGGAATTGGCATCACCAATCTTGGCACTGATGGTAGCGATAATATCAGGGATGATTTGGGTGGTATCCAGGATGATATCACTAAGATCAAGCTTTAATAATTCATCCCTAATGGCACTCATATAATCCTTCAAATCATCTTGAAGTGAGATGGCAGCTAATACCAACACCACCATCGGTGATGACCCATATTCATCAATATAACTAAACAATTGGTCCAATGCCGCTTGCTTAGTATCTTGTCCATCAAATCCATTCAAAATTTGGGCAACCAACGTCACCATTCGTTGGTTATCAGGGTAAGCCTCTAAAATTGCTTGAAGCTGAGCTAATGATGAATCAAAATCTCCCAAAAAGTAATGGGCTAATCCAGCGGTTATTCGACATGATAATTCAACCGTGAGTAAATCTCCACCTTCAATCAATGATAATACCGTTTGTGCTGCTTCCAATGCCGGTTGATATTCCCCTTGACCTAATACAATCCGCCCCCATTGTGCTTTAGCCCGGGCAAACCCAATGAGATTCTCTTCCAGTTCATCGTTTTCATAGGCCATTTCATAACGTTCAACTTGAGTATCAGCCACTTCTCTACTCCATTGATATTCAAAACATCTTTCCCCAACATTCGCCGCCACTTCTTGGCCATTGATATCATTGGGATAATATTGAAGGTATTTATGCATGGCAAAGTTCGCCAACAGCATTTCTTGAGCTGTGGAGATATCCCGAGGATCAGCCCCCTTTTGGAATTTAGAAAGAGTCGATGCCCCATACAATACTTGGGTAATGGGTACTTTTCCATTAGCGACAATGTATGCATGAGCAAAGAAATGATATGCTTGAGCTCTATCACCTCTTCCTTGATTCACCATGGCATTTCCTAACCAAGATAACGCATTGGTAGGTGCCACCGATTGTGCCCGAGTGAATGCTTGTTGAGCCAATTCATCATCACCATATTTGAGATATAACGAGGCTAAATTGATCCAAACAATGGCATCATGACTTTCTTGAGTAGAAGCCTTGATATAACAATGTTGAGCGATTTGTGGATACTTATAAAAGTAACAATTGCCCAAGCCAAGCCAAAACATCGAGTTATTGCCTTCAATAGCAATAGCCTTCTTAAGGTAACTAATGGCAATATCCAAATATTCCGGGTGAGTGTCAATACCTTCGCCATAACCAATACCCACGTTGTAAAGAGAAGCTGATCTCAAATACTTATTAGCTCTTGGACCCAACCGACGATTACCTTCAATGGCGGCTAAGATGATCAAATCAACAATAAAATCGGTGAAATTAGTAGTGGCTTTTTCCTTAGCCAGAATCCAACTAATTTCTCCTTCACTTTCAATATCAGCGAAAATTTGTTGCAAATTATCAACCACCATTGATTCGGGTCGTTGAATCGTCAAATAAACCCTTAAACATTCACCAAGCAGCTTCCATAACGATTGGGAATCGGGGTTAATGTTATAGAATTGAATCAAGTATTCCAAAGCTTGTTGGTTAGTAGCTAATGCTCGACCAACATAACCTGATGCTGTCAATTGATTAGAATACCCCATGTATGCTTCATAAACTCCAGCAACCACACATTCTTCATTAGGCTTTGCTTCCAAAGCAGTGATTAAATGAGATAACCCTTCGGTGAAAATATTCATATCACATTGCACTCTCCCCATCATATAATGACAATGCCAATCATCACCAAACTTTTCTAAATAATGATTGAATACCTTTGCTGCTGCTTCCAATTTACCACAATGGTAATAGGCTTCACCAAGACCAATCCAACATACACTGTCGTTAGGACATACTCGAAGTGCCAGTTGAAAGTATTCAATAGCTTTAGCATCATCTTGACGGTTAAGACAAGAAATCCCAAGTACTCTCCAAGGCCAATCCTTATCATTATCTTCGTTTGTAATCAGAATCAATTGTCTTCTTGCCGTTTCCAGTTCGATCACCTTTGAACTAAGAATTTCGGCAACTTCCCATTCATTGGTGGAACTCAATTCACTCACCAAATACTTAGCGGCAATGATTTCATCAGCATCAAGCTCAATTGCTTTATAAAAGCATTTATTTGCTCGAGTAGCGTCGGAGAATTCCGTGGTATATAATTGCCCAAGAAGGGTATATGACGGGGCATAATTGGCATTTTCTTTAAGTGAAGCAATGGCTTGTTGATGAGCTTCATTAGCTTGATGTTGACGGTAATACAGCGAAGCAAGTCTCCAATGACAAATGGCTCTGAAGTTACTCAGAGCTACGTCAGTACCTTTGGTTGTAGCGATTGCATTTTCAAGGTGTTGACGACCTTGATCATGGTTATTTAATTGGATATCACACCACCCCAATTCATTCACCGCTTCGGTATTACCGGGGAACTTCTCCACTACTTCCAGGAATAACCCGTGTGCCTTTTGATATTCACCCTTTTCCATTAAGATTACCCCTTTACCAACCGTCAGAAGAACGTCATTGGGGTTTGATTCCAAAATCGAATCATATAATTGTAATGCTCGATTGAAATTCTTTGGTGCTTCATAGTAAGTGTATACCATGGCAAGAGTCCGTAAAAAGTCAGTCTTGGTATGAGGTAACATCGAATCGACACCATAGGTCCGTTGAGTTTGGGCTAATAATTGGATCAGATCTTGACATCTTGCCAGGGCATCCCGGTATTCTCTGATATGAAGATAATATTCACAAAGGAGTCGATTAGCAAAAATTGAATGCTTACACTTTTTATAACCATCAATCATCATACTTATGGTTTGATCAGGTAAAAGGGTATACTTGTCTTCAGTGGAGTCTTCATTATCGATGATTTCATGTTCTTCATCGATAACTCCTTCATCTTCTTCGATCAATTTGTCTTCAGGTAATCCCATCGCCCCCCCAGTTTGGTTTACGATCTTTACTCGATCAAAATCAGATAAATCAGAAAGAACATAACCATATGTCATCACTGAAAGAGGATCTTCTGGAAATTGTTGAAGGTACCAAATGATATTGTCAATGGGGATATCCTTAGATGTTAACGTGGCAAAATCCCCCCAATCAAAGTATAATTGCCAGGCAAATTTACTTGGAACTTTTAGCATCACCATATCTTCGATCATTTCCTTGACCTTATCGTATTGTTCCAGTTTATCAGGACACCATTTTAAGTAATCCAATGAATACCGAAGCTTGGCTTCTTTGTATTTACATCTCATGTCATCATCATCACAAATTTCAAGTACTTGATCATAAAGCAGAGCCAAATCATATTGGCTATAGAGAGGCCATAATGATTTGGTTAATTGAGCTTGATCTTGAGGGGTGAAAGTTTTGCCGCCTCTAACCCGAGTTTTCATGGTGATCTTTGCCACTTGATCATCTAATGAACTTTTAATGAGTTTGATCAAATGACTCAAGTTTGCTTCTCGGGTACCAATGGAGTTACCAATGATATCTCCTAATGGAGTACCAGGTTGAGTCATATCAACAAACTCTTTGAAGGTAGTAATATCTTGCTTATAACCAATGGCATCTAGATAATTCTTTAAATCCTTTAACGTGTCTGCTGGGGATACCCCTTGGTTCAATTGCATTTCTGCTAATTGAGTGGTCACCTCCATCACTTGATGGATATCAGGGGGTTCTAACAGTTTGACCACTTGTAATAGACCTTTCCATCCGAGTAAATTTTCTTTATCCAAGTTAATTGCCTTTTTAAATGCCGTCATGGCTTGATTATATTTGTGGAGCAATTGGTATGATTTCCCTTGGAAAATGGTGGCAAAATAGTTGTTTGGTTCCTCTTTGAACACCTCCTTAACATAATATAATGCCGTTTCAGGGTCATTTCCTTCTAAGGCCTGTTTAGCCGCCTTGAGGACCTGTTTCACCATCGTACCAACTTTGTTGAAGGTGTAGGAAATGGATGTGCGAAATGGTAAGAAATCATTATTGGAGAGGTGGGGAGAAAATGAGAGGGTTTATGAGGTTATTAGTCGGGGGTTAATCAATGGAGACGGGGTGATATCTCCGATAATCGATGTGGTTATACTTGGTACTTGAATACCTATAATGATGGTGTAACTTGGTTCTACCAATCCTCATCGTCCGATCTCAACAACATACCTCTCTCGCACGCACCACTGTCATACCCCAGATTCATGGCTCTTCCCGCCATCACCAACCATGTCAATGATGATAAAGCTATCCACGTGTTCCCTCCATGGCTACAGCCTTATCGATCGACGATTCTTGCCTATATTGCTTCTCTAGTTCAAACCGGAGTTGGATACCCATTGGATACCATTAAAGTCAAAATGCAAGCATATCGAAGTTATAAAGGCTATGGTGATTGTATTCGGCAAACTTATGAAAGTCAAGGGATCCGGGGGTTCTTTCGAGGTCTTCTTTCCCCTTTACTTCTGACGGCACTCGTACGAACATTGAATGTCACCTTGTTCTCCCAAGCCAAACCTATAATAGCTAATCAGTTGACGTTTGGCGATTTTGGTCAACAACACCCTTATATTACCAATGTCCCCATTTCATTTTTATCAGGGGCATTTGCTGGATTTAATACCACCTTCATCCTGTGTCCGTTTGAATATGTCAAAGTAGCGATGCAATTACAACGGGCACTGCCAACGATTGCCACCGTGCCTACGCTTTCTCAAGTGGTTAAATTAATTGTTAAATATGATGGGATGAAAGGGTTATATCTGGGGTATAAATATCATGCTGCAAGAGATGCCATTGGTCTGGGGGTATATTTTTCCACCTATGAACTGGTGAAATCATTATTTAATAAGATTATTAATGGTGATCCTCTGAAACCATCACAAATCCTGATTGTATTGGGTGGGGGGATGCTGGGGATCATGGGATGGTGTGTGGTCTACCCACTTGATACCATTAAACAGAGATATCAAAAGGGTACCGTTAATAACTTGGTGAGACAACTGGCGGGGGAGAAACCAGTGGCCATCGATGCGGGTAAATTACGATATTCTCGGGATATGTTCCGAGGCATTGGCATTCTGATGACCCGGACATTTTTGGTGAACCTGATCTTTTTTTCAATGTATGAAATGATGATGTCTCGGGTTTTATAGATATTAATAGAGGTGACGTCATCACATCAATCGGAATCAGATTCATAATTAACAAGCGGTAGTGGTTGAGGTTTCTTCTTTTTAATGATTGTCACCTTCTTTTTAATCACCGGGGTAATCATCTCCAATGATTCGGATTGATCTTGATGCTCAGCTTTGGTGATCAATTCTGGTTGGTTCTTTTGGAACTTGGTCATTTGATCCATAGTGGCTTCTAATTCCTCTTCAGCTTGTTGTTGAACCATTTGTTGGGTGATTCTTTCTTCGAGTCCTTGTTGACCTTTTTCTTCCTTTTGCCAAAACGGATTAAGTTTCCTCTTTTGTAACAATTCCTGATATTTCTTATTATCTTCTTCTTCTTGTTCTAACCTTCGAAACAATTCATCTTCTGTTTCTCCTTGTTTGGCTTCAGATGTCTTCTTTGACTTTGTCTTTGATTCAAAGTTACGGACCCCACCTCCATCAGGGATCATTTCTGCGGTTTGAGGGCTTGTTTTAAGACCAATGACATTAGCACATTGAGGACAACTGATCTTAAACCGAAAGATTTTGATACCAAGGTATTTTTCCCCCAGATCTTCCTTTCTAGCATTAAAACTTCGATGAGCAGGGATGTATTCATTACATTGGAGACATCTCATCAGGAACGGCATCATCATCCGAATCTTAGAGGACGTTGGTGCCGCTGTTTTCCGTTTCTTTTTCTTGGATTCGGCTAATGGATCATAATCTGGGGGGTGCCATTTGTTTATAGCTTTCCGTTCACTCATATCATGAGGAGTTTAGTTATCTTGAATGGGTGCGGCTCAGTACGATGCGATGGAGAAAGTAGCCCGACCTCCCAAACCTGGGGTTTGTCATCTCACAAAATATTAATGTATTTCAACTGTATCTACACTGCTAATTACTATCCTATAGTACATTATGTATTGCAATGCCTTACATCGAATTATAACCGTATAATAATCATCACCCCACTGCTTAATCAGCTTGTCTCTTGGCAACCTTCTTAGCGTGCTTCTTTTGGGTACCGAAGATCTTCTTGTCTCTGTTCTTCTTTTGCTTTCTTTGTTGTCTGGAAGCCTTTTCAATGGGGTCAGCCAAACCGTATCTAACCAATCTGTAGTGAGGTTCGAATCTCTTGGCGTCTTCGACGGAAGAGTAGATCAAACCGAAACCAGTGGACTTACCACCACCAAAGGCGGTTCTGAAACCGAAGACGGAAACGGCATCCTTTTCGGCCTTGTAAATTTCAGACAACTTTTCTCTCAATTCATCCTTGGAGACGTTGGCTCTGTTGGGGTGGACAACGTCAACAACGAATTGTCTTCTGGCCAACAAAGGGTTCGAGATAACCTTTCTAGTTCTGATAGTGACAGCGTCAGACTATAATTGTTAGTATTTCATCAAATGATCACTTGGTGGGGGGGATAAAAGTACGGTGGGTTTGTTAGGGATGATGACCCACAATTATTATGGTTGGAATTCGGATGTAATTATCAGGGAAATGTTCATGGAGTTTTCGAACCGTACTTTGTCCTCATTGGTTTGGTCACGTACCATCTTAGAGAGTTTCGGTGCTAACAGATTTCTTCAAAAGATTTTGCTTGTAAATTTTTCGCGACTGTCCTGCAAGTCATCTCGTCACGTGGGTTAGGGTTTAAACCCTGGAGGTGGTGATGGCTATCTAGATGAACAAAACAATAGAGTAACGATTAAACGTTATAATTGATTATTAATTATTGTATTCATTAATCTCAATTGATTAAAATAATCGTTTGCGTTAGGTTGACTCGTTGGGGTGACCCTTTGAGGTGATTTGGTGTATCGTGCGAGAAGATGAGAATAAAGATAAAGAAATAATAATAGATCCAGCACTCGTATAAACTGTTTACCTCTTTTAATCTTTTGTTTACCTTTAGCTTTAGTTTACATTTAAATCATTATCGTTTACCTACTAATTATAATTGCTAAAAAAATTACAATATTTCAAATTTATAAAATCTGGTTAAAAAATCCAACGATTCGGTAGAACCCAAATTGCTTATCAGCATCAATATCATCGATCTTAAGACCCCCCTTGGAATACTTACCAATAATATCATCACCTTCACTCATAAATATCCCATCATGAACTCCCCATGGTTCAACATAGACTTCAACATGAGCACCACCCCGAGTAGTAGTGACATATTGATGTTTTTCTTTATCAAAATGACCACCAGAATCACCATATCGACGTTGACGGTATAAGGGAACCTCTAAACTATAATAACACCATTCAAGAATATCATCTCGAAACAATTCATCTTCACCCATGATGACAAATACCGAATGATTAGGTTGATTCAAGGTGGGGATCACCGTCCATTCATCGGGTTTATAAGTACAATTCCCGGGACTTATCGTCAATTTTTCAAGTTTACCATCACCAATAATATACTCTTTGATTTCTTTATTATTCATAAAGTCAAATGGTAATGAGTCTCGATCATGATTATCAAAATAAGCCAGACCTTTAACTTGTTCACTGGCTTCAGCATGAAGTTTAACCCAGGGAGATACAAGTACCACCAGTTTAGGCCAAGGTAATTTCAGTTGAGGGTAAAGTCGAAGATATTGTAAGAACCCCACCGCCATATTACCACCAGCAGAATCTCCCATAAGAATGATATTATGATAACCTTCATTAACAAGATTAGTATAGGTTTGTAATAACTCATTTTGTTGATAAGGCAATGGTTTCCCCTTTTGAGCTAATGAATAATCAAGAATCAATAATGACATTGGTTTATCCGTCAATTGAACAATCGCTGCTAATCCATTATATTGAGGAGAAGCAAATTGTAATAAAAAGGCACCTCCATGAAGATAAATGACCACGGGGGTATCTTTCAGGGGTTGACGAACAAACCAAGTGGATTTGTCATCAAATTTCTCGCCATGGTGGTCAAAATTGGCCACAAGGTCAGGCTTAAGCCATGACATCACTTTCAAGGTTATAGCTACCAGGATATAACTTGAATAATAGAGATAACCAAACCCTCCCGTGGTTTTATTATAATTGTTGAGGAATGATAATAAAAACGTGGTATGAGGGCTCCAACGATATTTCCGGAACTTCAGTCCCACAGTTAACAGTTTAATGACATCAATTAATACTGTGAAAATGACGATTATCAATTGAATGGGATATAACGACATTGTTTGTCACGTTGGCGTAACCGTAAATTTGCGCCCCATATTGGATTCGAACTAAGGATGCAAAGTGCATGTGACGACAGTAAGATGTTGGGGATATTGTGAAGGCAACATGATGATAGAAACACACGAGAGGTAAATAAACTCGATTTAAAATATTGGTAATTAAGAGATTTACCCAACATTAGTTATCAAACGTAATTAACTAATCAATTTGGAAAATCGATCACGTGAGCCGGATCACGTGATAAACCACTCCGATTTATTATTTATTAATAAATAAACAAGAATTTGATAAAGGTAACCGTTATAGTATCCCAGTATTCTTTATTATTCATCATATCTCCTCTTTCTTCCACAATCCCCCTCAGTTGGTGGCTAACAGTTCACCCCATCATAACGCGACCTCTGCGACTGAAAATTTCATATCCATAATGAAGGCTTCGGTGATCAGATTGGTGGAATCCGCCGTGTATGAAGCGGTACCCAAGTCGAGATACTCAGCCAAGCTGAAATCTAAGTTCAACTTCAAGCCCAAGCCTACCCAAGGGTTGATCTATAATCCCCCTCATGCCATTCAAGCGCCGGTGATGAAAACGCCAAAGGCATTCTTACCTTCGCTGGATCCTAGAAAAAAGTTACCTGGTGTTGAATACCTGAAGGAACAACTCTTAAATTACCCCGTTATTCACGGTCATAATCTGGTGGAAGACCGGACTTATAACGTCACCGCTGATATTGCCAAGGAAATCACCAAATTAAGACATGAAAACCCCGAACAATGGACCATTTCTAAATTGGCCAAGAAGTTTGACCTCCCTCAAAACGTAGTTAATGTTATTTCGGGGACGTTGGCTACTAAGGCCCCTCAAGCTCCTGTTAGTGATACTACGATTCAAAGACAAAAGAGACGGATGATGTGGTTACGTGGGGAATTCTAGGCAATAAGACTAATGAGATCTAGTGGTAGCATCTTGTATATATTTAATGAACTAAATGAAAGTGAACAATGATGGTAGTAAAAGTTCGCACAATCGCACCTCCACTACCTATCCACACAAACCATGTCCGACGATAGAGTTGACTCGCCCCAGGCACCATCAAAGAGCCCAACTCCTGGAGGTAAAGAAGAAAGAGGGGAAAGAAATAATGATGTATGTATTTCCTTTGAGGGGAGATTATTTCATGAAATGATTTACTAACGATGATAGAGAAGAAGACGCAACCAAAATAAAGGTGATGGATCGAAAAGAGAAGCCATCTTGGATTTGAATCAATATAAGGATCAAAGGATCATTGTTAAGTTTGTTGGTGGTCGTCAAGTCACTGGTACTCTTAAAGGATTCGATCAGTTAATGAATTTAGTATTGGATGACGTCGAAGAGACGTTGAGAGATGAGTATGATGATACCGTATTGAGTGAACAAAAGCGTCAATTGGGGTTTGTTGTGGTTAGATGTACTTCATTATTGACCATTGCTCCTGTTGATGGAAGCAGAGAAATTGCCAATCCATTTTTACCTCCTCAGTGAGAAGGTGGATGGGTTATGATGGTGACATGATCACTTGTATAGATAATATATAATTGAGAAACAGATTCTTAGGGAATCATTGGAAATGTTTGAAAATTGCATTTTTTTCAACTTTTTTAAATCATGGCTTAATCACCATATAAACTCGGTCTTTAGGTCAACGTGTTAATTTAATCTAATGTGGAAACATGTATGATTTATTTTTATTATATGAAAAATGTGTCAATTTAAAAATGTGTCAACGAGCAGATGATGTGTCAACTACCAGATGTGTCAACTACCAGATGTGTCAATTGAAAGATACCATCAATAAAACGAATACTTGAAAAGGGGGTTAATACACCATTTAGGTATCAATTCTATTAAAGCTAATACCATTAAGTACCACTACCATTTTTAACTATTGTCTTCCCCACTTCGTTATCATTACGGTTCTTATCTTATTGTCGTCTATTATCCTGCAGATAACCATGACAAAATTCAGCCCTACGATAAGATCAATTTCAAACCATCCACACCATTATGACCTCCATTGACCCCTTCGTCTATATCCAATTATTCATATCTTAGTCAATGAGTCATACATCAACCACCCCTATATTATCTCCCAATTAACTACCCCACTTTCCCCTCATCTCTCATCATAAGTGTTTCCTCTTAATTATCATTTATACTTTTCGCAACGCGATGGGGAAATCTTGACTCTTTGACACTTCCCCACTCATCTCCATGTCTGCTAACCACGATTACGTACCTAATAAGAACGTTGTTCTTTTGAGACAAACCAATCAACTTGTGGGGTTATACCTGATCATTCGTGATCAAAACACAAAGAGAGGTGACTTTGTCTTTTACCTGGATCGGATCATTAGATTGTTGGTTGAAGAAGGGTTGAACCTTTTGCCAGTTGAAAAGGCGGTTATTAAATGTCATGGTAATAATGAATTCGATGGTGCCAAATTCTTGGGTAAGATCTGTGGTGTTTCTATCGTCAGAGCCGGGGAATCGATGGAAATGGGTCTTAGAGATTGTTGTCGGTCGGTTAGAATCGGGAAGATCTTGATTCAAAGAGATGAAGAAACTGCTTTGCCTAAATTGTTTTATGAAAAATTGCCTGAAGACATTTCGGAAAGATTCGTGTTCTTATTGGATCCAATGTTGGCTACTGGGGGGTCAGCCATGATGGCGGTGGAAGTATTACTTGCTAGAGGAGTCAAGGCGGAAAGAATCTTCTTTTTGAATTTATTGGCTGCTCCTGAAGGGATTAAGGCTTTCCAAGATAAGTACCCTGATGTAAAGATCATCACCGGGGCCATTGATACCAAATTGGACGGGGATAAATACATTGTTCCCGGTCTTGGTGATTTCGGTGACCGGTACTATGGCATTTAAGTTGTAAATATATCTATATGAAAAATAGCACGTAATTGATGAATAATGGTAATATCGTGTACAAAATTGGTACAGGACACAATGCGCACCATGGCACCGAAACCCAAACAAAATTCAAACCAATTACTACACAAAAGCTATCAAGGTCACGTTGGTGAAATAATGATGATAAACTCACCTAATAGGGGGACCATCACCACAGAGTAGATAGACACAATGTCTCTACCAATGGTTTACCATTGAAACCAACTAATGCTACCTGAGATTTATCCTCATCTCTGAGTTACCCTCTATTACCGTTTTAGTCTAAACCCTGTTATAGTTCGCGATTTCATGACTCAGTGAAAACCATCACCATGCTGGTAAGTACCGTGGCCAATCGATGATTAACCCTGATTATACTAACCGCCAGATTCAACCGAGTTTGGAGCTGCTTAAGCAGATCATTGCCAATGAACAAACGCTACCAAAGCCTAACATTTATCCCGTGTACAAGAACTTCCCCAGTGATGATTTGACGATTCACAATGCTTACCTCAGATTGGCCGACCTTAATAATCCTAATAGATCGGTGAATTTTCTTTTTGAATCTCTGATTAAGGGGGATACCGTAGATCGGTTCTCATTCATTGGTATCAACCCTAATAAGATTATTCGGACGGGTGACGATGAAAAGTATGGTCCTGGGTTCACTAATGTCGATCCTATTTCCGTTTTAGAAGAGGAATTGTCAAAATACCGTCAAGCTAGATTGCCAGGGGTTCCTAAGTTTGCTGGGGGGGTCACGGGGTACATTTCTTATGATTGTATCAAATACTTTGAACCAAAGACCAAAAGACCTTTAGAAGACGTGTTAAAGGTTCCTGAAGCGGTACTTATGTTTTGTGATTGTGTGGTGGCGTTTGACCACGTCTACCAACGGTTCCAAATCATTTACAACGTGGGTGTCGACAATATCGAGAGTGATTTCGCCAAGGCGGAAGCGGAAATCAACCGTATCGAAAATTTATTGAAAGATCCATCGCTTACCACGGATAAAATCCAACCTAAGCAATCAAAGATCAAATTGGGTCAACTGTTTACTTCAAATATTGGTCAAGAAGGTTATGAATCCCATGTGACCAAATTAAAAGAACATATTAAAAAGGGGGACATTTTCCAAGCAGTACCTTCTCAAAGAGTGGCTAGACCCACTTCATTACACCCATTTAATATTTATCGTCACCTTAGAACCGTCAATCCGTCGCCTTATTTGTTTTATATCGATTTGATTGAATTCCAAATCATCGGGGCATCTCCCGAACTTCTTGTGCAATCTGATTATAATAATAAGGTGATTACCCACCCTATTGCTGGGACGATCATGAGAGGGAAGACTGCAGAAGAAGATGAAGCTAATGCCAGTATCTTACGGGATTCATTAAAGGATCGGTCTGAACATATCATGTTGGTTGATTTGGCCCGGAATGATATTAACCGGGTATGTAAACCCGAACTGACCAATGTCGATCGGTTATTGACCATTGAACGGTTTAGTCATGTCATGCATTTGGTGTCTCAAGTTTCCGGGACATTAAGAGATGACAAGACGAGATTCGATGCATTTAGATCCATCTTCCCTGCTGGTACCGTACTGGGGGCTCCTAAAGTGAGAGCAATGCAATTGATTGGTGAATTAGAAAAGGAAAAGAGAGGTATCTATGCTGGGGCGGTTGGTCATTGGAGTTATGATGGTCGTACCATGGATACTTGTATTGCGTTACGGACAATGATGTATAAGGATGGAATTGCCTACTTACAAGCTGGTGGGGGGATTGTATTTGACTCTGATGAATATGAAGAGTACATTGAAACGATGAATAAGATGAAGGCTAACAATAATACCATTGTTGAAGCAGAAAAGGTGTGGGCCGAAAAGGTGGGGAGCGAGTAGACATGGGGGAGGGTCCACTAGTATATTACATTGTATAGATACGACATAAATGAATTTGAAGTTATTTGGTTACCAATGGGGTTTAACTATGTCGATTAACCCTAAATATTATCTGCAGGCAATCGTCAACCAAATAAGGTAAGTATCAAGAAACACGTCTGTGTGATTTGCGGTTATGGGCGATTGCTAAGCATCGATAAAAATATTAATTTGGTAAAATTCATGTTACTATGTTTTTATAGATGTCCAAGAAAAAAAAAAAAAGTTCTAGGGGGGGTTATGTTTTTTTATTGTCTTGTTAGGTCTTGTTGACCCATCGTCATGGCAGCTGTGCCTTGCGCCTCCTCGAGCCAGACTTGCGCACATTCTTTTCATATCAACATGTAGGTTTAGAGGGATATTTATCGGCAGTTCCAGGTAGAATGGTTGTGAATTATCTGCCATTACTCTTGTTTACATAAAAAATTTTCATGACCGATTGCACCTCCCCTATTTCTTCCGTTGTAGTTAATCAAAA
The DNA here is from genome assembly GCA_030569815.1 of Diutina ranongensis (nom. inval.). NCBI lineage: Eukaryota > Fungi > Ascomycota > Pichiomycetes > Serinales > Debaryomycetaceae > Diutina > Diutina ranongensis (nom. inval.). The sequence continues at coordinate 417,240 of JAJMLP010000001.1, forward strand.
TATCGTTTATTTTGGTTTCGCCAGATCAGGAAAAATGATGTACAGGAAGGTCACGTGCCCATAGCTCCGCCGCCCTCTATTTTTAAATTCTCTCATTACTTTTCCTTTCAACTGTACACCCAAGTTTTTTTTTAACCTTCAAACAACAAGTTTTGTGAATCCAGATCATGGTAGGATTCACGGAATTTGATCCCGAACTGGGAGATGTACAACGTCATCGGTCCCTTGTTCGACGGGATCGTCAACGGGTGGATGAAAACTCCCCTTATTATCATTATGCTCAGGTTGCTAACCAAGAACTGGGTCATATTCGGGTTCAACCTTCTTCAACGGGGGCAAATCCTCAATTAGATGATCTTGAACCCGTAAGAACCCTGGGGAGAACCGGGGGGCTTGGAGAATTAGAAGAAGAAGAGGAGGAGTCGTCCGAAGGCATCCCCTTGATGGAAAAGGAAGACTTGAAGGGGGGTAGAGAAGTGTTTGGTCTTAATGATGAATACCCCGATGATAAGATGGGTGATAAGATGGGTCTGTCTCTGTTTAAGACCAATACCATCACCATGCCCCCGCCTCAGACGAAAAAGCAAGTTGTGAAGAAGCAAGCGGTTAAAAAGGCCAAGCATGATATTTATCCCTGGAAAGTATATTGTTATATCATTACCTTTTGGGCTCCGGGTCCTTTACTTAATTTATTTGGTATTCGGGGTAAAGATCGTCAATTTGCTTGGAGAGAAAAGATGGGGCTTATATCGGTGATTTTATACATTGGGGCATTTGTCGCTTATTTGACTTTTGGTTTTACCAGAACCGTTTGTTATAATACTCGGGTTAAGATTCGGAATAATGAAGTTAATCCCGAATATCTCATCATTAATGGTCGGGCTTATGACTTGTCGAGACTGACCCATCCTGCGGCCGCCGGTGTCCCCGCAGGTCTGAATATCTTGTACCCTCCTGTCAATGCTGGTGGTATGGATGGGCTGTTTTTGTTTCAAAATGTCAATGGTAATTGTAAGGGGTTGATTGTCCCCAGAGATAATTGTACCATCCCTCATAATGGAGATGAATTGGCCTGGTATATGCCCTGTCGGACTTTTAACCAAGACGGTCTGCTGGATGTTAATAATACTTTTGCCTATTATAATGGTTGGGCTTGTCATACTTCTGATTCAGCTCGGAATGCTTATTATGGGTTGACTGAACCCAATGATGTTTATTTCACTTGGGATGATATCAAGAACTCCCTGCGGAATTTGATTGTGTATCTGGGAAATGTTTTGGATTTGGATTTGCTTAAATGGGTGCAAACTGATGATGTCCAATACCCTAAATTGTTTGATGAGTTACGTAATGATCATACTTACCGAGGTATGGATATTTCCGTGATCTTTAATAATGCCGAACAACGGCAAATGGGGAGATGTTTGACGGAAATCATCAAGGTTGGTACCATTGATTCCGACACCATTGGTTGTATTGCTTCGGAAGTGGTGTTGATTGTTTCCTTGGTGTTTATTTTAGCAGTTGTTGTCATTAAGTTCTTGTTTGCTTGTTACTACCGGTGGTGGTTGCTGGGTAGACAAGGGGCTACTGAAATGGATGAAAAACTGTTTTTGCGTCGGAATCAAGATATTGAAAAATGGGTCGATGACGATTCTAACCCTGCAGTGTTGGCGAAGACCGTGCCATTGAAAGCTCGGGCTAACTATACCCCCAAGACTACTAACCGTCAATCAGTGTTTAAGAAGCTTAACAACAACAATACCTTGAGTCGGAATGAAATGAGTCAATACTTTGACTTCCCTGAAGCAATGCTGAAGCATTTCAAGTACTCTACCATGACCACCCAGCAAGCGCTTCTTGGCCGTCGTCACAAGTCTGGGGGAGGCAACAGACTGGCAAGAGCTCTGACGCTTTACCTCAATGACCAATTTGGATCTCTGACTGATTTATTAGGAAACAACATGCATTCTCGTCCCGGCCTGACCTATATGGGTACCGGTTTCGATATGGATGATTACATTACTGGCTTACCTCAAGACTTGATTTCTCCCATTGTGGTTCCTCAACCACCAGTTGAATATCAACCGTTTGGCTATCCCTTGGCTCATACCATCAATTTGGTCACTTGTTACTCTGAAGATGCCGAAGGGTTACGGACAACCTTGGATTCAATTGCTACTACTGATTACCCCAACTCGCATAAGCTTATCCTTGTTGTTTGTGATGGTATCATTAAGGGGTCTGGTAATGACATGACCACCCCGGAAATTGCCCTTTCGATGATGGATAACTTTGTTGTCGAACCTGAAGATGTTCAACCTTACTCGTACGTAGCTGTTGCCCTGGGGACCAAGCGTCATAACATGGCCAAAATTTATGGTGGGTTTTACAAGTATGACGATGCCACTGTTCCTCCTGAAAAGCAACAACGGGTGCCTGTGATCACCGTGGTTAAGTGTGGTACTCCTGCTGAAGCCACTTTGCCCAAGCCCGGTAACCGGGGGAAGCGGGATTCTCAAATTATCCTTATGTCTTTCCTCCAAAAAGTCATGTTTGATGAAAGAATGACCGAAATGGAATTCGAAATGTACTTGACCGTGTGGAGATTAACTGGGTTAATGGCGGATATGTATGAAATCACGTTGATGGTGGATGCTGATACCAAGGTTTACCCTGATTCTCTTACTCATATGTGTGCTGAAATGATCAAGGATCCTGAAATCATGGGTCTTTGTGGGGAAACGAAGATTTCCAATAAGAGTAGCACCTGGGTCACCATGATCCAAGTGTTTGAATATTATATTTCGCATCATATGACCAAGGCTTTCGAATCATGTTTTGGTGGGGTTACTTGTTTACCTGGTTGTTTCTGTATGTATCGGATTAAGACCCCTAAGGGTAATGATGGTTATTGGGTTCCTATTTTGGCGAACCCGGATATTGTTGAACGGTACTCTGATAACGTTTTGAATACCTTGCATCGGAAGAATTTGTTATTGCTTGGTGAAGATCGGTACTTGTCGTCGTTGATGCTTAGAACTTTCCCTAAGCGGAAACAAATCTTTATCTCCAAGGCTGCTTGTAAGACGATTGTCCCTGATAAGTTTAAGGTGTTGCTTTCTCAACGGAGACGGTGGATCAATTCTACCGTGCATAACTTGATGGAATTAGTGATGGTTAAAGATTTGTGTGGGACTTTCTGTTTCTCGATGCAATTTATCATTTTCATTGAATTGGTGGGTACTTTGGTGTTACCAGCTGCTATTTCGTTCACCATTTATGTCATTATCTTCTCGATTGTATCCAAACCCACTCCTATCTTGTCGTTGGTTCTTTTAGCAGTGATTTTTGGGCTACCAGGGTTGATGATTGTCATCACCATTTCTTCGGTGAAGTATATCATGTACTTTGTTATTTATATTTTTGCCCTTCCCATTTGGAATTTCGTGTTACCTTCTTATGCCTATTGGAAATTTGATGATTTCTCCTGGGGGGAAACTCGGGTTGTCCAAGGTGGGGATAAGGGAGATCATTCTAATGCTGATGGTCAATTTGATGGTAATGATATTATGATGAGAAGATGGAGAGAATTTGAACAAATGAGACGCAGTGCTGAACATCATGAACGGGGAGAAAATGGCATGTTGCAAGTGCCGCTGGCCACTTGGGACCCTGCCACTAATAGTGAAGCCCTGAGTTAGGTTGAACCCAATCTAGCGCTAGAAATTATTAATGAACATAATGAGGAGATGGAAGTGAAAATTTTTACAATAGAAAAATAAACAGTGTATTAAATCGAGGCTTCAATAGGAAACCTTGTAGAACTAAATAACAAGTCCGGGTAACCAAGGGACGAAAACTAAATATAAACAGTGATTGTCGTACTACATTTTTAAACAATGCCATATAGCTTGTTCATTACTATAATCATGCTCTATCATTAAAAATTATCCAGAATAGCTGACCGTTGCGCTGGAGTCAAACTAGATGGGTAATCAACCTTATAGTTGATGATCAAATCCCCCTTTTGACCAGGTTGCTTGGAAATGGGCATACCAAGACCGGGATATGTGGTACTAGTATTGGGTTGTACTGGTTGTGATCTCAGAAGAGGAATCTTGCGACCATCAATTGTTTGAACTTCTTTCAGAAATCCCAACAATGATTCTTTAAATGACAATGGCAAGTTCATCAATAAATCATTTTCTTGTCTCTTAAATACAGGGTCAGGCTTTTCTTCAAGAATGAATTGAATGGTTTGTCTGGCATCACATTCGGGTTGCCAATCCCCTTGGTTCTTAAAGGTAATCTTGGTACCGGCCTTCCAACCAGGTTTAATTTTAATTTGTAAAATTTCCAGTTCGGATTGACCACTGACACCCTTTCTGTTCAATTTCATCTTTTTGGTTGCCCCTTCATAAATTTCCTTCAATGTACAAGGTAAGGGCATGGTGATAGTATCGGGTTCAGGTCGACGAGCTTGTCTGCCGTATCCGCTGGATCCGCCAAACCCACCGCCACCAAAGCCACCGCCAAACGAGTGGCCACCACCACCAAATCCCCCATAACCATAATCATCACCACCACCACCACCGCCCATTCCGAAGCCACCCATTTGCGAGAAGATATTAAACGCATCTGCTTGAGAAAACCCACCACCGCCACCACCAAAGTGGAATTGAGGACCTCCAGCACCACCTCCAGCACCAGCAAATGGATTACCACCAGCCCCGCCCGCGGGAGCATTGCCCCGAGCAGCTTCTAAACCATATTGATCATAAATTTCCCGCTTTTCGGAATTGGACAAAATATCAAATGCTTCCGATACTTCTTTAAACTTTTCAGCAGCCAGTTCATCGCCTTTATTCTTATCAGGATGCCACTTAAGCGCCATCTTCCGATACCCTTTCTTGATATCAGCTTCTGACGCCAGAGGATCAACCCCAAGGAGATCATAGAGTTTGGTATCTTTGACCATGTGTCGTTTTTTCTTAGGATAAGAGTTAGTACTCGTGCGTGGACGCTTCACCTTCGATGGTTAAACACAAATTCTTTCGTGAATGTCGGTGAGCAATCGCTAACACCCTTTATATTCCTTGTTGAATATGTGCAGGATGGGTTATCGAATCTTCTAGAATCGATTGGAATCAAGGAGAAGGTGATGGCGACAATCGATGGAATTGGGGGGAAAATTTGTAATGGGTTTGATTATCATTAGCTGGAGGTTGATTTAGTCTAAAAATTTCAATCGCTTTGCCATCGCCTTTTATCCTACTCTGCATTCGATGGGGTGATGTTCTTCAAGTTCTCGCACCTTTCCAATTGCTTCCGCAGCATCCGGTATTTAGGATCTAACGGCGCAGTAGGCAATTATCGAGTTTGCGACATCAATTGATGACCTCCGAAGAAATTACGATCAAATTTCAACTCAATTGAGTGGGTTACATGGGTTAATTTCATATTATTGGGTGTATTTAACCGTAACTTCCGAATATTTCATCGTGTCGAGAAGAAAAAACAAATATAATACACGTGACACGTCACGTGACACACACGGCTTCAAAATGAAAATCGATTTATTCCTTTTTTTGTCTGGCAGCCTTTTTCAAAGCACGAGCCCGGATCGATTGGTGCATATTCAAATTCAATTTGTTAGCAGCCTTTGAATAAACGCCAACGGTGTTTTCAATGAAGAAATGCATAAGAGCATGAGACCAGTAAGGAGTCAGAGTAGCATATCTTTCTTGAGCACCATTTCTGCGACCAACACCATGGAATACCAGCTTAACAAATTGCTTAGGGTTAGGAATAGTAGCGGAAGTCTTTCTGATTTTCAGCATAGCCGAAGTCACCAAGTATGAGATTTCCAATTCCACATCAACCCCTTGAGAGGCCAATTCCCCAGCCAAAGCAGCAGACCAAGCTTGAAGGAAAGCCTTAGAACCGGAATAAGTAGCCAACAAGGGAGTGGGTAATAAACCACCAAATGAACCCATGGTCAAGATCAACCCTCTAACCTTTTTGTTATTCTTCTTGACGGTAGCCAAGATTTGAGGAGTCACCACTTGAGTAATCTTAAGAGTAGCAGTATTGTTAATGGTAATGATGTTCCGTAATTCCTTATCTTCAGTTTCCAAAAATGGAGTAGGAATCAGATGAGATTGACCAACATTATTGATCAAAATGGTAACATCCAACCCTTGGATGACATCAGCGAGTTTTTCATAGTTTTCAACATTATCAGTGGCAACATCAAAAGCCAACACCTTAGTTTGAACGTTGTATTTGGCTTCGATTTCCTTAGCAAGAGCTTCGAGCTTGGATAAAGTTCTCAGCACTAAAACAACATTAAACCCTTTACCAGCCAATTGAGAGGCATATTCCTTACCAATACCATCCAGAGCCCCAGTAACCACTGCCCAAGTACCCTTCTTTGACCCATACTTGGCAAAGTTAGTAGGGGGGAGGATGAACAAATCAGCAATCATCGCCACAAATGAAAGCAGGAAGGTAGTAAGCTTAACAGCCCCAAACAAAAGCGATGCATACAACAAGGCCTTGACTGCACACAGATCCAGTAATTCGTTAATGAATTGACACATTATCAATGGTGATGAAAAAGGGGATTGGGGGGTACGCGGTATATTAACAGTTTGCGAGACCGGGAGGTGGCAGAGGGATGGTCTACACCAATATACAGGAAATAGGGTGAAAAATTGAAAATAATATTAAATTATAAAAGGGATAACTCTTCCACTCGTTCCAGTTGAAGAGCGATTGACAATTCCTCTTTTTCCAAGAGTCTCTGGTAATTATTTAGCGATGCCATCAATTTCATGCGGGTGGTATCAACCTCGGCTAATTTGGTATTGATTTGATGGAGACGGATGAATGATTGTTCCATCAGTTTTTCGAGTTGAGGGTTGGTTATATTGAAATGATCGATCCAAGGGTTTGTTGTTGTTGATGGTGATGATTGGGGTTGTTTTTGTTGAGGAGGTTTTCGTTGAGGGTCTTTATTGAAGCGGTTTTTTGGGTGGTTATCTTTATGATGGTTTCGATCTCGTTGATTATTATCGGCGGTTCTTTCGTTATGATCTCGGGGTCCTTTAAACTCCTTGTGGTCCTTATGAGGTCGTTGGTCACGATGGTCACGGTCCCTGTAATCCCTTTGGTCTCTATGGTCTCTATGGTCCCTTTGGTCTCTATGGTCCCTATGGTCTCTGTGGTCCCTATCTCTGTAGTCTCTGTGGTCACGATCCCGATGGTCTCTATAATCTCTATGATCACGTTGGTCTCTGTCGGTATGATCACGTTGATCTCGGTATTCGCGATAATCTCTCAGTCTAGGGTCTCTGTCTCTAGGGTCTCTATCTCTTGGATCTCTATCTCTTGGGTCTCTATCTCTTGGGTCCCTATCTCTAGAGTCTCTAGAGTCCCTAGAGTCCCTAGAGTCCCTATCTCTCAGCTGCCATCGATTACCACCCCATCTATTATTATACTGGTTACGTCCATGTCGATAATCTTGTCCTCGATGATCACCACCATCTCGATAATTCCCCCGGAATGAATCTCGTTGGTAATCTCCCATGTCGAATAGTTTTAACTTCACCTTGTGCGGCTTTTCTCAATCAACAAGAGAAAAGTTCTGCTTACATAATATTCATCGAATTCATTACATAATTAAGCCCGCTTACTCCAAATATCCCCATAATAAGGATCACTATACTTTTTATACCGTTCAGCAGTCCACTTTCTAAATTGTTTCCCCCAAATAATCATTATCACATAGGTACCATTAAGTACAATCAGTAACATAAACATTAACCATGTAGTTAATGATAATCCACAACCATTTAACCAGGGTTCAAACACAAAGCAAAATATCATACCAATCATGTTTCTAATGAATAAAATAAGCACCATCGCTTCTGATCCCAAATCATGATAACAATCAAAGGCATAACTAAGACATATAGCTCCACTCAGGGACATACAGAACCCAAGGAAACCATAACCAAGGACAACGAGGATTGGCCATGACGTGCCAGCACTAGCACCAATCCCATAAGCAATTAACCCAGTAGCATTAACAATCAATGGTAATATCATCCCATGTAATCTCATTTCAGGTTCAAAAATCCCTTGATTCCGGGTGGCTAATCTAATGGCTAACCAATCGACAAAGTTACCTCCAAAGAGCATCCCAAGACATGATCCAACAAAGGGAGCAATATTAGTAAGACCAACCCCAATAGCAGAAAAGTAATAAGGGCTATCAGTAAAGATCATCGATTGAGTCACCGCCATGAGTGATAACCACATGATTTGAGCACCATAGATTAATCCACTCCACATTACTGCTGGGAAAGAAACCAAGAGAAATGGACGCCAGAAAATGGTAAACCATGATCTAGGATCACTATATTCCCTTTCAATAAGCTTGATATTATCTCGATAGCCCCTTTTGGCGATGGTAGAATCGATACTATCCTCACTAGTTTGGCTAATGATCTCCACCCCCTTTTCATCTTCTTTACCATGAATAAGATTAGCCAGTTCATGGGATTTGATACAACTGATGATTTCATGTTCTAATTGTTCATCAGTTTCGCCAACTCGATGAAAAGTAGTATCATACATGAAAAACACTTGGACGATGATAAGAGCACCATAGATGATCAATTGGATCCAAAATAGCCAATCCCAACTCAAGGACTGGACGACAAACCCGGCAGCAACTGGACCTAAATCACTACCAGCATATAATGCCAAAATGATCAAGGCAAATGCCGTACTTCGTTCATGTTGGAAAAAGACATCAGTACTTGAAATTTCCATCAATGAATCGACAGGAGCAGCAGCAAATCCAATCAAAACAAATGACCCTTGAATATACCCTATATTCTTACTCACCCCACCAATAATCATCGCCACCATCACTAAAACGGTACACATCAAGTATACAAACCTCCGACCTAATTTTAAAGCAGTTGGTTGAAGGAATAAACATCCTAACCCTAAGAAAAGGTAAACCAATGCCAGGGCAACATTTAATTGCCAATAAGTGGTATTAAGGTCATTAATTAAGTTATCATAAGCGGGACCGATAAAGTTAGCCAGAACCGCCAACATAAACCCCCAAAACCATAATAGAGCAAATTGACAATATTTCTTCCGTTGTGACCATCGTAATGGATCATTGGGATTATTAGAAGGTTGAGGATTCAAGATAATATTCTTGTTTTTGCCATGGTCTTTTTTGACATCCAAAATGCCATCCACATCGATTAAATGAACGGTACCAGGGACAAATTCGTAGTCATCAATCATGAGGGCTAGCCCAAGACTAATAATCTATCTATATATATATATAAGCTTTTATCAGAGATGGTGGGGTATATAGATAATGCATTCAGCGGGTAGATACTGAGGTCCAAGGGAAGTGGGTGGAGAGGTGTGGTGGGGAGGTGGGGAGGGGAGGTGGGGTTAGAACGGCTGAAACGTATACCTAGATCTAAATATGGAAATTCCCGATCCATTTCAAGTAGAAAGCGTGGTAATGCTTGTTGGCAATGGTGGTTTCACCAATTTGTGGGGTAACAGCGATTAGCCGCTAAAGCGGTAGTTTGTTAGACAGGGTGTAGTGTGCAGGAGGGATTTTTGAAAGCGCATCTTGGTAATATATGCAGGCCATTGTATTGGGAATAGATAATGATTAAATAGGTAAGTTGATCCAGAAATCAAAAAAAAAAAAAATTGTATGTCTTTTTTATTTGATTTCAGTATTAATAAGCGGGAACCCCGTTCCTTTAATCTTTTTGGTCACGTAGACTATAACATGCCAAGCACTATATTTCAGAGAGTGATTATTGGTTACTGATTAAGGGTGGAGGATACCGAGATGAAATTTACCGGGGGTTCCATATAACCTAGTTAAATATTAAACAATTTGAAACATTTTTTTTTTATTTATTTTTGTTTTTGTTGCATTTACCATTTGAATCGTTTTGGAGATTCAATAACATAGCAAGGTTCCTAGGTGGTATGTTTAACCTTAATCAAGGTGGGCTGGTTTGAAAAATCGCCTAAGAAATCAATTAATCGTCTTGGGACATCATTACTTGAGTTATGATTTATTAATTTTATCGGTGGTTGTTTTTTCTTTTTTTCAATCTTCAATTCTTTTCCTTGTTGTTGGGTTGTTTTGATTGCTTCCAAATTAAGAATCTAAATCCGGCAATGATATTAGCTACATTTTTCTCACCACTAAATCAAAAACCAACAATCACCAAAACGTATATGAATGCGACATCCCCCAAACCACCCATTGATTTATAATTAGCTTTACCACCAAATTATCAGTTATTGACAACCTCATCGCCATTGCCCCCCCGTCTCTATGCACACCGCTGTCCCCGTGATCCTTGCAGATGGTAGCTACCATCTCCCAATGACTGCTAGTGACCTCGCAGAAGTGATTGCCCCAAAGAAAAGAAGGAAAAGTAACCCCAGCTATAATCGATCATTCTCATCCATTGATACTAGTTCCACCACTACCGTGAGTCTTAAACATCGTTATCAAACAAAACAACAGATGATGCTGTTATTTGATCGATGTTGGGCGGTGTTTGGAATGCCCGATTTTATCACCACCAATCAAGTGTTTGATTTACTTGAAATCTTAGAAGATGAAGTGGGGGCTCCATTCTTTTTCACTTTAGATGATGCCATTGTTGGTCATTTATCTCGATTGATTAAGGATAAGGATATTTTTATGAGAGATGAAGCCCTCGCCATTTTAACCGAGACATTACTGGAAGTCCGAGTATTGGATATTGATAATCAAACATTTTATGGTGAACAAATCCCGGTGGATCGGTTTCAACAACCAATGGAATATTTTGTCGATTCAAATTATCGAACGATGACGGCGGAAGAAGCATTTGCCGATCCTTGGCAACAAGATGTTAATGATGATGATGATCACCAAAATAATGATGACAGTTATTATTCCGATGAATTTGTATTTATTGATGGTGATGATGATGATCTGGAAGTGGATTCATTAATGGATGATAGTAAAGCATTAATCTCCCCCACTTCAGAACATTCATTTACCATGTCATCACCAAAGATGGATCATGAAGAAGAGAAATTACCCCTTTCAAAACAAATTGAAACGATGATTAATGATAGCCAATTCACATCGATGAAATATGAATATTTAACTTATCAAATTGGGTGTCAAACGACGAAACGAGCCAATCATACTCGAGTGATTGAAATGATTAATCAATCAACGATTGAATTGGAATATAAACTCCATCAAATGGCCATTACTATTAGGGATTTAAAGGGTCCTCAACGTGATGATGGCTGTCAAATTGATCACCATCCGCCACCATCATTGGTACAATTGGTATGGTTATCGGTATTGGTGATTACTATTGGATATATGATGATGAAATTATGACCTTATGACCTTATGAAAATAAAATATATCAATTATGAAAATTTTACCCTAAATCGTCAGATTTCTTCATCTCTCTCTTGGTTGTGCGCACCGGGTGATTTTCAATCATCATTGATCATCACCATGCTAACATTTAGACGATTAGCACTGAAGAACACCACCGCGCTTAAACGAGCCCAACTCGATATAAAATCAATTGTACAATCGCCTGAACCATATCGCAACTCCTTTCAACGACGCAATCCCAGTTTTACCGGAGATGACCCCATCCAATTCATCGTTGATAATCGAAACCAACAATTAACCCTTCAAAACCAAATTAATGGACTTCGCAAACAACGGAATGATTTGAATTCACAAATGAAGAAAACCCCTTCTAATCAATTAAAACAGGAACTCACCCAATTAAAGTATCAATTAAAACCTTTAGAAGATCAATTTAATCAGTTAGATGAAGCCATCTATGAAACAGCAGAAAATATCCCCAATTTACTCGATGCCACCGTCCCTGTTGATCCTTATAAAGAAGAAGTGGTTGAATTCATTAATTGTAGTGGTCAACAAGATGCTGAATCATCATTACCATTGATGCTGATTGATCATAAACAAATTGGTGAAAAATTGGGGATTATGGAGTTTAATACTGCCCTGAGGATTTCGGGATCTTCATGGTATTATCTTTTAGGTGATGGGGCATTATTAGAACAAGCATTAGTTCAATATGCTCTTAGTAAAGCCCGTAATGCTGGGTACAAAATGGTGATTCCTCCACTGATCATTAGAAATGAAGTGATTGCTGCTTGTGGATTTAAACCCAAGGATACCAATGGAGAAAAGCAAATTTATGAATTGAGTGATGAAGGCAGTCTGCTTGCTGGTACTGCTGAGATTCCTCTTGGAGCACTTCATTCATCACAAACCATTGATGGTGATATCAAATATGTTGGTGTTAGTCGATCATATCGAGCTGAAGCCGGTGCCAGAGGTAAAGATACTAAAGGGTTATACCGAGTGCATGAATTCACCAAGGTTGAATTATTTCATTTCACCACCACCATGGAAAAGGCACAAACCCAATTGGAAGATATTCGACGGTTACAAACGGAAATCATTAGCGAGTTGGGTATCAAAGCCAAGATGATTAATATGCCCACCACTGATCTTGGCGCCCCTGCGATGAAGAAATATGATTGTGAAGCATGGATGCCTGGACGAGGGTCATGGGGGGAATTAACTAGTAGTTCCAATTGTGGGGATTATCAAGCAAGAAGGTTAGGAGTAAAGTGGCTTAACCCTAATGGAGATTTAGTACCGGCGATGACATTAAATGGTACTGCCATGGCAGTACCAAGAATGATCGTTGCCATTATTGAACAAGGCTATGATGCTGCCACCAATGTCGTTCGTATTCCAACGGTATTACAGCCATATTTTGGTAGTGATAAAATTCAATGTATATAGACTTTAGCTACGACGACATACATTTATTTTTTTGACATCGGCTATACATGATAAAATAATCCATGTGATCTCAATACCAAACTTTTGTCTAATGGGGGAGTATCTCGATCACAGAAATGACTAAAAAGAAAAAAAAAACGGAGCGCAAATGTTTATTTTATCAATCTAAGTATAGAATATTATCGAATGGTAAGGCATCTATTCAAATTTTGATTGACGATGGGGGTCGTGGCTGCCTGCAGGTGGACGAGGGTCCCCAAACGAATAAAATGAAGGATATCGATGATAATGAATGAAGGCATCGATGAATGGGTAAATGAATGAATAAATGCAAAAAAGGGGTATTGACGGCGTCCCCGGTCTACCGTTTAACCGTCGTCTTTCGAGTTTCATCGAATTGATTAAGCCTTTCATGAAAGCTTCGGCTAGCATTTTGAAGCTGATCGAGCTTACGGGATTGTAATGATTTGATATCATTGGTCATTTGTCGGGGGACATGTTTTGAGGCGCCATTCATCATGGACAATAACTGGGGGGATAAATTGTAGGGATCAACCACCTTCTTAAATGTCGATCGACTGTTTCAGTTACTTGATCCAGAAAAAGAAAATTTTTCGGTACGAGGAACTGGTAGCGATCCGCCTTAAAAAGGTGACGCAAGGGGCCTGAATAGGGTTGGCTAGCAGTAGGAGAATGCATAACATCACATGAGGTCCGGTGAAAGGTGTTAATGGGGGGAGGGAGGAGGGGTAAAGGTGATGACAATAGGGTTGACCCAATGACCTTGATATTCTTTGTCCCCTTTTATTCATCATCATAGTTTGACACAATATCGACCACCATTCGGTACATTGGTTGGTGAATCTCAAAGGATGCACCTTGTTACCACCGGGGCTCTTGATATATAAGTTTAAAGGAATATTGGAGACAAATGGCAAAAAAATATTCCCCCAACGGTGGCCGATTTAAAATAAATAAAATCAATAGAGATGATGGTTTACCTGGGGGAAATAACCCCACCACCACTTAGGTTGTCGATCATCACTCAACGTCACCGCCTCCATCATCATCATTATTAGTATTACCTGGAAGCAATTGTCAACTGCAAAAGGCGAGGTGGTAGTACCCTGGAAGATTGTCTGCTTAGATAATAATTGTTAATGTGGCCCCGGAAAAATTAATACCGGCTACCTTAGGTTATGATTGTGTTGTCGACCACATTTTATAAAAGCCATGGGCGAGACCCGCCATTGTTAATCGCCACGCCTTGGTTTTAAACGATATCATTCCATCATTTACCCTAGGGTTAACTAAGGTGATTAGTTACGATTTGGGGGGTGTGAAATGATTAAGCTAATCATTGCCAAGATTTGGGCTTAGCTGCTCATTGACCAAATTGATGGTTTCGCCGAATTACATCCAAAGCCCCCCAGGAAGATGGTACGATCGTCATATTGATTTAAAGTATAAATAGCCGGCAGGTGATGGTTATCGCCACTTTTAGTTGTATACATGAGTCTCAGTTGAGATCATCAGTATTTTAATAATAATAATAATAAAAGCCACTGTTGATGTGGTGATATCTGTGGGGAGACAAGAGGGGTATAGGCTTTTTGTTTTCATCCGTAACTAACGTTATCGTTATCGAATTTAAATGGTGAACAATGGTAGATGGCTTTTTGTGATGTATGGTGAGGAGATAACGAAGATGGTAGCCGAACGGTTATGTTATAAATTACGTGGTAATGACAATTGGTGAAATATTTGAAAAATTAGCTAATACGAGGTGTAATGATTGGCAAAGATAAGCCAAACGATTGCTAACAAAGTGATAGAGCAATGACGACAACGGTATAATGGTGACACAAAAACCAATGGCGATTTTCGGACAAACACCTCGCGATGAGATGAGAACCAATCACTGATATCACCTACAATGAGTAATTAATTATTCTCAACTTTTAATTAAAATATATACAGTTCATTTCGTCATGCAATTTAAGAAGTGGCACTCTTCAAGTAAGTAATCAAGTCATTTCTGTCCTTAGGCTTCTTCAACCCACCGAAAGCCATCTTGGTACCAGGAATGTACTTCTTGGGGTTTTCAAGGTAGTCAGACATGGTTTGTTCAGTCCAAGTAACCCCCTTCTTCTTGTTGGCATCAGTGTAAGAGAACCCTTCAGCTTGACCAGATTGTCTACCAAACACACCGTGCAAGTTAGGACCAACCTTGTTGGGACCACCCTTTTCAACGGTGTGGCATTGCAAACATCTAGTCTTGAAGAGGTTAGCACCCTTCTTTTCGTCACCTTGTTCAAATGGAGCAGGCATATTTAATTGATGGTTTGAAAAAAATTCGAGAGAATTTTAAGGAGCTTAAATAGTTTTACCTTGGGGCGCGTATATTAGATTAACCAGCTTTTTCATTGGCTTATTTGCCCGCTACCCGATGATATGCAGGACGACACCTCCATTAGCATCATACGTCATGTCAATGGATAAAAGTTATCGAGGGATTCAAATTGGTTGGGGTTAAGGAAATTGATTAACTAAGAGAAATTGGCTTAGATTGGTTGATTACTAATCCATCATCATCGTCGATGGTTTGTATCATCATTAACATTGCTACTCGTGTTTATCATCCGTCATTTGCTTGCTGTATTCCGAGAATATCCGTTGAAAAAGAAAAATGAAAAATATGGTGTATGCAGGTTGCATATTTGCAGGTACGTTGAAAAATAGGTTGACCGATATCTCCAGAGCATCGATTATAACCGTCAACAATGCCGCAAATTGACTAAAGATAAAATGTCAACCAACCGATTATATTTATTAAAGGGTAGACGGCTACACTAACCCAGTTCATCCCCAAAATTTCCTTGATAAATACCCTAAATGGTGCCATTACCCCGGCCTTTGACTCGCGGC
Source organism: Diutina ranongensis (nom. inval.) (assembly GCA_030569815.1). Taxonomy (NCBI): domain Eukaryota; kingdom Fungi; phylum Ascomycota; class Pichiomycetes; order Serinales; family Debaryomycetaceae; genus Diutina; species Diutina ranongensis (nom. inval.). The sequence continues at coordinate 433,108 of JAJMLP010000001.1, forward strand.
TGCACCATGACTCCGTGAAAAACGTTTCATCGGGGTCCGGAACTAGGCAACCATCGATGTTATGGAGACCGTGAAGGTGATCTGGAGTAACTACGACTCCTACTTCTGTTATTATCATCACTTTCATCATTATCGTCGTTCCGGCGGCGATTTTCACGGTCGTCATCATTGCGATGAGATCGGTCCCCACCAGTTTCAAGACGTCTAAGGGTCACTCTCATCGATTCTGTCAATTGACCCAACCCAATTGAAGTAAAGAAATTGATCAGATATCTTAAATGATCTTCATCACTGGTTGGGAATACTCCATCCACTTCTTCGGAGATATCGGGGTCGCGGAAACGAACATCAACCTCATCGATACCGATTTCTTCAACCATTTGCACGAAAATAAACTTGATAAGGACTCGAGTAGTGGCAGTGGTACCATCACTACTAAGATTAACCCCCGACCACAGTTTTCCAATACTAAGATTGTCCTGAGCAAATAAATGACCAAATAACCGACCGACATTTCTCATGGCCGCCGCCGAATATTCTTCTTGACCCAGAGTATACTGATGGAATAATTCAATGAACATGGGATAGAATTGATCTTGATTACAAAGTCGGTCGCCGATTTGACCATAAAACTTGGTATAGGTCTTTTCTTGAGCACAACATTTGATCACCATATCCACCACCACCAGACAATCTAATTTGAGCTTTACAAGTCGATGGACGGCTTCATCTGCCGATAATGATGACATGATCAGCAAATATACTTGTTTTTGACTAGCCAACTTTTCCGACTCCAGTAAGTCGTTAACCACAAGCACTGAAGCGGGAGCTACTGGTGGTTGTTCAACTGGTTGAGGCCCCAAGATTTCTGGAACCACTTCGTCATAATATTGACGTTCCAAGTCATCAAAGTCATCATCTGGTTTAAAGAAACTAAGGCCATCTTGGGCGGAAATCTTCGCCTCTAGTTCGATAATAAATGGGTCGGGTTTATCCTTTGTTGGGACCAAATCAAGCCCCCGATCAATCTGAGGATATAGGTGGAAATTTCGCTTACGGTGGTCGAATAACCGTTTAATCCGACGATTATTTGCCTTTGATAACTTTGAATCGGATAATAACGATCGCAATCGGTCAAAGATCATTGTTGATGCCGCCTGACTATCATTATCTAATAGTTGGCCACAAGTCAATGCCAATTCGATAGCAATTTCCACCCCATCATTAGTATAGGAAGTATCCAATAATAATTGAAGAATTTGAAATATGATCACCTCGGAAATCACCCCTTGATTCACCAAATGTCCTAAGAATAACGTCAGCCCCATGATGGCTCGATCATTGGTAATATAAAGTTTCCGCCACTGTAGTACGATTCTTGATGCCATTAATTCACCAATCTCATCAAAATGAACGTTTAATACCGCAATAAAACTCGCCAATAACTTCAGGGCATCGTTATCATTCAATTGACGGGTCATCACTTGACGAATCACCATTCCTGGACACCAGAGTAGATTAACCTTGGAGATTAACGTTGAAATGGATTGTTTGAGGTTGATGGGAGATAATTCATCTATAATACTTTGAGATATATCTTGGTATGATTGCCATCGGTGTTGTTGAATCTCCATGGTTGATACAAGGTAGGTGCGGCTCACTTCGATAATCATGAATGTGCGGCGTCTCATCTCCATCTCAAGATCGATGAATCAAAGCCGATACTATACCACCCAAGTCCGAAGAAATCTACGAGATTATATCAAGAAAGGCAAAGTCAATCAGAAACCTTCATCGTTTACTCCGTCACGAATCTCCGATCAAAAGTTATTATCCCAACTCCAATCTCGATATGATGGATATTCCTGGCAATTCCAAGATGGTAACTCGATGTCGATTGATAAATTGAAGCCTCTGGATTTATCGATTTCATCAACAAAGTCCAAGGTAATCTTTGATAATTTAATTCGGTTTAAGAAATTGACCAAACGACTGATATCACCGCCATTACTTCATCGGTTACTTGGTATTAGTGAATCGCAATTAGGTGATGAATTTGCCGTTACTAAAAGTGTTAGTGAATTATTAACTCATGATGGTGATTCGGTTCGAGCAGAATATTTGGCAAGACTCGCCGGTAAGAAAGGGGTGGTTGCGATGAATCAAATTATGCAATGGCATTTTGAACATCGGCATATCGATGAAGGTATCCAAAGTTATACCAATCGGAAACGATGGAATATTGCTAATAATGATCTGACGTTAATTATCCTCTTTTCAGGGTTATCTAAGGCCATTGATAATGGTAAATTATCTATTACCTTGGCCAATAAAGCGATGACGATCTTTAATGATACCACGATATCTCCAGAAGCAACCACTCCAACATTTAATGCATTACTTTCGTTATTAACTAAGAATTTTGATGATAATCAAGCGTTGGCTTGGGATTTCTTCGATAAGGTGATCCCTGATGATCATGGCAAGGTGGAAATCATCCCTGATTGTCAACTGTTCACGGTATTATTAAATGGGGTGAAGAAAAAGGTGGAGATGGCCATTGAAATCATTAAGAAAGATCGGCAAATGGCGGTTACTGATAAACAAGCCAAGATTACCGATTTGAATACCCGATTAATTGGTACTGCCGAATTGATCTTTTCTAAAGTGGTTGAAGGAGCAACTCCTCCATCACCACCAACAAAGGAAGCCGCTGAAGCTAACCCTGAATTATTGGTACATTACCGTCAAAAGGCCCGTCGGAAACTCATTTCTATCGATGAAGCATTTGTACTGGTATTTGTGGGATGTTTCATCACTGATGACGGTAACCCTATCCATGCTAGTCGGGGTCTTGAATATTTGGCGGCATTTAATCCTGAAATCGATCAATTATTCACCAGTTTAGGTGATAATTCTCTTAAACCAACGAGACAAGTATTAACAAGGTCACCAACCATTGAATTACCTGCCTTTGATAAACAAAAAGTCAATCCAATGGTAGTATTCCCGCCTCCTCAAGCTTCTAAGAATAAGAAACGGGCGATCTTTTCCAATCGACAAAAACCATTGATTGATTTCTGTCGTCCAGGGTATAATGAAGTCCGAGCCCTTTATTTGAATGAACAATATCAAAAGACCAAGGGGAAATATGGTCATAAACTTGGTCCCATGGCTATGGCCAAGACCTCGAATGAAGTCAAACCTGCGATGATCAATCGATTCCATCTTCAATTAATTATTAATGGGTTAGTTAAATTGGGTCGGATTTCGGAATTCCAATCGACCATTTGGTATTGTCTTTGTCGATATGGTGATATTCGAATTGGTGAAGGTGATGGTGATTATTATTCATTATCAAATGATGCTATCACCACCATACCATCATTATCTTCGATGATACCTCGATTAAATGCTACTGAAGTTTCTGGAGCAATTAGTGGGTTTGTTGAAGGGTCAATTGATATTAAGCTCATTGAAAACTTTATCTATAAACTTCATAGTCATGGTCGGAAACTGGGGTCGACATCGATCGATGAAATTGTCGGGATATTTGCATCATTAGTCAACCCAAAGACCAACCCTAATGGGGAACTTCAACCAAGACAATCGACCATTGATGGGGTATTTTCATCATTGATGACATCACTTCATTATTATAATGATTATAACATCAATTGTTTAAAACGGACAAAAGTGACCAATGTACCAAAGAAGCTGATTACTCTGAATCAATTAAATGAGATTATTCCGGCATTAGTGGGGTTTATTGATACGTTAAACGTTCATTTCAATATGAGACGAACCCATTCCAATTACCTTTTACCCAATTATATCATTGAATCGGTGAATAAAGTGATTGATCGAGTATATACCTCGACATGGTTAAGTGATGATGGTAATAAGCTTATTAGTGATGACATTAAACTTAAATGGCATCAGCAATTGATCAAAATGGGGATATTATATTATAACCCTCCGGCGATACGAGACCCAACAAGATTTAAGTATGTGGAGATTGGACAATCGATTGAGGTTGTTTATAACCAATTAAAGGAGAGACAAGATTTAACTAAGGATGAAGTGAAGTTAATGAAAGGATTATTGAGTGTATTACAAATCCGAACCAATACTCAAAGTGATCATGATAAAATGGATCATTTACGTCAATCGATTCGAAGAATAATCAGTGGATGAAAAAAATGTCACGTGTAACTGCACGTGATTTTTTATCAACTGCTGCATTTTGTATATAGAGAGGAATGATAACGTCAGCGAGTAACTATTAGCATTGTAAACCTAGGAGTCATGGTGAAAATAGGTGTAGTAGTATAGGCATAGTATAGGCATAATCGTACCATAGTCTAGTCGTCATCTAGGCGTAGTCGTAGCATAGGCGTCGTCGTAGCATAGGCGTCGTCGTAGCATAGGCGTAGTCTATTGCCTTTGGTGACACTAACTGTGAAGTGGGGTGAAATTGTGGCAATGACCCCACCGAAAAAAAATAGGGTATCAATAAATGATTAAAAAATAAGTGACGGTGAAAATAATGAAATTTACCCATTAGCAAGATGACATGAATTTCAAGGTGTCATATGACGGTGGCCTCCCCCAATCGTCATTCGCCTAACAATTTCTTTTTTTCAATCACCCTTGATGGAATCGATAATAATTACCCTAGCTAATAACTCGTTTCAGTGGTTCCCTTGGCAATCTCCTCGGCTGGTATGTCTTAAATAGGTAATAGCGCTTGGTAACTACCAACTAGATAATGAAGGGAACTACCAATTTACAATTGGCGGTGAAGATTATGTCATGAGCCGTCATTTGTGATTGCCCCGCTTTTCACACTGAAATTTGAACCCTGAGCATCACCGTTACTTTAAGGGGAGACAAAATCCAAGATCGGGAATGGTAGATTTTTGCCTTAGTTACTAATGGTTGCGTTGTCGATGTTAAAGGGTGTTGGTAGTCAAGGTACG